>JAQPZY010001677.1:7080000-7632500 GCA_029931535.1 Margaritifera margaritifera | reverse complement strand
ATATTGAACATGACGTATATATACAACAAACGAAACAACTCATCAATCTTGTTTCATAAATTTCAATCGTTAGATCCGGTATGTCGTTAATATTTTTGCAAACGTTTTATGCCGATGGTTCATATGGAGAGCTATTGATTATTTTTGCCATTTTCGTATGTTTAAGAACACGAGAAAATGCAGCTTAAATAATCAAGGGATCAGTACCAGCAACCAATGCAAGTGTCGCCATATTTAAAAGCAAAAGTTCTTCATTTCTTTGAATTGTGAAATTGTGTGTATCATAATACACATATATTCCATCTGTGCATAGAAAATGCAGTTTCCATTATTCGTAAATATTACATTTAATATAATTTTACCGAGACATATTCTGACGGTCTATTTATTTTAAGGTCTATTTATTTTCAGTCATGGACACCTGCGAAGTGATATGCAATGACAGTGGGGTTGATGTAATGGTAAGTACCAACGAAATAACCTTCGTTTGTTTGAATCTGTGTAGAGTAAAGATGGACTAAAATTGTATTTTTTTCCTTATCACTTATTACTTTCGTAAGAAAATACCAGAACCTTCTAAAACAGTTACTAAACTGTAAGAAAAATACTTTTAACAAATCGGAACACCTCGTGACTTTTCCACCAAAATCCACCTCGGAGATGCCTATTCTGGCCGAAAAATGGCAAAGAACTCAGTCACAGGCTAAAGTAAGCGAGGCTAACATAACCAGTTCAAAATAATTATGATAGCTTAATGGAATTATTTGCACCGGTTAAGTTTTAAAAAGTAAAGTTGGTTCATGAGTTCATGCTTGGGAAAAGAAACTTAGGTAATGTTTCGGCCAAGAACAAGTCATCTTAGTGGAGTTTCCGTAATGAACGCATGATGGTATGTGACGTGTACATGACATTATTTGGTAAGCAGGGTGTACGTATACACTCTTGCGGCTACTATTTGATTTTCGAGGTATTTTTTTCCTAATATTAGCGAATAGGCTCGAGCGTGTTTCCATTAACTTTGAATGTCTACATGCATGCGTTGACTACTGGGAGTTGAAAGTTGTTTACGATAAACAAAAAGTTAGAAAAATCTGTGAGTACACAGTTTTGGACGATTAACACTTACAGTTAAGTGTTTAATTAAAAAGCTTAAGCTTATTTCATTGCTGGAACTCGAATTTAAAATGGAAATTAAATCATGAAAGTGTTAAAATTACTAACGAATCCCTCATTCAATTACAGCCTCAATACAGCGTGACATAGCACAAAAGAAAATATCAATATTTATACAGCCTAAATACAGCGTGACATAGCACGAAAAGAAAATATCAATAATGACATTTATACAGTCGAGAGAGATTGGAAAAGAGAATTTAAAAAAATGCAATGCATTACATAAAGGCAAAAACAAAAATAGGCAATTCAAAACTTATGAAGCCCTTTGAATTAATTATAAATCAAGATTTAGCAAATAATAAATAAATAAATACCAATAATAGCAATTACATATGCTTTTCAATATTCCTATGTATTGTGAAAGCATTTATTACAGTCACTTGCTTTGAGTTTCTATTAACTTAGATAATGTTTTCTGTTGAATCATATTTATAAGTATATTTAGTTCTAAAACTCACTAATTTACAGAATTAGTTAACTTCTAAAGCTATAACTTTTTAAAGTAATACACGACAAAAATAATTAATATACTACTTGCTTTACAGTTCAATACAATTATTTCTTGCATCATATTCTGTGAAAGTTCTCTAATCAATCGAATATATAATATCTTTTATATTAATCTAATATTTGATAGATAGTCTTATCATATTTATCCATGACTCGAGTTCCATTTGTTCTGAAATATCGTTTAAACCACCAAGTAGCATAATCAGTATATTATCATCTAATTCAGGGTTGTCAAACATACGGCCCGCTAGCCTCATTATTTATTATTATTATTTAATATTATTTATTATTATTTATATCAAATCTGGCCCGCAATAGCAAATGAGTTTGACTCCCCAGATCTAACTGATCACAGAAAGCACAGTAATTCTCTTGAGGCATATATGAAAATAGATCCTCGTTCATATAGTTTATATCGTCTAAGGTTGGGGGACAATTAATTGAAATGTGTAAAACACGGTCATCACTTGTTTTCCCACATAGGCGACACAGTCCAAATCTTGCTTTCATTCCTCCAATACGAATTATTGTCGCATAATCCATTTTTCTGCTCGAGTCAATGTAAGCAAGTTTCCAGAAATGGTGCATTTTTAAATTCTGGATTAATTTTTAAAATCGACCGACTCCCTCGGATGGATTTCTGATACTCATTTCATGTTTTCTCTCATCGAATACCTGTATTCTTGTCGCAGTTAGGTTTTTTCAAGTTAATTTGTCTGGAAACCTTCCTGTGAAAATAAAGTCATTTTGGGTACAGTATAGATATCATACATACAAGCATTATAACTATGTTTGAGGTCAAAAATAAAATTGTCAACAATCCAGAGGAAAATCTTTTAGAGGTTAAGTTTACCGATGTTCCACAAATACGACCTTTATTTAGACACTTTTCCTCATCTATGCGAGCTTCCATTGAAATTCCTCATCTATGCGAGCTTCCATTGAAATTCCTCATCTATGCGAGCTTCCATTGAAATTCCTCATCTATGCGAGCTTCCATTGAAATTCCTCATCAATGCGAACTTGAATTAAAATTGTTCCCAAGCATGCTGTAGTAGATGCCAAGCACGCTGTAGTATATCCCAAACATGATGTAGTAGATGCCGAGCATGCTGTAGTATATCCCAAACATGCTGTAGTATATGCCGAGCATGCTGTAGAAGATGCCAAGCATGCTGTAGTAGATGCCAAACATGATGTAGAAGATGCCACGCATGCTGTAGTAGATGCCAAGCATGCTGTAGTAGATGCCAAGCATGATGTAGAAGATGCCACGCATGCTGTAGTAGATGCCAAGCATGCTGTAGTATATCCCAAACATGCTGTAGTAGATGACGAGCATGCTGTAGAAGATGCCACGCATGCTGTAGAAGATGCCACGCATGCTGTAGTAGATGGCACGCATGCTGTAGAAGATGCCAAGCATGCTTTAGTAGATGCCAAGCATGCTGTAGTAGATCCTATCGGCGATCTTCTAGGGAAACCTCGTACTCTCCGGGGGAAATATCGTTGTAGTTTCTCCAATGTGTCAATGCCCTGATATGTCATACTTAACCAGAGTTCTGAGTCATATAAAGCAGGTCGCAATATTTATTGGTTACTGCATTTGTATGGGAAAATAAGAACGAGTTTTCTGAGTTATACTGCACGACGTCAGGAGTGCAGTATTGCTCAGAAAAAACGAGTTCATATAGCTCATACAAAAACGAGTCCATACAAATGCAGTAACCTTTTTATTATATACTCATTTTGCTTTTCTACCTAAGGCTGAATAAAAAAAAGAACATACTACAAGAAACAAAGTAACTGAATTTCTGCTATATTCTAAAGTAAATACACAACCGAAGTTAAACCAATACACAGTAACAGTATTCATGCGCACATGGCACCGCCCAGTGTCCTTTGAACTTGGTAGAGTACCGCGCGCTCAGTGATTTGTTTCAAAAAGAAATCTCATTTTGGTCTACTTAAAATTGAAATTTTGAGTCATATTGTGAATGATTGCGCATTGGAACAACTTTTCCAGTTGATCTGGAATGGAGGGATTTTGTTTTTCTGTCGATTCAACTAAATTCTGCTCTTTTAGTTTTTAGCTGGTTCTATTACGTACGATGTACATGTAGTTGGAGGGACTGGCCTCGACAGCAAGCTAGCTTACATATGTGTTACTGTCCTGTCATTGATAGTTTGGAATCATAAGGTGGACAAAATATGAAATTCTTTTAGTGAAATTCTCAAGAATATGCAGGATTAAATATTTTTGTTAGGGAATATCAAATTCCGTTCGTTTTGTCGTACAGTAAATTCTCCTTTGGAATGTGATTTCTGTTGGAAATGTAGTCTAGATTGCAGTGCAATTTCGCGCCGTGGATCAGAAAGTACATTTTGAAGAAATTCAAGATGCAGAAAAGTAAGTACATTTATTGCCATTCTTATTACCAGCTATAGATGACATATTTATATGTACTGTCATAATAAATCCAAAAAATTTCTCAAAGAAAACAAAAAAAAAAACGGCAAAATTGCAAAGCGGCTGGGGTGTGAGAGCCCATTTCGTCGGCGGAAAATAAGGCTTCTTCATTATCGTGGCTTCTTGGCTCCGAAGCACTTGCTTTTATACCAAAACCCGCCTTCTTTAGTTGTATTTTTTCGAATTTAGTGCTTGGACTGACTTGTAAAATTGGCGGTCTCTGAGAGAAACGGAATATCATTTGGTCATAAGATGCCGTTTTTATGCTATTTTTTAATAGACTCTAGAGAGCACGGTTCATAGTCTGAATTTTGGCTAAATAAGTGTTTAAATGATCAGAATGATATTTTCAATACTGCATGCGTCACGTTTGTTGTCATAAAGCCACCTCTGTACATTGTGAATATCACGTTCAGTCACTTGCTTGGTTGAAAGATTCTTTTGTGACTCAATGAATTCATAAACATCGTCAGCTTTATCATCTCTACTCTCAAACAGCTTGTTTAGTTCATCCACAGACAAATCTAATAAAGCAAAGCTCCGGTGTCTGCGACATTTGCGTACATTGTTTGTTTACAATAAAAAGGAGTTCCTAACACGGGATACTATTTTTAGACACACGTGTCGTGCAGTATGAAGCCGTGCAGTATAGAGAAATACTGCACGATTCTGACAACGCAAAGTTAATGGAGAAAAAAAATGAGTATATAATAAAACTCTTTCCCAGACAATCACAGAAATGATGGGGTTAATTCTATTTGCATTTAATCCAACTGAGTTTATTACACGTTTAGCTTTATCGCAGAAATAGTCTTCACGATCATGAATTTTCATTGATTGGAAAAATGACACACACACACACACACACACACACACACACACACACACACACACACACACGTGTGTGTGATTTTAATCATATTAAAATCAAATAAAATGCATAGCGGCACACACAAAAATCGCATTTTTCTGGTATCTGTTACATTTCCCCTTCCCCACGCCCTTATAGCAGCAAACCACATCTTACAACCCATTTGTGGAATAATAGTATTCCCCAGCACAAGGAACAAGTTTTCACCAGCTCTGAGCACACCGATAAATAGTATTCCCCAGCACAAGGAACAAGTTTTCACCAGCACTGAGCACACCGATAAATAGTATTCCCCAGCACAAGGAACAAGTTTTCACCAGCACTGAGCACACCGATAAATAGTATTCCCCAGCACAAGGAACAAGTTTTCACCAGCACTGAGCACACCGATAAATAGTATTCCCCAGCACAAGGAACAAGTTTTCACCAGCTCTGAGCACACCGATAAATATTTCCAATCAAACTCCCCAAATATCAGGTATGTATCTTAGTTTTTTTATGATAATAATATAATGACAATTTTCTTTCATAAATGTTATGATTCCAAATAACGACTAGATCAATATACTTTATTTCAGTCCAACTTCGATAATCAATCCGCCACCCATGACTTCGTTCTGGGCAGCTGTTTCAAAGCCAGGATTAAAACCACATACAACCCTCTCCGGGGAGGCCCTGTTACTCATACTCTTACCATAGATGGCAATCCGGTTCCGGAATAAAGTAGATCGATGAAATTACACACTTGAAAATTCTGGCAAAGATAATAATCAGATCAGTGCGATCTGAAAGGGATTTTTTTTTTCGCGATATGTAGCATATTGACATTTACATAAAGTTACTTTGTACATGACATTTCAATAAGTTTTGTATCTTTCATTGCTGCACAATTCTTAAACATTTTCTGCAACGTGAATTTTTATGAACTGAAGTTTCCTAGTTGTCTTACCTGCTATGATCGATATGAAACACTGCGTCAAGTTGTAGCAAAGTTCAGTCATAAAAAATCAGGAAATATAATATCTTGTTTTAAATTAATGTTTTGATTGTTAAAAATGTCTGTTTTACAGTTAACAGACACTTGTTACTTGTACTTTTCTTTTTTTGTGTTTTTTTTTTTTTGTTGTTGCTGTTTTCTTGATTAACGTTTGTAAATTCGTGCACATTTTATTTAGGGAGTGTTCGTTTCTTGAGTATTTGTTGCTTTTTTTTAAAAAAAAGTTATACACTGTAAAGACGAAATTTTCTGACAAGCCAGGATTTTTCCACCGAACAATTTCTCTCTTTTATCCCAGCAAACAGTATCTTTTTTTATCGCAAGATATACAGTGCATCCAAAATATTAAAAAAGATAATTATTCATTACTATAAGGAAATATATGTTGTCATTACGAGTTGGAGATTGTTCGAGGTAAGGGAAGTAAATCTTCTTCACGAATTAGATACAAGACTTTTTAATCTGACACATTTATATTGTCAGCATATGACCAACCCTGACCAATCACCGTACTATTTGTACTACGCACCAGCCATAATAATAAAGGATACATTTTAAGAAAATCGTTTCTAACTGGACAAGATCTATAACATTTTCGGTGCTTACTGCATTAACTTAAGAAAGCTAACTTTATAATTTGAGCTAAATCCAAGCAATATATTATCTATAATTTAGTATAGTTTGTGTGACTTTGCGATATTGTGGCCCCACAAGGTGGCCTGTATTATGTAATACTGAGCAATAAATGAAGCTTGGTAAACAGATGTTAGCCCTGTTATTGGTCATAGCTAATGAGAAAGGGTGGTACTGACTAGGGTTGATTGACATGGTGGAACTGAATTATTCGGTGGGTGTACATTTTGTAAGTTTACCCAGGGTCAGACGCTGAACATTGCAAAGACTGGTATATAGTGACGCAATACTTAATTGTCTTTATATATTGCAAGCGTCTGCACGTTAAGACTATTTTCTTATAGCGAACAATATACATAGACTGGGTTCTAATGTACCTGCAAGTTAGACTGATTCTGACTACGCCAAGAATGGAGCATTTTTTACTACTAATATTCCTTAAGTTAGAGAAATATTTCCACCACAGTGTAAAATAACTTTTTTGACGCAAAAATGTTCCTCTATTCAGAGCCTGGAAAACAAACAAGTCTACGTGTACTTTATAGGATCCCAAAGTAACATAGCTCGACTGTATGTCGTGGCGTCCAAATGCTTGATATGTCATAAAGTAATTCATATCTTTTTATTTAAAAATATGCTATAAATTTAATGTACCCAATTCTATCGCGAGGAATTGTTTTGGATATTGATCCATACAAGACACCGGCGATTAAGTAAGCACTCGTTATGTAAATTATCCTTTGCGTCGATAGAAATGTTGGCATTGGCACGAGTTCAACTTAGAAATCAATAAATTACAATAATCTAAGAACTTGCAACGTCATTGCCATGTTCTTAGTTTAAAATGACACACTTTTTAATCAATATGTCAAAGATAATTAATTCTATGCTATTCTTCCAATGTTTTGAACCTGTCGAGACTTACAATAAAAGTAAACAAAAGCATTATGAAGTATTTTACTCTAATTCCCCTCTTTTTTTTTTCTTTTTTTTTTTTTGTTATGTTTTTTTTTTCTTTGTTCACTTTTGATTCTGCGGAAATTAAAGTACAAAATGGAGCTTGCATTTGCAAACTGTTTCATAAAAAAAATAGGTAACCAAAATTTCAAACGTTAGATAATTTGGTCTTTTGTCCACGATGATAAAATTAAAAAGGTATAAATAATAAATTTCCAATGCGTGTCAAAACTGTTGGCTTGTGTATCAATGCTGAAAAGAAAAGACTTGAACATATCTAATACGTCAAAAATATCGATCTTTAAGATTATTGATATATATCTATAATCAGAATTTTGACACAATTTCTCAACTGAAACCTATTTTCAAATTATGAACTTTTCCATTCCAAGAATATATGAAACGGCCTTTCTTATATGTCACTCACTACCAGGAATTACATCTCATAGCTGTAATGAGATTGAATTTAGTACTAATCGTGGACTTTCAAGCTTCTAATTTACATTGAGAGATTGAATTTAACATTAATCGTGCACTTTGAAGCTTCTAATTTAAATTGAGAGATTTAATTTCACATTAATCGTGGACTTTCAAGCTTCTAATTTACATGGACTTTCAAGCTTCCAATTTACATTGAGAGACCGAATTTAACATTAATCGTGGACTTTGAAGCTTCTAATTTAAACTGAGTGATTTAATTTCACATTAATCGTGGACTTTCAAGCTTCTAATTTACATTGACACGCTATTTTACTTTGTTCAGACCTCTTCAAGTCAAACAACAGTATTAGTCTTGTAACATAGTTGAGAGTTATGAAAGCAGCTTGTTCTGTATGTGGAACGTATTAATGTAACATTGATTTTCTTTTGTTTAATTATTTATCTTTATTTTCAATATTTGTATGTTTTGCTGGGTATATGACTCAAAATATTTGTAACGCAAGAAACAAACGCGTTTTAAATTTGACAAAGTGTAATTTAGTAGATCAAAAAGTTTACCATACACTTATAATGAACTGTAAAGTCAAGATCATTATGAATTAACTTTTTGAATGTCTGTATGTCTTCAGAGATTTGCAGTCTTGTATAAAATTTTGGGTGGTAATTTTTTTAAAGCAATTTTTGCCTCGAATACGAAAATAGCGGACTAGAAACCGCATCGTGAAAAGATTGGAAAAAAAGAACCTTAGTAACATAACCAGCTACAGGATAAATATTTTCGTTAATATCAAGTTTACCTTGGATGGACATATCGTGCTGTTGCCGGAAAAGAAATTAATTTTGGTAAATTTTGAGATACATATATTAAACCGAAGAGAGTGTTACCACGAAAACAGCACGTGTTACTCAGACTAAAGCTTACCTTCAGCGAGGTTTTGTGGGATTTGTTCTTTCTTTTTTTCTTTGCATTTATTAAAACTGTACATATTTTCTTTCAATGAGAATTTTGATGTAAATATGTTTATGGCCTTGATATTCATTGTTGATTGTTAACATCACATAACTGTAAATTCAACCACAAGATGTTCATAATGTTTATACTCAGATACTATCTAGGGAAATTGAGGTAAATTACTTGGGACACCTGACTTGGGACACCTGCGTCTCATCCGATCAAGTAATACAGATACTATCTAGGGAAATTGAGGATAATTACTTCTGACACCTGCGTCTCACCCGATCAAATAATACAGATACTATCTGGGGTAATTGAGATAAACTAATTGGGACACCTGACTTGGGACACCTGCGTCTCACCCGATCAAGTAATACAGATACTATCTAGGGAAATTGAGGTAAACTACTTGGGACACCTGCATCTTACCCGATAAAGTAATACAAAAATTACAGTCCATAAGTGTAAAATAATGGATGTCTTGTAGCTGTCCCGTACTATTTTAGATTCATGATTTCAGTCGTTTTATACAATCCATTTTAATTCATACATACAAGAATGCACGTGAGCTTTTAGGTCAAGTTTGTATTGCTAAAAGAATGACGCCTACTAAATTCGGGAGATGGGTTGCGAGGGTATGGGGGTGGGGGTAGGTGGGTTTCAAGACGTTTGTGGATTTCAATCTTTTTCACGGCGGAGAAATGATATTCAACCAATGTTATTATGACAAGGAGTGAAATAAAGCGCGATTTTAACATTACAAGCAACCATAACTTCCAGAGGCACAAAAGATGGCAGTGTTAGCAATGATAGGAGAATAATGGTCTGGAATTTGTAACTTATGGAAGAATTTGATCCGTTTTATCCCATTTTTAGCAATATTGTGCTTGAATCTATAAGGAATCATGGGGACAGGATGAAAAACTGATACCTTGCTTCTAATAAAGACGTAGATCTGATGTCAAGTACGTAAATATCCTTTAAGAATTATGGGTAAAATCGAATTAACAAAGGAAAAGGTTTCGCGCTTCAACCTAAAATGAACAGCATGTCCTAAAAATGTAAAAGTCATATAATGCATCAGACTAAAATGAACAGCATATCCTAAAAATGCAAGACAAATTGACATTTTAACTTTGGCTTAAGCCCTACTTCTGAAACTTTTTGACAACCAGGCTTACTCGCTTTCAAAATTTCCAAATTGCAGCACGTGGATTGTATTATGTGGCAATATATCACATCAAACCGTAAAATAGCAGCGCTTAACATAGTTGTTTTAATGAATAGGAGATATCTTTTTCAGGTGATATTTTGTTTTTATTGTTCAAGAACACAAATAAATTTGTAATATGTAGTTTGTGACAATAGATTTCAGTGCTGCAGGTTTGTCATAGATAATTTTGTCCAGTTGTTGTTGATATAAGTTTTAAAGACAGTTTAAATATTGTGACAAAACGTGCCTTACAGGCTAGATGTTTGCTGGTTTTGTTATACTTGGATCCCAATAAATATCTGTCTTTCAGATTTGATGATTTGTGTTTGTCGTTTGTTATGACTTACTGTTACAGACGTCCCTTGAAGCTAGTGAGATGTTTTATTCCAGTCAGGTTCTATTTTTTAACATGTGTGTACGTGCGCGCGCGCGCGTGTGTGTGTGTGTGTGTGTGTGGTCATTTCCCCGTCTGGTTAACTCTCTAATACTTTCATCGCCACATTTGGAGCCAAAACCATCAAATACTTATATACAATCCAGGCACATAACTACATCCATAGATCCTTACAGAGAAGAACATGTCTAGGTGGCCACTATCTCTCTGATAGCTTTAAACGTTGTGTACATGATTAAGTGACATGCGATAATTAAAACTAATAAATTAGTATTTTCCAGCTCATAGGTGCCGTGTGACGGCTGTTAGCAAAGAACCTTATATAATTAGGCCAAGCATAGAATACGTATCATATGTTTTAGGCAGGACTTGCAGTTTTTATGGGTAGATCGACCCTTATATAATTAGGCCAAGCATAGAATACGTATCATATGCTTTAGGCAGGACTTGCAGTTTTTATGGGTAGATCGACCTTTTGAATTGAATACATTTAGTAGATCTATTTTATTTAAACTCTCGTGTCTGCACAATCCCACATCATTTATTCAAAGTACAAAACGTACAAAATGGCCAAGCAGAAACCTCATTTCAAATGAAATCTATGAATAATTGGAGTGAATTGAATAATTTAAATATTGTGCTCGCAATGACTCGGAAAAGCTGAAATTAATGGAACTCTTACACGTAAATTTCATTTGAAATGAACATTGTAAAATCCTATACATATGTCGATCTGTTCCTGTTATTGATTATATATCTGACCCGTCTATTTGTCTATCTATTTCATTTCTATCTATCTTTCTCTCTAAGAATCTATTATTTAAGACCCTTGCATAACCTGTAAAGAAGAAAAAAAAGTGTTTGTGTCTGAAATCTCTTCATTTACATGAACTAGGATTTTTGCAAATATAACGTCATAAAAAAACAAAATAAACAAAGCATTACAACTTTTGAGGAATAACATTTTATAGATTTAAAAAAAAATAAAAATGGTAAATATAAATAAAAATTGGCATATTCTTACTCAATTCAAAGAGGTGACAGCACATTCACTTACGAATTCACACTTATATTGCTTGGGTAACTAAAATGTGGTAATCAATACATTGTGAAAATACATAAATATTTTCTTAAATTTCGCAAAGCTCAAAACACACCCATCGACATATTATTACTAGTATTCATATTATTATTCACATTATTATTCACATTCTTCTTCTTCTTCTTCTTTTTATTATTATTATTATTATTATTATTATTATTATTATTATTATTATTACAAAAGCTCATGTCACTTTTGGCTAACTCTTTATACGTCTCTTTGAAAGTATCTATATAGTCCTCACCTATGTATACTACAAGAAGGCCGTAGAATGGCTTAATTACATTTTTATGTGCCCTTTGCGTGAAAACAACATTCTGAAGTAATCTGTTTATTGTTTCATATGTAAGTTATCTTCCTTCTCGAGTCTTTATTTCCTGAATAAAAGGAACAATTAAAGCCTCAAAATCAGTATATGCGACAACATCCAATGTTATCTTATGTTTCGAGTTTACAAAGTTATTTACTTTATTTTTCCGTAAAATGTAAATAGTTCTTCATAAGCTATTGCAAAGCCCAATGTGTGTATTAAATTCCTCCAATGACTTGAAACAATTCAAGCACTTATCACACAAATATTTCTTCTTCTTTATTTTTTACTTAATTTTATGCGATGTTATTGCCTTATTAGATATCAATCGTTTCATACTTTTAATTACAACATAATGAGAGTTTATTACCTCATAACTCTCAATTCCAGAAATGTTTATGTCCACAAACCTATTTTTGTATTGTTTCTTTTTTTTCCCCGATTCTCCTGATTGGTATCTTAATATCCAATTCTCTACAATTTTATAAACCTAATATGGTATTAGTCTAGTCCTGAATATGTTAATTCACACTTGAGCAGGTGCTATTCATCGGACACTAATCACACCAATTACTATGCTTGTCTAAATGGGAGCTAACAGGACGATCCACATGTGCCGTAGGTGTGTTCAAAAATATCTCAATTCGCATAAAAATACATTTATCGTGGTTATTCTTACCGTTTATGCAGGCTTTTTACTTTAGTTCTTTATCCTCCCGAGTAGGTTGATATATGTACCTGCAATTTTTGTGCTTAATCATGTTATTTCCAAAGTATGCATTTCTGAACATCTGCCAACCCGTTGATTCACCTGTCCCTTGTTTCCATTTTTGTAACGATGTAACAGTACGAAGCCGGGTTGGGATTGGATTTAGCGAAGACTGTGAAAGCAATTTTGTGAATGAGATGTTTATTTACAATGTAATTGAACGATGAATGAATCTGACACCATACTCGTGCGCATAATGTCCAACAATGGATTTAACAGAATGATGCGCACCGAGTTCAACAACTGATATAAGAAACGATATCGTTCCTAAATGGAACTAATCAGAACATGTAACTTCAACGAGTAATCAAACAGGAATCAACGTATGGAACTTATAAACAAATATGATTCATATATGGATCTATCACCATGGACGATCAATGTATAGAATTTATACACAAATATGAACAATGCATGATTCTATCACCAAGGGTGATCAATGTATAGAATTTGTACAATAATATGAATAATGTATGCTTTATCCACTAGTAGGATGTATGTATTATTGATTTTCACTCATATAGCGATATTGAATTATTGATTTCACTCATATAGTGATACTGAATAATATTGATTCAAAACTGGAACATATGTATCTCGTGGCGTCCAGTTGACGATCACGATGTATTTAATTTCCGGTTTCACAGCTCTCGTCGAATGGTCAAGGAACCACCACGCATGGTCCGCCCATCCAAGTCTGCCGAGGGATCCCTCAAGAACCTCCTTATTCCATACAGACCAGCAGGTCCTAAAGCTTTGGTCACTATCTGCGAGTAAACCAAAACCGTCCTCTGAGCCAACGTCACCATCGACCCCAGCATACGGATTACACGAAATCCCACAGTTCTACGATACCCCGTCACAGACAAAGCTCTACAGCTGAAGATTGCTCCAGTAAAGTAAACAGCTTCCTGACAAAACTCGTTGTGATGTGATAATACGTCGAGACTTTACTCTATAAGTATCCTGGTTATGGTGAAATCAACGGCCAGAGAACTTGAAGTAATCAAGTTTCTCACTGCAAGCACTTTGCTCGCGCAGCAATGGGCGAACCGAACTCAGTATTTTGAAATAGCAGAAGTCGAAAATAAACCACCCCCTGGTAACGCTGTACGCGGCTACGAAACCCGAGTACATTTTCGTCCATATATAATGCACAAACATTAACTACACACAATTCCGTGAGAAATGATTTTGTCGATCATGTCATCAACTCGCATCTCTGCATCTCGTATATGGTTCTTTGCATCGTTAGTATCTAAATACGGATTAAAGCCTCTGGTATTTACCCTGCATTAAAATGTATCATCTCTACAGGATTATCTTCTTCCCTTCTAATCATTGCGGGCTGGAACAATACAGCCTTCATTACAAAATAAGACTGCAGATTTGTTAATCTTCTTGCTGGTGATGAATTCGAACATCCTACCTCTAATGCGTTCACAATAAACGTATACATATGCTTCATGTCCTTGTGTGGGGATTCAATACTCTTTAATTCGACCATACACAAGTATCGTTGATAACTTCTGCTTTGTCTTTCAACAATTTGTTTGCTCTTTTTTTTTCCTTTTTGATCGCTGGACTTCGAAAATTTCTAGAAATACCCGTTTACATTATTAGTGATAAGTTTGTCAGGTATTTAATCAAACTATTTTATTCTCATACCATTATTGATTTTTGCGGTAGTAGATTATTAAGCTCTAATCAATGTTATTGTAGCATATATAAGTGTATATCCTTTCAACTTTCTCCTAGTTAGTTTCAAAATATTTTCCTTATACTTCTTATCTATTGCATAATGATCTTCATCTATTGTTACCACATTTTTACCCTTGGTCATCACGCACCTCTCCGTAGATGAATAGCCTTTGGTCGTTCTTGAAACTGTTTTTATTTATTTATTTTTTAATCCTATTCACACCTTTCATGAATAATGACAAATGACAATGGTCATCCTGAGGAAGTGCGACAAGTTGCAGGATAATGATAAATGATGATGGTCATCATGAGGACGTGCTACAAAGTACAAGATAAATGATAAATGATGATGGTCATCCTAAGGACGTGCTACAAGGTACAGGATAATGATAAATGACGATGGTCATCTTGAGGAAGTGCTACAAGGTACAGTATAATGATTAATGACAATAGTCATCCTGGGGAAGTGCGACAAGGTACAGGAACTAATGATGTACAATTTAATAAGTACATCTTATATTAATCTATGTTTCTATATACAATGGGCTTAGTGTGTTAACTTGAGCGTTGGAACTCATTGATGTATTAGGCATGAATTATTTAAATGACGAAGCGATATAACTCATTGGTTTATTATGTGAGAAACCATTTAATATTAAACTCTGCGACTAGAATCCGATAATTTATTATGTGAGAAACCTTTCACTGTAAAACTCGACGAGGAGAACCCGATAATGTATTATCTTACAGACCCTTAATTATCATTCCTTTCCCGTGAATGTTGGATTTTAAGTGTGCCCACATTAAAAACAGTTCTATTTTTTTTATTACAAATGTTTTGTATTTTTGGTTACCAAAATTCTTGTTCTACTTTTCTTTTGCTAATTTCCCGCGTGATTTACTGGTAACATATCCACTATTTCTTTTTGCTATTTCGTTTTCAAATGTCATCATATCACGCTTTGACAAATACATTTTATTAATTTATACAAAAGTTTCTCGTTGTTTGTTATTGTATACTTTTAACTGACTGACATGACTGCAATTGTTTAGATAAAGTCTTTTTTCTAACTCGGTCCAGTTTTTTCAGTCTCATGTATATTCACTCGAATTCATTGAATTAAACTTCCAGACATTCTTTTTTATGATAGAGAGACGTTTCCTGTATGTACATAGAACTGTGTTTTATAGTATTTTTTTCACATTCGCATTCTGCTAACATCTTTTCCTCTCGGTATCCTGACATTTCTATTCCATTCAACCTTTAATTTAATTGCACACGTACTGCATTTTAAAGATCCATCATTTCGTTTCTCAAATTCGTTTGCAACTTTCATCATATTACACTTTTTACATATCCATTTAATTGTTTTACACAACGACTTTTCACTGTTGAGAATTAACTTTGTATCTTCGACCGTTTTGACTGAAATGTTTATATTGACTGCAATTCTTCAAATAATGTGCTTTTTCAAACTCAGATTTGTTACATCGAAGGACTTTCAGTTAGTTACGTTTAGTTGCTCTTATTGACAGTTAGTTACTCTTGGTTACTTACTTTTTTCCTACTTAATTAGTAGAATGCCTGAACGGTGTCCTTATTGCTCATACGCAACAATCGACACGTGGAATCTGATACATGTTTAAAAAAAACACCTTAATGATATAAGTTATTGACCACAAATCGTCATGAAAATTAATGTCGCTATAGACAACTTCAGAAGCAGACGAAAACCCCAAAGTACTAGCTAAAGAGCAGCGACTAGAATTGTGTAGTATCTCTAATTGAGAATTGAAAAACATTTTTAATGAAAGCTTAACTAAATTCGACAAAATGTAACGATCGAGAAAGCGTACAATCTCCTATCTAACGAATTAACACTGCATAGAGAAATATTAGACAGTTCCAAAAACCATTCGCTATGGAGAAACTTGAAACAGATTAGTTATCTTACAAGAGACATAGGACAATGAATGAGAACAAATACAGGATGACACGAAAGTAATATCAAATAGAAAAGCTAAAAGAGGACAAAGTATTGTTTGGGACACTATCCATATCACATTTTGTGTTGCTTATTGGTATCAGCTATATCATATGTAAATTAGAGGCATGGCCAAAACCAACTGTAAAAAATGAAAACAAAACGGCTGAGACATTGCAATGCAAATCAGCCAAGCCTGTGTACAGCACAACTATAGAGCCTATAGCACGCAAACAAACTGTACAACATTGCAACAACTTTTGCATTCTTTACATGTTGTAGTTTTGTTCAGTATAAATGTCCGTGACACACACACACAAAATTTTTAAAAAAATAAATAAATGTAATTTTATGTCAGACATAGTACAAGCAAATATTGGCATAGTCTGCCGACAGCTTGAGGAAATCCAATAGTTTAATACCGTAGATCCAGAGAGACAAACTGACAACCTACACCAAGGTAACCGGACATGCCAGTGTCCCTTTGGTACAATAGTTGACCAGTCCGCCTAGGCCCCACGTGTCAGACATCATCAAATATTGGGTTCTGCAAGTGATTGCCCCTTACCGCTTAATCTCTGCATCCTATATTGCCTTTCCCTGGGATTTCTTAAACGTAGGTAGGCAAACTCTCTTCCGGCACTAGAGGTAGAGTGGGTCCCTCTGGTGACAACTGTATACCCATTTTTATTTACTGATTTACACTTGTTAATGTTGTATGCAGGTACATGCCAGTTGAGTTCCACGATCCATTGTCGTCTCCCTGGATGGCACAATTCCAGAGGGTTCCACTTATTCACTATCAGAGTCGCAGGAGCCGCGACAAATCATTTATTAATATAAATAATAACAGGAGTTAAACCCAATGCATGTTCACGCTGCTTAACTGTTTGACTGTAAAGTTCAACAAGTAATGAACATGGAGCAAAGTCAACATTGAATTTAAGGTCTAAATGCTTCCAACTGTTTCGCAGAAGCGTAAACAGATATAGCTTATACTGCTATAAGATGGCGGGGTGAGAACTTGTACATGCCTTGCACATAATGCTTAATCATGGAGACTAGATCTGAATCAACAGGAAGTTTAAATGTAACAGGACCATAATTGCAGCGGCTTATATTCAATCGGAACATCGCTCGGCCATTTCCGTCAAGTCGAGTAATAACATAGTGTGTTCTTGTAGGAATACACATAAATTTGATGGGTTTGGTGATTCACCTCTGGCGGAGTGCACCACACATGTTGGGACAAAAATGCCGACGATGTTTTGATTGCGACTTTGTCTCCTTCCGTCGCGATATTTTGCCATGTTAACGAAAACAGTTTAGAATATAGTTCTCACTGGCGTCGAATTAAATGCAAGGATTCTTTCACGACTTGACGGAAAAGACTGAGAATGTTCCAATTGGGCTTATATTGTTCATGAAAGACTAGATTATCTCCGTTATACCATTCATTCAAAAATACAAAGTTCTTTACATGGAAGCTAATAAACGTTCTCTAGAACATTTAATATTTATCTTGTCTATGCTGCATTAAATCCAGTCAGCATTAATCTGATAATTCGTATTATTAGCAGACATAGTAGGAGTGCATTAGTTCTGAAATAAGGCAAAAGGAAATGGTAGAAAAAACTTTCACAGCTCGAGGAAACCCAATAGTTTTATACAGTAGATAACGGCAGATGAACTCACAGCCAACACTGTGGTAAACGGGCAAGCCAATGTCCCATTGGGAGGTACACAAGGTGACCAATCCATCTAGGCCCCACTTGCCTTACGTCATCAAATATTAGGTCCTGCAACTGATTACCATTTATGGCTAAGCATATGCCATACGAGGTTACCCTCCCTTGGGCTTTTTAACACGTAGGTAGGTAACCTCTCCGCTGGTACCAGAGGTAGAGTGGGCTCCTCTGGTAAAATGTTTAGACCCATTTTTCTACATCGTTCCTTCTCTCCTAATGTACACTACGTATGTTGTCAGGTCGGGCTACACCTTCTACCTTAAGTAACAGTAGATGGGACTACCTGTGACTGTTGACCCATAGTGTACAGCTACACCTGGCTCCCGGCTGTGAAGGAAGATGGCAAGAGCTGAGTTGACAGTGCTGGGCATCAGCTCAGTTGCAGTAGGACCTGAAAGCCATTGCATCCAGGCTCGTCTCCAGACGTCTCGATATTGTCGTGCCAATGGATTCAGACGCAACTTTCCCTCACTTAAATCAACTCACGCTCAAGTTATGACATCATTCCCCTACCCCCACCATATACCTTCAAGTCATGAGGCGATATGCGAGCGGCAAAGCAGCAGATTTGGATACACTGCGAGCTGTAGCTGCAGACCTGCACAGGGCATTGGGTTGCTTTTCACTGGACCGATGCAGCAGTCGAACTCTGCAACTCCATGGCTGACTGAGCAGCCCTTTTTATGATCACACTGCTCACCTTCATATCATGAGGACGAGGCTAGAAAAGGTGCCCTAAATATTGCCTGCTTCACCTTAACCCTTGTCAGTATACCGCGGCTGACCGGGATCCCAAATTAGGGGGTCGAAAATCTAACAAGAAGACAAAGGTGACACAACTCACCAATGGTTCCTGGAATGTGCGCACACTAATCAGCAGATAGACCAGAGAGAAGAACAGATCTGGTTGGTAGAGAACTGGTCATATTCAACATCAAAATAGCAGCCCTGAGTGAAACTCGCCTAGCTGAGGAAGGAGAACTCAATGAAGTAGGGGCCGGCGCCACCTTCTTCTGGAGGGACCGAAGTAAAGAAGAGCGACGTGAAGCACGATCTAATAATCACCAACACAGTCTTCCGCTTGCCAAATCGCAACAAAACGTCTTGGATGCACCCACGCTCCAAGCACTGGCATCTCATTGACTACATCATCGTCAGGAGTCACGAAGGCCACGAGAAGTGCAGAATGCTGGACTGACCACAGGCTCATAGTCTCCAAGCTCAATATCCAGCATCAGCCTAGCAGACGACCATAAGGCAAAAAAGGGTCCAAAAAGCTCAATATCTCCAAATTGAAACAGGAGAATGTGAAACAGGCATATGTCGAAGAACTGTGCAGCCAACTGGAAACAATTGATGCGAACCCCGACGATGAGGAGGAAAACTGGGTATCCTTCAGAGACTCTGTGTACTCAGCTGCATCCAAAACCCTCGGTCTTACCACACGTAAACATTCATCGGAGCGATGCTGCCATACAGAGACTGCTGAATGAGAAAACTCAGCTACAAAAGGCCTGTTTAGAAGACAGCACTTAATCATTTCAGAAGGCAGCCTTCAACAACATCAAGAGGACTGTCCAATGCAAACTCAGAGAGTGACTGAGCAACAAGGCAGATGAGATTCAGTCCTACGCCGACAGCAACGACATGAAAAACGTCTATGATATTTTGAAGACAATCTACGGGCCACAGTCATCAGGAACATCTCCAGTACTGAGTGCCGACAACACCACACTGTTCACTGACAAAGAAAAGATACTTCAAAGATGGGCAGAACACTTAAACTAGATCTAATCCTATGTTACGTTGACAAATGAAGCACTGAATAGTAGCGTATGGCATCATATTGGTAATGCTTTGACAACTGATAGAGTTATTGTAAAACAGTAAATTTCCCCATAAAATCCTGTTACATTTACTTTGATCTCTTCTAATTGAACAATTGACCCTGATACTTGTCAATCCACTATATATTTATTAAATATAGGCAAGGTGTGTAGAACATATAGAATATTTCTTATGAGTTAAGTTAACAGGATTCTCTTGGGAGTGTACATAAGATCCACATACAGTATTTCCTCCTAAATCACCCATTTTCTAATAATGACCTATCTCCTGTTTCTGCCTCAAAAATGGTCGATTTTGAAATAGTAGTTTGCCATTTTTATAGCGTATAAAAATCGCTCATCCCTAAATATTAGTCGGCTGTATGAATGCCTCAAAAAAGAGTACGAATCATCTGGAATATGCCTCATGGGTTCAGCTATAGTGATTTGCTGGGACGTGTGCATACAGTATTCAGGTAGGGCCTACCATATTTCTTCCAAAATCACATAAGCTTTGCTAATGGCCCATCCCCCTACTTCTGCATAAAAAAGTGTCGATTTGGAATCATATTTGCAACTTACATAGCCTCTAATAATCGCTCCTTTTAAATATTAAGTCGGATCTGATAATTTGAAACTACTGTGAGGAAAATGAATCTCAAGCCCATCTCACAGAAAATGTATGGCAATGCGTCGGAAGTAATTTTTAAAAGCAATCCCGTATCAAATACATACATGTAGCCCTGTTTGACTGCCTAGTATTTACTAAGATTATGTTATGCATAGAAATGGCAATACACAGCTGCAGTACCACGGATGGCATCTGATACACACATGGCTGTGACTGCTAAAAATGGATTTCCACTGTTGTGAACCTAGCAAGAGAGTTAGCTTAGGAACCGTTCATGTCGGTGGAAAGGTACAATGCCAAATCAAAATAAATGCATATAAAAATAACTGTTTCCAAAAAGAAACAATCTCATTATAAAAGAATAGTCAAAAAGTATAATTAATATATATTTGAAGTTATATTACCAGCATATTCGCTGTTTCACACTGATTAAACACATTCACTTTGACTCACGCATGACAATACTTATCATTGTTTCAAACTAGGGGGCACTTGGTAATCTAGTCAGCAGATATGTATCAACTGTAAATTTACTGTCTTTAGTTGAAACTAATGCTGACTGAATTAGTTAGTCATCTCTGGTCTACTTTTATTGGGTTAAATTGTGCGGTAAAATCATAGTTGAAATGTTGAAGTTGATTAGAACTGTGTTAAAAATTGTTGTGTATGGAGCTAAAATGAATTTAAAGACTGGACAGGTGTCAGTTTTTTCACTTCCCCACCTCAGTCGCTGACCAATTGAAGACGGAGACGTAGTCTATGTATATGGGCTATTTCAACCTGAGTAAAGACGACTTTCCCATAAGGAATACAAACAAAATTTTGACTTCATGTTATTATTAACTGTGGTAAAAACAGCCTTAGAAAGTGGCCATAGCCATCAAAAACCGAGCACCCGAATGAAAACAGGCGTTAATTCCACATGGTGTGCATAATTCCTATGTCATGAACATATTCAAAGATTATCTGGCTCTCGTATGCAACATTGTTCAATGATTACGGGAAGAAAAAAAAACGTATTTTGGCCACCTAAAATATTTTTTTTTTTAAAATTTTGTGATTTCAGAGTATTAGGGCTCATTGACATGGATGACGTCTCAGCGCTACCACAAAAACCGTCCAAAGATATGGGAACTGTGAAGGCAGTGATAAGTTAGGCTCAATAATTAAAATAACTTAGCCAATAATCATCTATATTGTATCATGTTATCAAAATAAAAATGTTTTTGATTTATTTCATTCCATTAGAGGACGGAACACTGCATTGAATTTCATAAATTTAAGCAATAATGACTCTTGTGCACATTGAGTCTACGTTATCCTGCCACCCACGGTCGGATGCCAAATGGCAAATCACGTGACTATGTTACGTAGTATGTGAAAAGGCTAATGGTGAGATTATTGCCATGTAAATGTTAGATGGCATGTACATTTATACAGAAAGCATCTAATTACAATGGATATGCACAAAACCGATGGTCAAACTCACACTTGGGACTTAAGTGCGAGATATGATTTTTTTCTTGAATCTTTTGTTTATTCATGGGTGGCCGAGTGGTCTAAGCACTCGACCTTACAGATCACTCACATCTCACCTCTGTTCGCTTGCGTTCGATTCTCGGCTCGGTCAACGCCGTTATGTGAGAAAACTTGACAGTAGCTTCACTTTTTTCTTTTTCTGACAAAACATGAATACACTGATACAAAATATAATGTTTTCCGCAGTAAATGGATTGGGACAAGTTAGCATGAAGTCAACGACAACAAATATTCAATGCATCATCCTTTGGATGTGCTTTAGATGAAACTTTGCCTGTACTGATGTACTGATCCATATGTTGTAAATGAGTCTGTTTGTGAACACACACACACACACACACACACACACACACACACACACATATATATATATATATATATATATATATATATATATATATATATATATATATATATATATATATATATATATATATATATATATATATATATATATATAAACAAGCTTTAGATC
This sequence comes from Margaritifera margaritifera, assembly GCA_029931535.1. NCBI lineage: Eukaryota > Metazoa > Mollusca > Bivalvia > Unionida > Margaritiferidae > Margaritifera > Margaritifera margaritifera. The sequence continues at coordinate 7,609,797 of JAQPZY010001677.1, read as the reverse complement.
CCCTTGATTCGATATCTGCAGTAACGCAATTGCCAACCCCATGACTCCCCCTAGAGCCACTCACAAATGCTATGCGTTGAGGAAAACGGGAATATGTCGCAGTTTTTTACTAGGTAGCCCTTCCAGGTAGCTCGCGTTATTTCAATACCGAGATACATAATCTGTTTTTCTAAATCGTACATAAATTATATATTTTGTTATAAAATTAAAACTTCAGTAACTTTTCTAAAAAATATGTACATGCCTTTCTCATGCTGCATAATGGCTAAGGTACTGCGGTGGCTCAGTTGGTAAAGCGTCCGACTCGTAATCCAAGGGTCGCGGGGTCGATACCCGCCCAAGTAAGCCTGGGTTGGCTGCTTCGGTGTGTCCTTGCGAAAGGCACTTACCGGTAGCTCCTATTTCCTCGTCATGAGATAGCAAATAATGTGTTAATAGTGCCGCTAAAACCAAAACAAAAAAGCAAAAACAGCTCTATGACTGACAACTGGGTCTCAATCAACCAGAAAATTAGATGAAACAGGGCCACAACTTCAGAGGTTTATATTGTACGTTGTACACTGGATTATCTCGCTTCTATAATTCATTCAACTATACAACCATTGCTGTGTCAATATTCACGATAAACTGTTTAATTCTGCACGGTTTGTTACCTGATACAATAACTCAATAGATATATGTCCTCCCGATTTATATGCTTTTTTTTGAAACTTTTTCCACAATATTTAATGCTTGTAAAATCTCCGTAACGCATTGTATTATGTCGGTAATGCATTTTCGAATGTCCGTAATGATGTAGCGTAGAATGTACTGTATACTATATATATATATATATATATATATATATATATATATATATATATATATATATATATATATATATATATATATATATATATATATATATATAAAAGTAAATATATGTGGCTGTATAGAGCCATACGGGAATTAACATTCGTCCATATGTTTACATGGAAATGACAGTATAGAGCCAGACGGGAAATCCTATTTTAAAATTGTCCATAGGTTTAACATTGAGGGTAAATAGTAACATTGTTAGAAGTGGTTGACCTCGAATAGGGTTACAAGATAACATTGTTCGAGTTGACCTACAAAAATGGCGATATACAGCCAAAAAGGAAATCCTATGTTAAAATTGTCCATATGTTTAACATGGGAATGGTTTATAGAGCCCAACGGGAATTTAACATTGCCGTAAGTTTATATTTTGGCTCTGTTTATAGAGCCAAAGTTTACAGAGCCGTACGGGAAATATAATTTTTAATTGGGGATCGTGATAGACCGTTTCCATGTTGAACAATTTATAGAGTCGTGCGGGAAATTTAATGTTAAATTTGTTTGATTACTATCCAAACATCCCCCTACATCCATCGGCTACTTTTTCATTACTATCGAAACACAGACCGCTACAATCCAGCAACTGCTTTTTTATTACTATCCAAACAACTCCCCCACCCCCTACAATCCAGAAACTACTTTTTGATTAGTATCCAGACACAAACCCCTACTATCCAACGAAAAGGGTAGGAGTGTTTATACATTCACCCTATACTTACATACATACAAACATACTATCGCACACAAGGGTAGGAAGTTTTTATAGACACACTATTACACCCTCACACACATACTATCACATATAAGAGAGAAGGTTGGGGTTACATGGTAACATTGTTCGAGTTGACCTAACAATATGGCACTTGAGAGCCAATGACGATTGAGAACCAAATGGGAAATCCTATGTTAAAATTGTCCATAGATTTAATACGTGGATGACGATTGAGAGCCAAACGGGAAATCCTATGTTAACTTGGGGATTATTACAGGCCGTTTCCATGTTGAAAGTTTTTAGAGCCGAATGGGAAATGTAATGCTAAAATTCGTTGATATACAATCCAACACCCCACCCACCCCACTATCTAACGAATAGGGTATGAGTGTTTATAGACACACCCTATACTTTCATACTTACAAACATGGTATCACATTAGGGTAGGAGTGTTTATACACACGATATACCCTCACACAAACATATTATACTATCACACAAAGGTAGGAGTGTTTATAGACGCGCTATACTTACATACATATAAACATACTATCACACAAGGGTAGGAGAGTTTATAGGCGCACGCTATACTGACATACAAACATACTGTCACACAAAGGTAGGAGTGTTTATATACACGCTATACTTACATAGATACAAATCGGGGTCTACGGGAAATGTAATATTAAAATGTTTAGATACTATCCCACACACACTTTTTCATATACTATCCAAACACACACCCCTACTATCCAGCAACTTTTTTTCATTACAATCCAACACACCACATATACTATCCAGCACCCGCTTTTTGATTACAATCCAAACCCATACTCCTACTATCGAATAAGAAGGGTAGGAGTGTTTATACACACACTCAATAATTATATACATACAAACATACTATCACACAAGAGTGGGGTAGGATGTAAAACAGGGATGAAATAGACACACACTCTCACACAAACACATTATATCATCACACACAAGTAGCAAACGGTAGGAGTGTTTATAGACACACTACTATACTGTACACTCCTATACTTTCACACAAACATACTATGCAATTACACATAAGAAAGGGGTAAGAGGTTTTAAGTTTCAATTGTAAACATAGACATAGACATACACAAACATGCACACATACACAAATTGGCAATGAGTCATAGTTGATAACCTTGTAATGTCAAACTAGAGGTCCAATCATATAGTGCATCCTCCCCCGTTGTTAAAGTGATTGACGAAAAGTTAGATCGTCAAAGTTGGGAGACATTGTGTCATCGCCGTCCCTTTAACATGTTGATTGCTGGACCGAGTGGTTCAGGCAAAATCGAATTTGACAAACGTTTGATCGAACACATATCACAATTGTTTGATCGTCCTCCACAGCGTATCGTGTGGTGTTACCAAGAGAGGCAATCGGCTTACACGTTACTCCAAGAAACTCAAGGAGAATCCATTTTGTTTGTAGCAGTCATTCCTCGCGAAGACGATGGGATCGTGTATGACTTTAGTCAAACACGTCTTGACATCTTCGATGACATGTTAGGAGAAGACGAAGAAGAAATTAAAAGAAAAGGACATCATAATAATGCTAGTATTATTTACATTACACAAAATTTGTTTCAACAAAGTAAAGAACACTGTACCATCAGTCTTTTACCATCGCCTATGAACCTCTCTCTCTCTCTCTCTCTCTCTCTCTCTCTCTGTATGTATATAAGTATAGAATGTGTGTATAAACACTCCTACCCTTCTTATTCGATAGTAGGAGTATGGGTTTGGATTGTAATCAAAAAGCGGGTGCTGGATAGTATATGTGGTGTGTTGGATTGTAATAAAAAAAAAAGTTGCTGGATAGTAGGGGTGTGTGTTTGGATAGTATATGAAAAAGTGTGTGTGGGATAGTATCTAAACATGGCTTGTGGGGGGGGGGGGATTTGGATGGTAATCAAAAATTTTTAACATTACATTTCCCGTACGGCTCTATAAAGTTTTCAACATGAAAACGGTCTATCATGATCCCCAATTTAACACTACATTTCCCGTACGGCTCTACAAACGTTGGGTCTATAAAAAGAGCCAAAATGTAAACGTACAGTAATATTCAATTCCCGTTTGGCTCTTTAAACCATTCCCATGTTAAACCTATGGACAATTTTAGCATAGGATTTCCCTTTTGGCTCTATATCAGCATATTTTGAGGTCAACTCGAACAATGTTACCATATAACCCCATTCGAGGTCAGCCACTTCTAACGTTACCATTTACCCTCAATGTTAAACCTATTGACAATTTTAACATAGGATTTCCCTTTTGGCTCTATATCAGCATATTTTGAGGTCAACTCGAACAATGTTACCATATAACCCCATTCGAGGTCAGCCACTTCTAACGTTACCATTTACCCTCAATGTTAAACCTATTGACAATTTTAACATAAGATTTCCCGTTTGGTTCCTCTATAATGTCATTTCCATGTAAACCTATGGGCTAATATTAATTCCCGTATGACTCTATAGAGCCACATATAACTATATAACTATATATATATATATATATATATATATATATATATATATATATATATATATATATATATATATATATATATATATACACAACACGTGCATGTTGAAAGTTCACTGGTATTACAACAAATTGGCATGCTTCTAATCACCCCTTAACGATTTCGATTTTGAGGTATTTACCGCTGTAACAGACATGCATGAATATGTAAACCAAGTCGGCTGTTCACTTGCAGCCCAAGTTACGCATTTGATCTCCAATGCTACTCTAACTGTGACAGACAGTCACCAAATAAGCCAACCCATTTTCAAGCCTAACTCAAAGAAAATGTAAAGCAAATTACAGATTTAGTTTCTGTTTGAATTTATAAACACAAGGCGCATGGTTTTCAGGTCTATGCCCTCTTCCTTAAAAATTAGGAGGGTGTCAAAATACGAAACTATCCAGTGAGACCAATGAGCAAATGCGAGCGAAAGTTGAGTCTGATTGGATGATGGATGTGATAGATCAGCTTGATTACCCGCGGATGTAGCCATGAAGCTCATATAACATGCACGATTTATACATGCAACGTTTGGCATCTTTTAGCTGAAGAATTTGGTGCCGAATCGAAACCCGTTTACTGAGAAAGGTTTGAAGAATATTCATACTTCTTTTTGTACGTTCTCAGAATAGCAACATTTGTAATGTGTCATATTTCGTAAACAGACTTATTTGCGGAGAGCTATGACACTGTGCCTCAAGCATTTCACTTTAAAGGTTAATTTAACACGTGAAGAACATTCCAACAATGTTAAACTTATGTATTGCAAAGTATACAAATCCGGAAACAGACTGGAAACAGCAATACCTCAAGGGAATACTGAAAAGCTATACAACATCAAGCTGGGTTTGCTCCAAGGGTTTTACTTGTTCTTATTTCTAATGCTATCATCATGACAAGTTGCGCTCTCTGCGTAACTGAAAAACAGGTAAACAAATTATATCAATGGTTATATACAATGGCACCCAGCTGCTGCAGCTGCAAGACAGTACACTTTTCGGAAAAAAACGAATACGTTTTTATCACGCCGAGGTATTCCTCAAGGACTCCGAGACAGTATAAACAGTAGGCATTGCCAACGATGAGCTTAGCAATGGGAGATAATCTGCCTTGTTTCCTCCAGAGCCGACAAGTTCCCAGTGACCAGTAACGTGAACATTTTTAACCATCCAGCATGTTATTTATCAAGCAGCCTGTGCATCCAACACCGGAATACGTGAGATTTTATCCAATTCAAATGTTGGATTCTCTGAAGTTTGACATGCAAGTGGTACATGCGCAAATTGTCAAGTTTGCTGATGATCGTAAAAGCCGTCTTCCGATTACATAAGGCTTGAGCACAATAGGAACACCTCAAGGCTTTTCTACCGTCTTCCGATTACATAAGGCTTGAGCACAATAGGAACACCTCAAGGTTTTTATACCGTCTTCCGATTACATAAGGCTTGAGCACAATAGGAACACCTCAAGGCTTTTCTACCGTCTTCCGATTACATAAGGCTTGAGCACAATAGGAACACCTCAAGGCTTTTCTACCGAAAATTCACCTCGAAATTACTTCGATAGAGTGATACAGTTTAAAATAAGCACACATGTTTAGTACCTTGATTGATTATCCTTAATCTCGGTTACATATTGATTACAAAAATGCAGTCTCATATCTGTCAGTCAAGAAGGATTAAAATAATCTCTTCCCCTTGTTTGAAATTGTTACTTTTACTTTTTACTATACTCATTGCTTAACATAATCGTAACTAGAGCCACAGGCCTGGCTTTAGTAAGGAAGACGGAATCATATTTTGTTGAATAACATTCAATATTTTATCAGACAATGTGTGGGAACAACATGCACGTAAAGGTTACGATAGTAGACGTCAGTACTGTACAAAGATGATGCACGGAATATGGCCTTGACATTCCAATATTTGTTCTTTTGTTCTAGGTAAAAATCGGGCTACATGCATCAAATTAGACTTGCCTAACTGTGATTTTTAGTTGGTCCAGATTACTTTGGTTAGGAAATTGTTGTTCCTTTGATTACAACAAAGGAATAAACGATACTTAGCTATGACAGAGGAAGTCTGGTTATCATCCTCCCATCTTCTGTATGATGGTTTCTCATCAAAGGGACCAGTGCCTGCTGCAGAAAATGTGTCATCCACGCCAAGGTAAATAAGCAGTTGTTACGACTTCACAAAATCTCATAATTTTCCAAGATATGCCTACGTTTTATATGATCAACTGAAAGTCTCAAATGGTCTCGTGCAATAACTACGCACATTGTATGTTAATATTACGATTTTGGATCAATGCATAACTGTAAATAGAGTAAAACAAAAGACGAAGGAAGGTGTTTATAGGCAAATGGTAGTGAATGTTGTGATCTAAGGTATATTTCAGTGCAGCATACTTCTCTGACTTCAAAATATATTGAATATAGGATCCTAAATAGTTCTACGACATACATCTAAATGGCTTCCGAGTCAAGATACATTTGACCCATTTAACACTATTTAACCGCTTTTCCATGACTAGATTCAAAAAAAAAACTCAGAATAATAACATTGACCTGTAAAATATGTGTTTCACGATGTGATTATTATAATTACCTCGGCTAATGCTCGTTTTCTTAAGGTACTACTTCTAAGGGGTTTGCTGGGTTTGCTTGAGGGGGTGGGATTACAGCCAGACCAATGGCAGTTTTGGGACTTCCCTTGTGTTGTACAGTAAAATTAAAGACTGATGATACTACAATCTCATCCTTCTCCTTATTCCTGTGGACGGGAAGACGAACGGATTCACATCGAAAGCATCGGATAAAAAATGCTCCGAGATTATCATATCGTTTGTTTGTTTGTTTTTTGTTCTCTGGACTTCGAAGGCTTAAATCACCTCCCTTCCAAACATACTTATTCGGTTACAGCAATAAAACACAGCGGTAAAATATTGCCTCTGGTACCAAAGACGTAACACACGTTCGGGGCACTGGAATTAAATGAAGACTCCTGACTGAGCTGTGGGTAAAATGCAGTGTAAAAAACATATTCTACCGGCTCTATCGTTCGATGAAGTACACCATATCATGAGATAATAATATATTCGAAGTCTCATAACCATTAAATCTTTTAAGATAAGCACAATCAACATGGAAATATACTTCATATCAATCATACCAACTCCACCTTTGGGGAAATACTATTCGAAGTCCCAACAAAACAAAACAAAACTATGCTTGAAGCAATGAAGCTCACCCACCACTCTTTTTTCACAAGATAGTGTTAGCATATATGGACTGGTTCTCTGTTTCAGAAGACTGCTCATAAGCGAATTTTCTTAAAATGAAAAACAAAAGCTTGATAGTACCTATACTCCGCGTGGAACAGTAATGAGTGAATGAATTCCATTTGCAGTAATGAGTGAATGAATTCTATTTGCAGTAATGAGTGAATGAATTCTATTTGCAGTAATGAGTGAATGAATTCCATTTGCAGTAATGAGTGAATGAATTCCATTTGCAGTAATGAGTGAATGAATTCTATTTGCAGTAATGAGTGAATGAATTCTGTTTGCAGTAATGAGTGAATGAATTCTGTTTGCAGTAATGAGTGAATGAATTCTATTTGCAGTAATGAGTGAATGAATTCCATTAGCAGTAATGAGTGAATGAATTCCATTAGCAGTAATGAGTGAATGAATTCTATTTGCAGTAATGAGTGAATGAATTCTATTTGCAGTAATGAGTGAATGAATTCCATTTGCAGTAATGAGTGAATGAATTCTATTTGCAGTAATGAGTGAATGAATTCTATTTGCAGTAATGAGTGAATGAATTCTATTTGCAGTAATGAGTGAATGAATTCCATTAGCAGTAATGAGTGAATGAATTCCATTAGCAGTAATGAGTGAATGAATTCCATTTGCAGTAATGAGTGAATGAATTCTATTTGCAGTAATGAGTGAATGAATTCTATTTGCAGTAATGAGTGAATGAATTCTATTTGCAGTAAAGAGTGAATGAATTCCATTAGCAGTAATGAGTGAATGAATTCCATTTGCAGTAATGAGTGAATGAATTCTATTTGCAGTAATGAGTGAATGAATTCCATTAGCAGTAATGAGTGAATGAATTCCATTTGCAGTATTGAGTGAATGAATTCCATTTGCAGCAACCTTGCCATGTACGTGATTCAGCGGACAATTAATGTATCTACTTCGCTACGATGCAACACCCAGACTATCCAGAGGTGTCCTTATGTAACCATAAGACAAAAGGAGCTGCTGATACATATCTCCTGTTCTTTTCAACATTCTTATCACAAGTTACACAAATAATATTCTCCTATCCGATGGTCATGAACATTATGTCACGGGAGCAAGATGTAAGACTTTGTATGGAACTCATTATAGCAATCAAGATTAGTTTATTCAGTAAGTTGCATCAAAATATCTTCCCCAGAAAAATCTTCATTCTGGAAAAGTGATACACTCTAGGGTATACTGAGATTGGCATGTCAGGTACGTCCCTGTAGAGGCAACTGTTCCTAGTGAAGTCAATATTTATTCTTAAAAGATGACACACGTGTGATATTTCTCTATATAAGAAGTTATCAGTAAATGATACATTTTGATAGGGAAAATATTGTATTACCAGTAAATGATACATTTTGATAGGGAAAATATTGTATTATCAGTAAATGATACATTTTGATATGGAAACTATTGTATGATTGTGCATCACGTCAGGAGTATGATGATGAAAACTTTCTGAATTTTAGATATGATTTGTTGTGTATGAAATTCTTGATTTCGTGCTAAACGTATGCTCAGTTTGTTCATTTCATGAAATACATAGGCAATGCGGTTATTTCATGAAATTACCAATTCTTCCGTCCGCATGAGAGCCAGTTTCATGCAACGAGGCGTCTTCACTAATGTCCACTTTTTATTACAGAATCGCAACAATACGATTTCCGCAGCAAGTCCAAAGAGTAATTATCTTTGTAATTATCTTTCTTCAATTTTCAGATGAAGAAATATAACAAATCTTGATCAACCTGGATATTTTCTGACAATCTTGTCGCTCAAATGACCTTCCAACTAAGTGTCTGTGGTCGTAATAAAATATTCCAAGTATGGTAGTAGCTTGTTTTGAGGACAAGAGTCAAAGCTGAAGCTAATAATAAAAAATGGATTGTAGTATAAAACTAACATGAGTCCTACAATGTCGCTAGGAAACGGGGATTATTATAAATGTGAATTTCAATCTCAATCCCCGTTTATAAACCACGTTGATTGCAAACAAATCCGTATAAAATTATTCCTAATCTTGCTCTAAACCATGACTTTCTCAAATTTTTAGAGTTAGGTACATTAACTATTTAAAAAGAAAGAGATATATGTGAGTCGATACATGCGCTAAATAATACATATACTGGTTATGGGAACAAAAGAAAAATGTGAACCGGTTTGAATCGAATGTAATTACTAAACCAAATACCACAGTTGCCATCATACATGTGAACCGGTTCTATAAGCACCCCAAGTACATGTCTCATAATAAGTACCTAATACCGCAGTTTTATAGAAATTGAACTTTACATGGTTACACACGCTATAATATTTACAAACCACATGGATATTGCTCAAACTTAGACAAGACTCCGTTCTGGAATAGTAAGCGAACTTATATACGGGTATGTGTTTCCATTAAATCGCAAGTAATGACACATTAATACAATAGTATATTTGCCTTTTATCCATCGCTTGCTCATGTAAAATCAATCAAGAGAACACATACAAATGTAAATGTTAAATATTAATTAGGAGTTCAAGCATGAAAAAGGTAATATCTTGGGGGTTTTTTCACTGTGAGAAAAGGGGATTAACATTGTTTAACAATGTGCAAGTATTTAAGCCGTATATATAAACATATATACGCATCAAACAGCTTTGATATACATACATATATATATATATATATATATATATATATATATATATATATATATATATGAAATGATCATTACTCGTATATACACATGATGCAAAGAAAGATCCGGTATTTCTAAGTGTTTGGAAAGCAGGGGAATAACAGATGTTTGACAAATGTTTCTTGGATTAGCTTTCGTGCCATTTTTGTATTAGTCAAAAGACCGTGCATTTTCCACGTGCTTAGAATTTTACTCATTATAATTAAAGATTAATAATGTACGCAAGGCGCTTATAAATAACAGGTGCAGATATTGTAAGAGTCCAACTTGGTTATCAATTCCAGTGACTTCCTGTAGAAAAATAAACTGAATACATAATCAAAACTTATTAGAGACTGTCTGAGAGGTTAATTCTTCATCTCATATTGTTCATAATTTCTTTGATTAAAATAATGGAGACTTAAGAGACGTTGGGATCCTTTGTAATTTCTATGATGTCTTTATCGAAGACATCAGCAATTAAATTTAGGTCAATAATCTTTCTTCCGTTTACTTCCGTAGCTTCTTTGTTCTTAAACAGAAGCTTTCTAATGATATAACATGTTCCTTTGCTGTCATCGTTTTCCTCGCTCATACTTAAGCCATGTTTTTTTTTTTTTTTTTTTTTTTTTTTTACTTCGGTCTGCTTGATTAAATTGTTGGTTTAATTTCCTTCTTTTGCATTTGACAACATTTAATTGTATTCATTTCATTTCCAATGATGTTCTAAAGCGTAACGTCAATGGTGTCAGGCTTGGTTGATTTAATCGTTGTACATTGCTTGCTTTATGTTTCATCGTTGACTATCTTGATTTTCTTCGTTGCTATACTATTCTCTTTTATATATTTATGTATTTATTTTGTTTTTATATCATCGTTGTATTTGATTATATCCCATACGACATTAAAGTTTTGACAACGTAATAGGACTAGTATTTTTTAACTATCGCAGTTTCTAGTGTCGATGTAGGTGGAATGATTTCTGGGGTGTTGACATTGAAAAGATCAGCATTTCATAAAATGGCATGCTACATGAGCATGTATTACAACGAATATTTATCCACTTGTTTCAAAATTATAAGAAATAGTATTAACGCAGGTAGATACATTTTCTGTCATCCTTGTTAGATTTCCTAAGATCAGATTAAATCACTTTAAAAGCATTTATTTAAAATTGGCAGTTGAAATACAATAGACATGACTGCTACCTTAAGATCCTACATTCTCTTCTAAAACAGAACGGTACTTAGAACGTTTTGAGAAATGTCTATATGTGCATAAAAAATGAGAAAATCTGAATTTCATTCTTTGAATTTCAATTCAGTAATTCGATTAAATTTTGTGATTCCTTACATTATTTATAAAAGTAGTTTTTAAGATAATTCTTAAGAGTGGTCTTGAAAACATCATAAAACACTCCCTCACTATAAGGTCTTTCATTGTAACACGTTTCCTGTTATAAGGCAGTCTCACTATAAGGTCCTTAATTATAACACGTTTCCTGTTATAAGGCAGTCTCACTATAATGTCCCTCATTGTAACACGTTTCATGTTACAAGACAGTCTCACTATAATGTCCCTCATTATAACACGTTTCCTGTTATAAGGCAGTCTCACTATAAGGTCCTTCATTATAACACGTTTCCTGTTATAAGGCAGTCTCACTATAATGTCCCTCATTGTAACACGTTTTATGTTATAGTCAGTCTCAATATAATGTCCCTCATTGTAACACGTTTCTTGTTATATGACAGTCTCACTATAATGTCCTTCGTTATGAAACGCTTCCTGTTATAAGGCAGTCTCACTATAAGATCCTTCATTGTAACACGTTTCCTGTTATAAGGCAGTCTCGCTATAAGGTCCTTCGTTATGAAACGTTTCCTGTTATAAGGCAGTCTCACTATAAGATCCTACATTGTAACACGTTTCCTGTTATAAGGATATAGTCATGGATCCTATTTTATGACGTAGCAGTAAAATTCAATGTATAATGTACTTCAATATAAGGCGGTATACTCCTTGGTCCCATTGACACCGGTATATTGAGGGTGTACACTATATCGTAAGCTGTTTCACGAAACTATCTTAGGAAAGTCTGTGTAAAGATCAATCTTATTAACTATTTTAGAACCGACATTATTGATATTATTAATGGAGATGTCAGCAGATATAATTTTCATTTTGGTGACTACTTGGAACATTTTTAGAGTATCATTTACCAATCCATAATTTTGTTTTCAATATTTTTATTAGTTTTGTAATATGCATTTACTACTTTCCTCAAAAATGTATATCATTTTTCTATGGAAAACTTGGGGTTGCGCTTTTTTATATAAGTTGATAGCTACATATCTGCATTTTAATATGACTTTTTTTCTACCTTCACCTGTGCTAATGTATTCTTCTAAAACCCGCTAGTATTGTTCCCGAGTTGACATCCCCTAGAAAGGTCATTGTATTTGGAATCTTTAATCAAGAATTGAAGTTGAAACGACACTAACAATAACAACAGATTGAGCGACCTAGGTAAGCTTTAGTATCAAATAAAATCGCTAATAACGGTCATCTGAATCTGCATGCAAGTAAATAATGCATGAAAGAAAATATAGCCCTGGAAATGTAAATATATTCAACAATGCGTGCACCCTATTTAACTACACCAAGCATTATATTTATCAAAAGAGATACAAATTACAATTTTGATGAAGTATTTGCCTTTCATACTGCGATCGATGAAGCAAATTGAATACGAAATAGAAAAACACTACTTCAATCAGAGAAAATGTGTATTCAAATGACATTTGCACCAAATGTCCCTTGTGACTGATTCAGCCTCAGTGGCATGTTTTGGTCACACAATGGTTTCGAATCTGCTTGCCTCCGGTACATAAACGGTTTTATCGATTCTCATCACTTTCGAAACACCAAGCTGTTATAGGCAAATCCATCAGACGGGTAGAAGTGAGGTGGCATTGGAAAGCGTCACATTCCTACTTATTGGAGAATCGTGCTAACATTTTCATTCTCATCTTCAGATTTGGATCATAGAACGAAGCAACTGTATCGTCCAATATGTCAGTTATATTTGGAGCTACATCCAGAATGACAAAGAAAAGCTCAGATATAGCGAAAAGAGACATGTCAATGAAGACAAAAGTAATAAGGTTTGTATTTGTATTACTCAACTTTAATTTTCTGTTATTTACTGGTCTGTATCTCTTACTACCTAACCAGTCGGGTATGCAGGAATATTTATGTTCTAGCAATATTCTCTTGAAAAGGATGCGTTGTATTTTCAACTTAGCAATCATGCCTGAAATAATAAGTACACAGAAAAAAATTATATTACTTACCACTCATTTAAATTCTTTTACACTTCTAAAAAGAAAGTAGAGGATGCAAAGATTGGTTATAGTTCTATATTTGAAATATTGGAAATCGTTCTTATAACAAAACATATAGAATAGCCATAACATAGTGACTTAAAGTTTTTTTATGATCATTCTTTTTTAAAACAGTTCGATCTCACTAGGATAATATCTGAGCATGTTTGTAGAATGACCGTTGAAGACCGATAGATACATGAACAAGTTTGGTTGGAACATCGACAGTTTTTGAAAAAGCACATGAAAGCTTGAATTATATCCAGTGTAAGATGCACAAAAGAAAAGCCAACTTGCTGAAAAAATTAGTGAAAATAGGAAATTAGCAGGAAAAAAATGTAAATTAGTATTTATCCTCACAATGTCGAAGAACACAACGTACCTTTGCCTTCAAGATGAATTCAGGAATCACCTGGAGATTGGATTTCTTTACGTGGGAGCATTTTGTAATTACCACCAATTAGAAAGCATTCTAGTGGCATTGAATCCAAGCTACCGGACCTTTATTAAACATCAGCTGTTATTGAAGTATATATACAGTACTTGTAACAGCTTTTGAAACGGTAGGAAGACGGTACGGAACGCAGACGGTACGATACGGTATGTAAACGGTTATAAATAGTAGAAAGACGAGGCGGTACGGTGAGAAAGACCATTTAGAACTGCAAGAAATGTCGTCAATAACCTAGTCCTGGCTAAACACACACAAAAGTTAAAGAAACAATCTGCCCCCACCTCCCTTATTAAAAGTTATTAAAAATAACCCAAAAGCCTTGACATGGATAGATGGTCATGACTTGAAACGCTTATGAGTTCCACCATTCCACTCGTCTTCGCCCAATTGCTAACCAGGTCCATAGTGGCCATATTTTTCACTATGTATGAACAAACCAGAGAAAGCTCTCTTTATGTACATTTCTTTAAAAATATTAACTTAGTCAAAAGGATGATTCACTTAAAGAGTCGACCATGGTAATATTTCGTATCAGTTACACGCACCTTTTAAATGGTAACAAAGTAAAAAATATTCTTGAACTTGTTTTTAAAAATACTGATCTTAAGTATGTGTATTCTCATCGCCATCTTGGATTACTAATTTCATCAAATAACAAATGGACTTGTCACGTTGATAGCATTTTAAAAACAGCATCATCTCAAATAGCCAATCTTGGAAAACTAATATACAAACTTAGCAGGCAAATTTTATCAAAACTATAAATAACTTATATCAGATCCATCTTGGAATATGCCAGTGTAATCTGGGATGGATGTCCGTTGATCGTTTTAAAAACTTGAAAAACTACAGCTTGAAGCGGCAAAAATAGTTACAGGACTTCCAAAAGACACTAATAGACAATCTCTTTATTTTGAAACTGTGCGGGAAAAAGTCTGAAATCTAGACGAAAGAGACAAAAATTATTAACATGCTATAACATTAAAACAAGGCAAACTCCGGACTATCTCATTGAATTACTCCCTCCCCCTGTGTCCGAGCAAACAAATTATAACCTTCGACGTTCAAATAATATAGTCATTGGCAATTTCAGGTTAAATTCTACCATATCATCTTTTATAGCCTCAACAGTGGCCTTGTGGAACAATTTTGAACAGGATACACAATGTAGCATGTCCTACAGTGCTTTGAAAAAGTGTTCAAATATCGAATCAGTAAAATGCCTTGTTTTAGTCATCGAGCTCCATAATTGATTGCGACATGATATAAGCTCATTAAACGCTGATCTTTACCGTGTTCAACTTGTTGACACCCCTTTTTGCTCCTGTGGTGGGATAGAAACCACCATGCATTTCTTCATGTTCTGTCCCAGGTATAGTCAGCAACGAACTGAGTTGATGAGAAAATTAATCTCAGTGCCATATCCAGCTGTTAGCTTAGATTTACTGCTTTGTTGAAAGGGCAGTGCAAATGACAAATATAGAATTCTACAACGTGTATCCAAATATATAACTGATACAGGACGATTTCAATAACTTATTCAAATCGCGAATGCTATCACTGTGCCTCTTCTCTCTCTCTCTCTCTCTCTCTCTCTCTCTCTCTCTCTCTCTCTCTCTCTCTCTCTCTCTCTCTCTCTCTCCAATCATGTTTCATTATTAGTCACTGTTGTCATGTTAAAATATGTTGCAATACTTGTATCATGTAGTGAGAGGGCTAATTTAGGTTGTTAGAATTTTTACCCAATCCCATTGTATCATACTGTGACAATAAAAAATGTTTAAACTACAAACGACCTTTTAACTGTTTTACGCAATACGTTTGAACAATGTTAACGAGAGAACTCTTCGCGTGTCAGCTAAACCTAGCCTGGACCGGGGATCTAAACGTTTCAAATATTTGGATCACAATGGTAATATTAACAACAACAACTTTATTTTCTGATGATAATACATTAGGTTTAGAATCAACCAATCTTTCATGTAGTCCTCAAATAAAAGAATATTAAAGTATAAATCCAACGTATATGTACAAATAAAATTCTTACTTACTACAGTGTCCGACACACTCACAAGTAATCATAAAATACACACACACACACACATACACACACACACACATACATACATATATATATATATATATATATATATATATATATAGAGAGAGAGAGAGAGAGAGAGAGAGAGAGAGAGAGAGAGAGAGAGAGAGAGTTACAAATATACACCAAACAGAGCGAAAAGGGCTATCACTGGATGCTACAAGAGAATTCTTGATAACATTAACATAATATATATACAAACACATACAAAGAGAATTTGTTTAATAAGGCTATTCTTGAGGATACTGCATTTTCCCACGATCATGCCTGTCAAGAATCACTCACTAAAGTTTTTCATTTTATATGTTATTTAAATTAGTTCCTGAACAAGTATATTGCTATCCTCTAATTGCTTTATCTTTCGCCATGATCCGATTGTCATGTAGTTATTTATTTTCAGTGTTTAATCTATTTTGTTGGTTTCACACCACAGTAAAACAGCTTCAACGTCCTGTTGTAGATTTATTTCAAGGGAATGGATTGTATCACTGTTGGCATGTAATGTTGTGTCATCCGCAAAAAGGTCAGTTCCAGCGGTTTTCATATGAAGTGGTAAATCATTAATGAAAAGGAGGAGGAGCAAATGAGCAAGAATAGAGCATTGAGGGACTTCACATTTGACATATTGTAAAGAAAATGTAACATTGGCCACAAAAACGTACTGTTGCATTCCTGTTAGGTAAGAATCAAACCAGGCAAGTGAATAATCACTTATTTTGTATGCCCTGAGTTGTTCAATCAATATTTCATTATCTACTAAATGAAACGCTTTTTAAAAATCTAAATAAATTGCTCAGATTATGTTTCCGACACCTATAGCTGATAGCCAGTATCAACCAACTTTGTGAGGGCAGTTTGGCATGAATGCTTTTCTCTGAAACCTGATTGTGAGTTATGTAGAAATATAAATTTCTTTAAAAATCAGCGAAGATGAGGGGCGAAGTGTTTTTCAAACATTTTAGATAAGGTTGATAAAATTGATATATATCGACAATTGTTTGCTAACGATCTATCACATTGTTTGAAGACTGGGAACACTTCGGCTAATTTCAGATTAGTTGGTCAGATTCTTGTATTTATCAAATATGCATTCGAAAGGTATTAACTTGAGCTGATAATCTGAGTATTTGTGGTGAGATTTCATCTAGACCTGTTGCTTTTTGTGTGTGTGTGTGTGTGGGGGGGGGGGGGGTTGTGAAATTAACCAGATTGATATAAACCATGCTGAAATTGACTGCAAAGTATGGCTTTTATCTTTACAATATTTTAGTCATACGGAAATGGTATATTATTTGGCATTTGGGCTATTGCATTTTCAAGGAGACTGATGATTTACCAAAAATTCAAATATAACACAATTTTCCTCGGATTTAGACACATCAGAAATTAATCAAAAGTACAGACATGAATCTTGTGGGTGTAGAATCAAGTTGATGTGCACTTCACCTTGACCTTATTTTCTCATTAACAGCTTAATGTTTATTGTCATTGTGTCCTTTGGAATAGGCTGATCACAAGGATGGTATAACTATACACTTTTTGCATGAGTACAATTATTCGGGCAATAGTAATCCAAACACTGTCCCATTACATCATTTAAAATTAAACAAAAAACGAAAATATTAGACCACTTGCTATACATGTGCTGCAAAATTTTAGTCCTTTCCTCATATGGTCACATTGGCAGGAATTCATTTCAGCGTAACCGTGACTGAAAATTTAGTAAACTCTGTTTTGAATGAATGTGTAAATATATATCACTGGCACTGTTTAACTTTGGCGTTGTTTGGCTAATTCCGCCCAAGAACCAAAATTAAACCCTTGCAAAATATACTCAACAAAAAAGAAAAGTATCAATCAACAAGATTGAAAATTACATATTTTACATTTGCTTGTCCAAATTATTTAAATTTACTCTTCGGATTGCTTTTTTTCTTTTCATGTGGTAAATGTATTGTTAAACTCAGTCCAGTGTATCGAATGTAATTGACCATTATGCAATATCAGCGTAATCAAGGAGAGCACGCGCATCGTAACTAGACAAGGCATGAGATCATGTGTGATTTCCTTACCATAATTTTTCAGACAAGAAACCATGTTTGAATATTTAAAAAGTAGCTTTTCTTTTCACACAGTGTGATATGAAGACCGCACATGTTCTTAGGCCTTGTCTATTTACGATGTGCGCGCTCCATAATGTATGCTCGTATTGCATAGTCTTCATTTAAGCTCGATACGCTTGACTGGTTTCAACAATATATTGACCACGGACGAAATCAACACGCATACTGAAAGGGTTAATAAAACCAATTTCGACAAGCACAGTTTATTCTGAATTAGACTTGAGAATTCTACAGGGAATCGAACCTTGAGACACCAAGCCACGGCACCTATTTCATTGCCTGCCTGCATCAAACAGCTAAACCACTCTAACAATGCACGCTCTACATAAAAATAAAATTGAAATTGTGTCCGTAATAGATGCGTTCATGTGTACAATTACGCTTGATTGGCGTATCGTCTAATTAACTCGTCTCTAAATTATGTTGAACCCCAAGTAGTGGACGCCTTATTAGTCTCAAACCTTTTTAATAATATGTTTTCTGTTTGTAAATCTAGTTCATAATATAGATTAGCTTAATAAAAGCCTACTTGTACCATTTCTGGCACGCCGCTCCGGCTGGAAGGATAGCCGTCTTACAGAATTAGGCATTTTCCAATAATGGAAAGACTTTATTACATTTACCAGCAACGAGGCTGCATGTGTCCGTCATAGGATGGGCTGTATGCCGTTGTCAGAATATCAAACTTAACAAACACATGGTGAGTGTTATGTAATTTAAATTATATATATATATATATATATATATAGAATCAAGTAGGAGATTCCCGCGTGCATCGAGCGCTTTCCTTCGACCTTCTTCCATCCTTATTTGGGGATGAGAGCATGACCGAGTTGATTACAGGACTTGTGCACTCGAGCTAGGCGATAGAATAGACTCGCGGGTACCGTTCGATTCCTGCATGGGACATATTATAAGTCTCTTACCTGTTTGATGATATTGGTGTGTGTGCGTGCGTGTGTGTGTGTGTACCTTATTTCTCTCACAGATAGAAATCTATAACCTGTATATGTATGTGTTCACTATGTACAGTTTTGCATTCTATAAAACAATTTTAGGCACTTTTTTGCGGGGGGGGGGAGGGGTGAAGAGAGGCTCTATATCCTAGTTCACATATTGAGGAAATATAGTCCCCCAACCTATACCCCCCTAAATTAAAATCTTCCAGTGCTATTAATGGTGCAAATTGAATTCTTTCTCATGAGTGTAATCAATTTAGAACCAAATTTCAACAAATTCAAAGCTATATTATTAATAATTATAACAGCATTATTGGAGATTGAGTTCATATGATTTTACCCTATTGCCTGCATTTAGACGTGTAAATAAAATGTTCCGACAAAATGATAAATGCAAAGTCTAAAACAGGAAAGCAAAATTTGTTTTATGTACACTTCTTCTATTCGTCACACATTACAACGTCAATCCAATCAGAAGTCTTAGTTCGTTCATATGGACAAGTGATTTGATCCATAGTTTTTCTTATGGGATTAATAAAATTCTGAAAAGGCGTTGCTGTTTGTATTTGGAGCAATAAGTATCTTAATAAAAAAGCACATCATCACAGTTATTACTTGATAATAAGCATCATAACAGTTATTACTTGATAATAAGCATCATAACAGTTATTACTTTATAATAAACATCACAGCAGCTATTACTTTATAATAAGCATCACAGCAGCTATTACTTTATAATAAGCATCATAACAGTTATTACTTTATAATAAGCATCACAGCAGCTATTACTTTATAATAAGCATCACAGCAGTTATTACTTTATAAAAAGCATCACAGCAGCTATTACTTTATAATAAGCATCATAACAGTTATTACTTTATAATAAGCATCATAACAGTTATTACTTTATAATAAGCATCACAGCAGTTATTACTTTATAATAAGCATCACAGCAGCTATTACTTTATAAAAAGCATCACAGCAGCTATTACTTTATAATAAGCATCATAACAGTTATTACTTTATAATAAGCATCATAACAGTTATTACTTGATAATAAGCATCATAACAGTTATTACTTGATAATAAGCATCATAACAGTTATTACTTGATAATAAGCATATAACAGTTATTACTTTAAAATAATTTTCTAGGTTCTACTTATATTAATCATTCATTTCAATGGAAGATTTTTATATATATTTTTTTTACACTGAACTCTGGTAAAAGTCTAAGTAAACTGAATGTTGCCACCTTGCAGATACTGGTCCCTTACCCGTATGTTACAATAATAGATAAAGACCAAACATTAATTATTACAAACAAATGCAAGACACAAAAGGAATTAAGACCTCAATAACTGACACTTCAGCTTACACGTGGGCAATCGCCAGTGTCAAGCATCAAAACTAGTGAACACATTAAAAAATTAATTTCCATCAGTTATGCTATGAAATCCGATTTAGGAATTTCAGATCCATATCACATCTACCATCAATAGTAATTGTTCATTTTATCTCACCTAAAGCATAGTACCTGCATAATAGATCGACTAATCATAATTTGTATCAATCGATATATAGAGTCATTTCTTCCTGATGCATTAAAACTATTTTACTTTCCGCAGATAGGCTAATAGCGCGATCTGCATACCTTAGGGGATAATCAATAAAGGTGGTTTAATATATGAAGTCCTAGGGGATAATCAATAAAGGTCGTTTAATATAGGAAGTCCTTGGGGAAACGCAGTTCAGTGTAAGGTATGATTTTTTAAAAAAGTCTTGTGTCGAGAAAGTATGTTTCAATATAGCTACAAATGAAAAGCTTCCATTAATGGTGTTATCTTTGAGGAGTGCTATAAAATTCAGGAACGGAAACTGAAGACCCGTTCTCTTGGTGCTTCTTTCCCAGACATATTCTGAGATAAAAACCTTACATTATTCTTTTAGTTTATTCTGCTGTCCTAATGCTGGTACGTACTAGACTGTATCCTAATGCTTGTACTTACTAGATTGTATCCTAATGCTGGTAAATACTAGACTATCTAATGTTGGTACGTACTAGACTGTATCCTAATGCTGGTATGTACTAGACTGGGTACATTTAGTTTATTCTGCTATCCTAATGCTGGTACATACTAGACTGTAACTTAATGCTGGTACGTACTAAACTGGATACTTTGGGATCTTGGGCTTTTGTTGTGCATCTTTTATGTTCTTGTTTATGTTTCGTACAAGGTTATCAATAGTGCGAAGCTGGCGTTCTTCTGACAGCAAATTAGATATTCGATCCACTTGTTATAAAATAAACAAAAACATTCTATACGATAAAATACTGAAAAGGCAAATAGTATGTTCTTTAGAAAACACTAGGATATGATAGCATCAAGCACATTATACTCTGTTAATAAATGAGTTAATATTTCCACACTTCAAATAATGCATTGATTTCATCACTCTTAAAGATTCTTTTTTTTGACAAATTTTTTTCTTGTGGAGAGGGAAACAAATTCTCATCTTCACCAGATTCAGTTCCTGGTATGTAATACTTGAAAAGAAAGTAGTATATCAACGTCTCGTCCAAGTTCAGAACGAGGTGTTATTGGAGTTTTGTTTGCAATAGGCATCATATGGGAACACGGTTCTCAGTCCAAAGCATCACAGATCATTTGATAAATAGAACAGTCAGTATAAATATGTTTCGTTCGCGCGTCGTCCGTCATCATGTAGCTTTCCTGATGTGCGTGAAAGAATATCCATCTCGAGTAAAGGCATTTGCCGATATTCTTTTTATACCGATATTCTTTTTATGCCGATATTCATTTTATACCGATATTCATTTTATACCGATATATCTTTTTATACCGATATTCTTTTTATACCGATATTCATTTTATACCGATATTCATTTTATACCGATATTCTTTTTATACCGATATTCTTTTTATACCGATATTCTTTTTATACCGATATTCTTTTTATGCCGATATTCATTTTATACCGATATTCATTTTATACCGATATTCTTTTTATACCGATATTCATTTTATACCGATATTCATTTTATACCGATATTCTTTTTATGCCGATATTCTTTTTATGCCGATATTCTTTTTATACCGATATTCATTTTATACCGATATTCTTTTTATACCGATATTCTTTTTATGCCGATATTCATTTTATACGTTTCGTTCTCTCCATTCTTAAAAAGAAAGGTCACAGTTCACAGCATATCCATTGAATATCTTGATGGAAAATGGGATTTTACTTTTTAATTTTTTTTGTCATTCTTGATCCCTTGTGTAATTATGTCCTGGCGCTTATGTCCATCAATGCGGGAGTTTCATGACGTCAGTCTTTTCAAGCTTGACTACCTTTGACTTGGATGGATATTCAGTGAATTGTATCTTAGATGGATTGCAGGGATAAAGATCGAAATGTAAACTATGTAAACGTTGAATTTATTAGTTTGCATGGGAACAACGTAAAACCTGCTAAATCACCTGAAATTCAAATTCCGACTCGCTAGGTAATCATAATGTGAAAATGTTGGATGGTCACATTGCTCACTACATCGCCATTTTTATTCATTATACTCTTGAAAAATAACCTGTAAATACGGCAGGTTGGTGAAGAATGTGGTATAGAATAGAGGTCATATCAAAGTCAACAAAGCCTTGCGTACCAGTCAACCAAAGCTCCGGAAAATGTGTGAACTGCTTTCGGACATTCGTTCTGTCAGGAGGAGTTGTAGTCAATCCAGCAAACCATTACCACCGCCGCAACCACGATCATATTATATGGGAATGTTAGCTCTAATATAGGTCCGTATATGATCTTTTATTCAAGTTTTGAAGTCATTACACAATTATGGAATCATCAATATGCTTAAAATCCGACACTCTCCTTTTCTTAATTTTCTTACAAGGCAGTAAAGCAGATGTCAGATTCGTATCAGTTGACATGACTTTAGAATAGAATCATTTAAGTTGTAGGGGCCGAGAGTTTGCTGTTAAAATAAAGCTTGCTTCTCCCTGTTTTTGATGTGCATTCGTACAAAGCCATAGTTATCAGCATGTATTCTACTTTGTGCAGGGATTATTTCACTTTTCTTTTCAATGTCTTTTTAAAAATACCTTAAATGTTAGTTGGAAATCCTTCATTACACATGAAACCGAATGGTCTACTCTCAAACTTGGCTGACGCAGGGAAGTAGTTCCCAGGTACATGTGTATGGTAAATGTTATATTATACCATTTACAGAAGCCACAAGGCCATTTCACTCCTACTGTAATGTACATCTTATGTTTAAGATGAGGTCAACACCCGTGTATGGGTTTCAGTTAAAACTATTATTTATCAAGTCTGAATATGAGTTTCTTATGGCTTAGCAGAAGACCCCAATGTCCGTTTTTGGCGCATTTTATAGTCGGTCAAAATGTCAGCCCCGTCAAATGTCAAGCATATACTGTAGTATGGGCCCGTTCCATTCTGAATCTTACACCACCTTCGCTCTTCAAACGTATTTACCTGGGCCAGTTACTATCTAGTTGAGGATTATTTAATCTCTCTATACCTTACAAAATTTCAAACCAAACCTTGTTCCGTCTACGCATACTTTTTTAATTTGGAAAAATAAATTTGTTAACAGCGAGTGCAATGACTGACTGAATTTGAATTATAGACGTGTGCGACGAATCTCGTCATGTACGTCTGAGGCGAGTGCAAAGTTAAAAAAAACGTTGATTGGACGTCTCTGGATTTGTCATACGAAGATCCGGGTCGCAACCATGCACCTTACGACGTGTATTAGGCAGCGCTTGGCGAGTGCAATGTTACAAAAATAATATTTATAGTACAAGCGCTGCCTAATACACGTCGTAAGGTGCATGGTTGCGACCCGGATCTTCGTATGACAAATCCAGAGACGTCCAATCAACGTATCCAAATCTAATTAAACTGGCCACATGTCCGTGTGAGTTTGATTGGGAACAAATCAGTTCCCAAAGAAATTGTTTATATCGTCCCCGCATTTAACTGTTTTTATTGCGGCTTGGCTGGGATTGGGGTGGGGGTGCCAAGTAGACAAAGAAAAGAGGATGGATTTGTATACCTTTATTAATATCGACGAATATTCGAATCCTATACTAATAGGAAAATTTGATATTCGTTTCAGCTCGATTGCTTAGCGCGTATAACGTGTTCAAAAGCTGGTAAGCTCCTGTGGCTAATCAAGAGAGAGAGAGAGAGAGAGAGAGAGAGAGAGAGAGAGAGAGAGAGAGAGAGAGAGAGAGAGAGAGAGAGAGAGAGAGAGAGTAATATTTAAAAGGAGAATTGGTTCATTTATATTATATTTAAAATATTCATAACATTAGTGCTTCACATATGTTTAAAAAGTAATTTCAAATCATCCGATAGTCACATGATCCAGAGAACTTCATAAATATTATGAAATCTAGCACTTTATCAAAACATAAGCACCAATCGCACGCGGTTTGAGCATATCAAATTTGCCCTTTATTTGTCGCATGAGTATCAATCAGATAGCTTCAATAAATATCGTATGAAATGTACATACAAGGGAAATCCTTGTTAAAGCATGGTGTCTACCAGAAACACCATAATAATCAGCATGGGTTGAGATTTTCCAGGCAGAACACCAAAGCGGAAAATCCGTATCCTAACTCACGCGTGACTTTTATCCTGAATCGGCGACTATTTTGACTTTCTACTGCCAGCATAGTATACACGAAGTAAAAAATACTCCCTGATTTTCGTCATCACTTGAGCATTCTTTCATAATAAGCAAGATAAACAATAATTACAACATATTTAAGTACTAAAACGAGCAGCGGTTGAAGTGAAGTGTCCTTGAAACATGGCGTTTCGCACAGATTGACCTAGCTATGTGTACAGTCCGATTTCGAGTCAAAAAAGTCGTTGTTGTAATTTTTGTTGTTGTTTTTTTTTAATTTAAATTTATATTTTCATTATTATTTATGAAGGGTAAATCAATTCAAGATCAAAGCTGAATCGATGACTATATGATTCATTTTTGTCTGTCCCGATGTTACGGATAAGAGTGGACTTTCTTTTTTTACCTGTTTACATTTGTATCATTGCACAAGCTATCTGCAGTACCCAATTCGGGGGCTGTGTATTGACATTATTGGAGCCGTCTCAACTACTGTTCATTGAACGCTAAAATGTGCTTCAACGTCATATAAAGTTTACACTGAATTTTTTAGTGTAAGCCAATCTTTTACGCTCTATCTTAAGGTAAGGAAATGTTTAATGGTTGTTTTGCTGTTTTAAAGTTACATCAGTATTCACAAAATCCATTTTGACCTCGACCCTAATTTTTCGTTCAGGTACGTGAGAATTATAATACTACACCGATTTATATCAGGCATTCTATTAGACCGTTGGAGGAAAAAAAGAATGGTCTTTTTATGCACAAATGACTGTACAGATGCAAATGCTGACATAGATCGTCGATTCCTTCGGTCAAGTAGAAATAGAGAGTTCAACAGCCGGAACCATCTCCGCAGATGAATCCGCTAGTAAAATATGAAAACCGCAAATCATTCTAAGCCTGTGTATTTATACTTTATTGATTTATTACATTCTAAGCCTGTGTATTTATACTTTATTGATTTATTACATTCTAAGCCTGTGTATTTATACTTTATTGATTTATTACATTCTAAGCCTGTGTATTTATACTTTATTGATTTATTACATTCTAAGCCTGTGTATTTATACTTTATTGATTTATTAGGCTCTAAAATATACTTTGAGTAAACACGTGCTTTTCTTCTTCAAACAATGCTCTCTTTGAGTTTCAAGGTATGTACAAAATTATATGCATTAAAGAGGCTTTAGCACAAAAACTTGTTACATGCTTTTATATATGTTCTGTGTACTCTCTATATATATATAGTTCGTTCAGCTCAGCATCGCAAATGATAGTAGTTTAGTGAATTTTCACGTGAGCGTCTCGAAATGTATATAAAAGTACCTAATTCGTTTCGCTCACGAATGATTTTAACCAATTTTATCAACTTACAGAGCAACATCACGCTACAAACATAGTCTACTCGTTGGACAAACATATCATAAACAGACATTAAGTACAAATTTAAAATAGTTTAACGAACACTAGATGATGCAGACGATTTTTGTTCACTTTTGGCACGCGACGGCTCCCATAACATCTCAGTCCTGTATCAAGTCTGTACAGGGCTGTCGTAAGGGACGGGAGATACTAGCAAGCCAAGCTTTTCATTAAAATACCTACGTATAGCTCTGATTTTCAAGACTATTAATACATTCAAAAATAAACATTTTGCGGTGGGGTTTTTTCTGAGGGTGAGGGGCGCTGAAGGCGACGCTTGCCCGGGGCACCGTTTCGTCCAGAGCAAACTTGAGACGGCCCTGAGTGTGTTTGTGTATGTATTCGAGGAGGTGGCGGTAATACTATGACGAAGACAAGATATACTTCAAAGTGGTTTCTAGAAGTGAACCTTTTCTTAGATAATATATGTTGCATTCAATTATTGTGCCTGTTTTAGTTTTAGCAAGCCAACTTTGAAATGCAGCTTCTGATTTCATAGCTACCGATACATACTTACGCTGCACAACTTCAACATTCTATAACCCTGAAGTCGTGATTGTGTCTAATACGCTCTGAAACCCTTAAGTCAGAATTGTGTCTTATACACTCTGAAATCTTTAAGTCATGACTGTGTCTAATTCACTCTGAATCCCTTAAGTCATGATTGTGTCTAATACGTTCTGAATGGCTGTCATGACTGTGTCTAATACGCTTCGAATGGTTGTGTTATAATTGTGTCAAATACACTCTGAAACACTTAAGTCATGATCGTGTCTAATACGCTGTGAATGGCTGGGTCATGATTGTGTCTAATACATTTTGAATGGCTGTGTCTTGACTGTGTCTAATACTTTCTGAATGTCTGTAACATGATTTGTGTCTAATACGCTGTGAATGGCTGTGTCACGTTTCTTACAGTTTGTTTGAAATAGATCCGACCAATAGTTGGCATGACCAAAAACGTGTCCGATGAAACAGTCAATCGTGCATCTCTGATGGCTGATTTACTAAATATTTATTTCTAAACTGAATTGTATCTTCATCATTTTTATTATTTGCTCTAGAAAAACATTTTGACTATATAATCAAATCTAGGATACACATTATTACAAGAAATGCACCGTATAATATCAACCGTCAACAACAAAATGTCTTCAGTGGTACGAAATTTTTTAAAAAGAGCGTTTACAATACTAAATAATTTTTTTATGTTGTATCAACAACCTATGGTTGTTCTGTTGATTTTAAATAACTTTAGTGCAAAATCAATGAATATATATTTATCACAGTGCGTCACTGATATGATGTTTCATAGATCCATATTGTGCGATACCAAACGCGTACAGGACTTTGGAAATAAGTCAATTGATTATTCGAGGCTTCTCAATGAACTGTAATATGTTTGGCGGGATCGTTACAATTTCTATCATACAATAACTGTAATATTACATGAAAATTTTAAACTCTATTTACGAAAATTCTCTGATAATGTCAATGTATTGCTAAAACTCGCAGAAGACAAATATATAAATTATCTCATTTTCATAAATTTCATTTGAAACGAACACTCATTTAAGACCCTCTATCTCTTTAATAATATCTGAAACTCATTGCTATTACTGTCCCAAAGATCCTCTATCTATTTAATAATATGTGAAACCCATTGCTATTACTGTCCCAAAGATCCTTTATCTATTTAATAATATGTGAAACCCATTGCTATTACTGTCCCAAAGATCCTTTATCTATTTAATAATATGAGAAACCCATTGATATTACTGTCCCAAAGATCGTTTTTGAGCACCTCTGATATTTTGCACTTTTTTTATATAATGTTGCTGTTAAATCTTTGTCTTGGGGAGCAGTCAATGTTTATTGGTAGGAACGCGCGGTCTAATTGAAATCATAACCCTCCACCCCACCCCGTTACATAGATTATCATACCATATTAAAAGACTCCCAGTGATATACTACAGCACACACATATTGCACCCTTCATTTCTGAGTACGCACAAATGTCATAATGTACCTCCAAAATTGCACTGTTCCCTCTAAAGCCCCACTCCAACTAAACCCCTTCAGAAAATAGAAAGTATTTACCACTCCTTTATATCTTCCATAAAAGCCTTTCCAATATAACTGTTTGAACAAAGACACTGAAGGGAAAGGTAAGGCTATAAATAACATATTGGACAGTGCAATCAATCAATCTTTATTTCCTCCATAATGTTAGTTCATTTACAAGTATACAATATTGGACAGAAAGAGAGAAATTTAATAATTTACATTGATGATTTTAGAAAACATTCCAGAAAGTCAATGATGCATATTATACTAATACAGATGAGGAAGGAACAAATGGAATATAAATAATTAGGAAATACATATAAACATACAAAACGGCGCATAATCGCTGTACATAAATCTAAAAAAGTTTATTATTACAGTACGTGTCCATTAATGATAATGACTTTGCTTTCAAAATGAGGTCTTATAGGTACAAAGTTTTGGTAGGAGCTGATTTGGGAAGTTTTGCTTTTGACAAATGTTTGGTCTTCAGGTTACGAAATACACTCGTGATACAAGGACGAAAAACTGGAATGAACAGATCTAAGAATGGTGAAGTTGTGTTTTGTCCAATCTACTTTCAAGGTCAGTTCTTAAGAGTTTTGGTAACTGTAACTCGTCGTTAATTCGGTAATGTTATATGTGTAGTTCAAGTCCAAACTTGTCAAACACGTACGAATGAAAGTCGTTGGCAATTTGTCTTGTTAATATACATGATGTGACCACATGCTGACGGAGGCCGGTATACTGCTGACCACATTTTTGACAGTGAGTAGTAACATCATGACCTGGCTTTAATACCCACAGGGTTTAGGGTACTCATCCTAACGTTTGCAAGGCCAAACAAAAGACTTGCCTAGCTCTTCTGCAAGCGTTGCTGGTGCGATTGATGGAATGACATGACCTATCATGTGGTATTCCTAGGTGAGTAACGGAGTCAGTTTCATGAATTATTTGTACGCCAAGTGTTAGGGACAGCTTATAATTAGAGTTTCTTCTCTTCCCAAAAATTATAATATATGACTTTGTAGAATTTAGTTTGTAGTTCCATTTTTTATGATATTCGAGAATAATCTCTAACATTTTAGCTAAGTTATGTAAAAAAAATTTGATAAGCATGTGAGGTCATGTGCAAGCGTACGGCAGCAGCACTCTAAACTTCCAATTTTACACCCTAGTGTGCTTTTTACTAAGTGCTGTAGCAACTCGTCTATACATACCAGATACAAAAATGAGGACAGGACGCCCCCTGTCTAACTCCTTGCATGATATCAAACCATCTAGACTGGTATTTGCTAACCACGACTGCACTTTGTACACTTTGATGTGTATTCCCTATCATTCTCCAGATTTTCCCCCGAATTCCCATATTGTATAGTTTCAAGAGTAAAGCAGAGTGCCAAACGGTGTCAAGGGCCTTTTGAGTATTGAGAATTGTAGCATAGGTAGGATTACTACAGTCAGAGTAATAATTAATGACCTCTTGAATTTTAAAAGAGGTCGTGAGGCAGCTTAGATTCGTTTGAAAGCCTTGCTGTTGTGGATTAGGGAATATGGTTTCCTTCGTCACCAAGAAGTTATTAATTTTTGCTTGCACAATTTGTAAAAAAAATGTGTACAGCACTGGTAACAAGGATATTGGCCGATAACTATCGGGATCAGCTCTGCTTTTCCCATTACCTTTGTAGATGGGCATGGTAAGACCTCTTCTCCATATACTTGGTATATATTCATGCTTTTAAATCGAGTTGAACAATTTTAAGATTGGTTTATTTAGCTGAGGACCACTATAGATGATGCGTTCATTTTAAAGGGATTATGACTAGGAGCTTTCGACTTTTTTACAGAACAAAATGCTTTGCATAGTTCTTGCTCAGTGATTTCATCATCTAAAGATTCTTGTCTATGTACGTGCCTCTTTGAATAATGTTTGAGATCACGGATTGTTTTCTCTACTGAGTTATAAAAGTCTTTGTCATAAATATCATAATCTTTCGGTGTGTACAATTCAGCAACAACAACAACAACAAAAATCTGCAAAAGCACCAGCTACCGAAGGTTGGTCAGAATAGATCTTAACACCATAACAAATTTCAACACAAGATTTGGGTTTGTTCGGGTTGCTCTTTTTAATTAGATGCCAGAAAAAGCGTAAATCGCATTCGCCCGCTTTTGAATTTCATTCAGTCAATTATTCAGCAAAGATTCATTAGCTATTGGTTGAGCGTTCCTGAGTTCACGCTTTGCTTTTTTTTTTATAGAGATCATATGTTTCGAGCTGCAAGCCTCTTGGCCTACTGCCTCGTTTGACCCAGACTCTGCGCGCTTCACGTTCTATTTTATGACTTCGCTTTAACGTTTCATTCCAGTATGGCTTTGTGTGTGCGTTAATGCGCTTGATGGGCAGCTCGTCTCGTGCAGCTAGTACCATGCATTCAGTTATATCAAGGCATCAGTCGGTTTATTTCGTGCGGACAGTTAACCTCTCTTGTTAGGTTTTCTTGTAAGTTATGCGCTAGCGCGTTTTGATAGTGACCGATCTCATTGTTGCCGACTTTGTGCCATGCCGTTAGGTCGTGCAGTTTTGATACATGATACATTTAGGACTATATTGTTTTGGATGTGAACTGAACAGAATGCAGGTAAGTGGTCTGATGATGTAGAGATTTTACCTTCGTGGATTATTTCACAACGTTTGGCATTAGAACTAACGATGCTGTCAGTCAATATGTAATTGAGCAATGTTTGAAAAAGCGCATATAAATATTTCGGACCGATACATTTTGGAGCAGTATTTATCACCTTATCTGATTTCGGCCCACGAAATCCTTTAATTCTTTATATTTACGAGCATTCATGCTAGCTGCAATAATGGCATGCCCCTCTTCCAAGAGATGTTTGTACAAGTCGTCCAGAATCTCGATCATTTCACGGTAGTGCCTAATATCATTCTCTGAGGGCATGTAGACAGAGTAAGTACAGAGGTTTGTGAGAAAGACCAAGAAGCTTTGCACCTATAATTCTGTCGTTTATGTTTTCCTTTGGTACAATTTTTGTTCCAATTGTTTTTTAAACATACTTAAGACCCCTGATTTGCAACTTTTGATGTTATACGTTTATAAGATGCAACTGATGTTTGTTTCTCAAATAGGCAAATGTTTCTTAATTATCCAGTTGATATAATGATAATACAATTTATATACTAAACTGATATAATGATAATACAATTTATATACTAAACTGATATAATGATAATACAATTTATATACTAAACTGATATAATGATAATACAATTTATATACTAAACTGATATAATGATAATACAATTTATATACTAAACTGATATAATGATAATACAATTTATATACTAAACTGATATAATGATAATACAATTTATATACTAAACTTATATAATGATTAATACAATTTATATACTAAACTTATATAATGATAATAAAATGTATATGCTAAACTTATATAATGATAATACAATTTACTAAACTATATATTGGTTATTATAGAATGTACGTTTATTGT
Organism: Margaritifera margaritifera; assembly: GCA_029931535.1. NCBI lineage: Eukaryota > Metazoa > Mollusca > Bivalvia > Unionida > Margaritiferidae > Margaritifera > Margaritifera margaritifera. The sequence goes on along the minus strand of JAQPZY010001677.1, from coordinate 7,577,940 downwards.
TTACGCCCGTGTATTATACAGTTATTAATACATTGTAGAAATTCCTTCCTCCAGAAAACTATAAATCCCCATATTAAGATTCAACTTGGATTAATAGCTGGCAATTTTCAAAGTTCGAGTTCCTGTGATCAATATACGGAAACATGCATGCACTGATACCGGAGATTGGAGTGATACCGTAACATACAGGTATATCGAGAAAAGAAAAAAAAAAAAAAAGAAACAGTTCAGTAAATGAACTCCAGTGAATTATTGTAGTCAAAGTTATTGCAGAATGTTTGCCATGGATGCCTTCGGCATTTACTTTGTGAGAAACTGGATGGATTTCCCTAGATACTACATGGATGATTTATCAAATATTATAAATGATGAAGTATTCTACAGATTGATTTTAATCTTTCATAAACCTTCGAAAATGTGCTTGGGGCTTTACATGTAAGGTGATATACCTTGATATTTAAGTGATAACTCCTATCCATTTGACTTTACAAAAGAAAAACACTCTCGATCAAATGCACGAACAATAGAAACACATACTTACATCAATCATTGCATCCATATATCCATCATTCTTTCATCCAATAATCCTACTATTGAATCAGCTTTGATCAGCTACCGTGGTACTTAGGCTAGGCACTTTGCTCCAATTGCTTTGTCACTAAATAACCTACTTGTGTTGCTGTGCCACAAAACATTAATTTATCCATCCATACTCTTAACACCGTGGCTCCCGTTGGGGCGTATGCAAATGGAACTCAAGCATTTCGCAGTGTAATGAAGCCCAATCAGGCATACACTGAAACAAGGAAGCAGTAGACCATGATATCTAAAGAAAATGTTAATAATATTTAAAAATAAAATAACGCATTTAATATTCGCAAATCTTAGGTTCACATTACTGTTTAGCACTGGTTGTATTACACCATCTCCTCATTCTACTGTTTAAGACGAACCCAAAGCCACCACTGATATAACTCTGATTTTCCACAACATCCTTCTCTATTTCCTAATTTGTTTATAGGCCAGCGGTTCCCAACCTTAGGTCGCGACCCAAATCAGGGTCGCGGGAGGTCCTCATTAGGGTAGTGAAGGGTCATCAGAAGCAAATTTGTAAATCATATCATAAGCCTGAGGGTCAGGAGGTCCTGTTGGTGGCCAATTTAGGGTCGCAGCAAAGAAAGGTTGGGAACCACTAATCTAGGCTTACGACGTTGGTTTTGTCCTCCTAATTTATGAAGTAGTGTCCCTTGAAAATGAAAATGAATGTCTTAAGGCCTACATATAAAACTGGCGTACGCAAAATATCTGTATTACAGACTTTGAAAGTACTCTCCATCTAGCTAAACGCTTTGTTTCAGCCATCTGATTCACTCCGAAAATGCATTTGCGTAGTCTTCTTTGGGTATATATATATATATATATATATATATATATATATATATATATATATATATATATATATATATATATATATATATATAATATATATCACACTATTAAATGGCTGTTCTAAAGTCCAAGTATGGACACGCTCACCTGCCAACATCCTCTTTAGCCATGGGAACGGAATAAGTCACAGGCAAGTAGGGTGGGGGTGGATTGCTATCTTATTATACTCAAAGAATTTCCTTACGACGGCTATCTTATAGGCAGGAGCGATGATATGGATAATTGTGGTACAACGGAAGCCTGTGTTTGATAGGCGTACCTTGCAATTTCTAACCGTTTCTGATAAGACTATGTGTGCGTAAAAGGTTCCTGATACAGTGGTCTTTTCTGGTGTAGGCACCTGGCACACTGGAGCACAAGTCAAAACATATTGTTAACAAAACCATCATCGCAGTCTTTTCTTTTTTTTGCAAGATTTAGTCCGCCTTCTTAACGACTGTCCAAAACCTAAATGTTGCAAACTCAAAAAAGAGCATAAAGATTTCATCGCCTATTTCTATGTTCCCATTTTGCTTGGACCACAATTTCCATGCTTCCTTAGACGTTGCTTAGTATATTTCATCCTATAACGTTTTTCGTTATAGTCATCTTAGCCCGTTTTTCGTTACGGTCAAAATTCGAGGAACCCATCTGATACAAATCTTCCTGCACCTTAGATCTTTCACCAATATATGCGTTTCTGAGATCTAAAGTTGAATTCAAAATTTTTTTTATGTTATAGTAGACAAACGAGGAGGACAACATGCGACTTAAATCCATTGCAAACAGTTATGGCATATAACATGTAGACATTGGTCCATATCATGAAAATTTGAACACATAAAGGAGAAGAAACGATGTAAGATAAACACGGAAATCTGCAATTTACAACCGAAGGAATTAATGGGGGACGGAAATAAAATATTGGTAGACTGAAAAACTGGTGGGGGTGAGAGAGAAATAAATTTTCCAGTAAAAATACTCATTCTCAAGTACAGGTTGTGAAAAGAATAAAATGAAGAACGAAATGATTTATTATATATGCGTTTCTGAGATCTCCAGTTTAATACAATATTTTTTTATGTTATAGTATCGCAAATGATAAAGACTCAAGACAGCAGCAAAATTAATAACACATCGTCTGTTTGTCAGATACTTGATAAGAATTGTGTTTTGAAATAATAAAACCACTCAAGCTTGCCTTCGATTTACTAAAGATAGTTTACTTCATTAAATAACTTTAGAAAATTCCATGCTTGAGCTCTCCATATACAATCTATACCTAAGCCGTCTTCATGGAGATCCATTATCTTAACCAATACAAATGACTAATACCTTTTTCTTTTCTTTCTTTTTTTTTGTGTGTGTGTTGTCCTCTTGTACATACACTGATCCAGTTCTAAGATTTATAACGAGTGAGTCGTGTGTGAATAGCAAACAATCTAATATTCGAAAACCGGTTTCTCTTGAAAAAGACATGCTTGCTACCATAAATCAATCCTCTTCATGCATACAAAATCACAAAGTTTCCTGACACAGTAGTCGATCATTCTACAATAGAGCCAATGTTTGAACTGATGACGTTCGGTGGCTAGAGGAAAAGTATTTAAAAAAAATAAAAAAATTCAATATTCATATTGTAAATTTCCAGGCAAAACGAGCATTGATAAAACTATTGATTTTTTTTCTGTTGAGCTGATAATTTGCGTAAGACCGACTGATTCATTCAATTACAGTTTAATTATACTGAACGGCATAAGTAAGGCAACAAGGTAAAAGACATGTCCTCGAACTACATGAAGAGTTTTCTCCAGAACACACGATATACGCATGCCCTACTGCATTATGGCTCTCTAATCGTTGTAACACATGGATTGGAATAGACACACTTTTCAAAGAGAAAAGTTAAGTTTAATACTTGGTTAAATACGTGGAAATAATGACCTGCGCTAATAATTACATTATTAAACAGAAAAGAGACTTCATTTGACTCGTTCAGGGATACGGCAATACTACGATATAAAATATTATTTTTAGGCGCACTGGTATACTATACCTTTTTGCATACACTAACTCACGTGGAATACAATGTTCCTTCGGAATACCTCGCCTTCAGCGATGACAGCACTAAAATAAGACAACATATTTTCTAGGGCAGTAACGCAACGAACAAATAATAATTAGATTTTTTACAAAACATAAAGAGTGGCACGAAGCAAATTAATATTAAATTCAGTATTTTGAAGAGAGGTGTTGGAAATATTTCATGAATTTAACATAAAAGCAACAATGTCATTATCAAGAGTGGCATGCAGTCATAGTTGACATGCAAGCATATGAATAAAGAACAATGGATACAATTACTTTTGGACAGAGATATTTTCTCAAAATACTTTTGGGCTGAGAAAGAGTAAATAAACAAGGCAGATGACATACACGATGCTTTTTAAAATTCTTCAAAGAGATAAAGCCTGAAAAAGAAAATACAATTCGATGAGTGAGCAGGAAAGATAAGGATTGTAGGAAAGGAGAAAATATGTAATGATTTTTCAGCTTACTCTGACAAAAAGCATATGTAGTGGAAAGGTTTAACATAATCTTAAAGACTGGGATGTTGAAATACTTCACTCAAAATAAAACCAAAAATAGGTTGATGTTTTACCTAAGCTAATAGAGAACTTTCCCGGTATTATCTCCCCCAGATTCTTCTTCGTACGAGAAGACATGGTGGAAATGCTATATTTTCATTTGGGGGGGGGGGGGGCATTTTTCCCGTGAATCTCCTTTGAGTGAACGAGCGAATGAATGAATATATGTATGAATAAATGTTATTAAGAAAGAAAAACATTTTGTTTTTAGCAAATATACTTGCAAACAAATAGAGATATTTAAGCAGTTAAAGAGAAATTATATTTTAACCTGTAACTATGCAATTAAAATGATAGATTTACTCGGTTACTTTTAAAAATAAAGATTTGTATGCTCTCGCTTCAATAATTTTAACGAAGTGAGGTAAAAAAAAAAATCTTAGGTCAATCATATAAAGAACGTTTTAACAAAAAATCATCAACCATTCATATAATGAACGATATGACTTGTCGTAAAGATAAGTTTCAACTAATTCTGCTTTCGTTATTGTTACTATTATTTCATGTAAGGCATACTTACTAGGAAAGTTTAACCATATTACCTTACCAGCTTTTGTAAGAAATAGTCAAGTGATCATAAATTGAATTAGAATAAAAATCGTCATAAAAAGCAATGAATTTAATAATAATCCATTAAAGTAAAATATCATATAAAAACTATAATTAATTGGTCAAACCGTTGTAAGACCTTCTAAACATTCTTGACTGCCTCCACAAAAATATATCCGTCTGCTCAGGACATTATCGTTAGATGTGAAAAGAGAGCCTCATCTAGAGAAAGAGAAACATTTTAAGATAAAGTTTTATATCGTTTTCTCACTAACGAATTATGAGACATGGTTTGCCATGATAGACGTTGTCTATTGGAAAGAGGGAAAGAGACAGGGTAGTATGTGAAAAATTACTCAGCAAAACAGTTTGAGATTTCCTGATCATATTTTTCTCATGAAATAAATTAAAGTAATCTTCATCAATATATCCATGACGGCTCTATCAGTTTAACTATAACCCTGTCTCTACCATTTCATTTGACTATATTTCCCTGAGCAATTATTAGTTAGACTGCCATTGTCCTCTTTATTAGATTTTTTTGTTACATGCGGGTGCTTTAGGCCTGTTTTTATTTCGTGAATAGTACTTCCTTGTTCGTCTCTCTTTCTCATTTATAAAAATAAAGGTTTATCATAATAGCAGAACGGTGTACCCGCATATACGATGTAAATAGAATGGTGTGCCGGACAATATTGGGCTGTCTTTGCTGCCTGATACGAGACAAAATTATGTTATACCAGAAGAATGGCGTATTCGGCTCTCACGAAGTAAAAAGGCAGTGTACACGACAGCAATCTATTTTTATTGATGATATCATCTTCCCTTTCTGCTCCCTATGCATTCAAATAGTGGGGATGGTGAGGGTCAGCGGAAACGTAGACAGCAGCAGTTTTAAAACAAAATGCACGATTTTAAAGAAAACTAACAATAATTTGCTTCAAATAGATTGATATAATTTGCTCCATGGACATCCTTCTTCAGTCAGATATGGATTTAATAGTGTCAGCGCAAATGCTTTCATAGGCTCAGCTCAAAACAGATGTGTGCATACATTCATTTTTAATGCTAGCAGCTAAAATTATGGGCAAAACTTCAAAGAGTACTGCTATATAAATTTTCAAAAGTTTACTTTGCATTTTTTTTTCTTTGATTCAAAATGTCGACAAATCCTGAAGTTAAAACTGTGTTCAGTATAAAAAGGCTGAAAATCGCGTATAAAGAAGACCAAGCTTAGACGTATGTAGGGGTTTCCCCATCTAAAACAGAGTTTGACTACGAGTAATATGGGTACGTGACACCTCAAAATTTTAGTTTGAGGCGCAAATGTGAGGTAGACCTCGAGAGAGTACATTTTGATGCTCTCGCGTTAATTTCTTTTGGAATTAAAGAGTTTTTTTTACTGCTGTAGCCGATGGGATGAGATAGTTTCAATGTACAATAATGTATTATCTTAGGAGTAATACAGTTTTGATCTTCTATTCTAGAGCGATAGATAAAGAAAGTCACTTGTTGTGTATTGGGATCGCGGGGTCATCTCAGTGTGTTATCGCTTGAAAGTTTACTCCCCCCCCCCCGCTCTCTCTCTCATATTTTACTTTGATTTATCCATCGATCATAATTGTTTTGGCAAGTACACTCTTTATCGCTTGTAACTCAGTTTCATATACAGTGTTGCAGATATGGTCATTCAATTTCATGTGTGCATTCGCATAAAAAAATTATTGACCTGCTATTAAATATACAGCGGGAAGGGGTGGCAGTGGGTTGGTTGGATTCTATATTTTGCTTAGAACTATGACATTTCTTTCTTTAACTAAAGATCATTCATTTTCTTCAACTAATATAATGGATTTAATTAGTTCCTTTTTCTACAAATCAGAGAAAGACTGTTTGTTTCGAGTTATTTTCCCAGCCCCATCTTCAAAAAATTAAACGGTTGGTCTCTTATGTTAACGCCATTAAAAAGTAAATTGTGGTTGTAATTACCTACTTTTATTTGCTAAACTGGGTACGCCAAGGTTTTGGATTTTATATAGTACAGACGAGACATATGATTCAACAGAATTTCCTGTTGGTTCATTCTTAGCACAGACCTTCAAATTTGTATCCAATTCGGAGCGTGAAAGAAGAGAAAAATTTTTTCATTTGGATTGATTTTATAAATGGAAAATGCAGTAAAACCTGTTTTATGAAATATTTCACTCGCTTCCTTTTTGGTACTTTTCTAAAGTACCAAGTTTATTCTTGCAATCTAATAACTTCAGTTTGCTGTTTCACCAGGCAGTCTCATAATTTTAAGGAAGACACAAAGAAACGGACAAAAAAAAAGACGTAGATGGAAATAAGTGGGTACGTGAAAGAGTAGACGAATTATTAATGAATGATGAAAAGAAAAATGAATGAATGTACAAATGAACCAAAGAACAATAAATGAATATACGAAAAGAGAGATAGAGATTCGATATTATGAAATATATGAATTTACACACGAATGAGAATAAACAAGAGAATAAATAAATTACCATTACAAGATTAAAATTATAAGATCAAATAGACAACTAACTATTTTTATTCATAAAATGACACTTAATTTCGCAAATGTATATTTTATCTATAGCAAAACCAGGAAGAGAAATACAGTTGCAAGGTATCAATTAAGAGAATAAACAAATGCTACTTTTGAATGGGGAATGTATTTTGTCGTTTTATTAGGCTGAGCAATAAAAGAATTATTTTTGTAGCCGCTGACCTTCAGGCACACACAATATAAAATTTCAATATAGCTGACAAGCCACTAATCTTCCCTGATTGTAGGATTTAGAGACAATAAAACAAGTCATTTTGAGGGATACAAGAACACTCATCAAAGATCAATAGACGCAACTCCAGTTCAATTAAGCAGAGAAAGAAAAAAGATCGAAAGTATCAATTTAATTATAACCTTGTACTTTAAAATGTTTCTGGTGACTTTGTTTTCTAAATAATTAGTATTTAGACTGCTATTAATAATCTAATTAATTCAGTTTGCGCTTTCGCCAGTCAGTCTTATAATTAAATGGAATACACAAGAAAATGGGCAAACAAATAGATGTAGATAAGTGAATAAGTTATTTATATTGACCACAGAACTAGAGGGAAAAATGAAAGCACATCCAAAAAACTTCACCAGTATATACATGTAACAAAATGGTAAGCATGAAACACGTGATAAGGCGAATATAATGTGCACATTGTCATAGAAGGGTAATAAATGAATTTAAGGAAGACATTAAATAAAAAACATTATTAAAATATGAGGTTGATTCACACTACATCTCACAAATGCTGAAAAATAAATACAATGTAAAACATTGCAACCTTGTCTATGAACAACATAAAAGATAGACATTTAAACTTATTTCAAATCTCATTCAAAGAAGGTATAGCAATCATGTCAAGGTATAGAAATCATGTCATGGTATAGAAATCATGTCAAGGTATAGAAATCATGTCATGGTATAGAAATCATGTCATGGTATAGCAATCATGTCAACTACACCATGAACTAAGCATTTCTCTGGATAACATTTTTACCATGTACAATTTTAGCACATCTATAAAATACACAAAAGGACTTTGTCTCTCCACTCTCCATCTCTGTTCCACTAGTATTCATGATTTTTTTTTTGATTTTTTTTTTACCAATATCCCGATGAACAGATAGATGTCATAAACGGACAAATTATGAACGAACAATCGAATATATTTTAGATAATTAAAATTGAAATTGCATTCGATATGTGCCGGACCTCTATACTTGCCTGTACGCACCTTTTGTGCGTGCGTTTCGCCGTCTCTCACTTTGTTTTCAGTTTTTTCTTTCTGATTAATGTATTTGTTGAATTAAAAATGTTTCTTCTTCCTCTATCAAAACAATATGTTGTGCTTTTTCTATCTTAATGCTTCGTACACTAGTTTCTTGATTTTACCCATCGCATCATAAACTACTTGAATATAATTTATTCTTCTGTAAGCTATTGATTTGAATCTCTTGTGGATTTATTTGTGGTACAAACAAGAACCTGATGGAATGTGTTTGGCTGTTTTTCTTGTCCATACTCTTTCAGATTGCACCGTACACTGCGTGTGTGCTTTACAACTGCGGTACACATTGCCTATGGCAGGATTGCTGAGTGCAACGTTCTGCCAGAAATTATGTGTCCTTGCGACGCACATGTGGCACTATGATACGGAACTTTTAATTGATGAATTTTACAACAGCACTCTCTTCATGCATTATATATATTTAATTATCTACATTGTAGCATAGTCTTTTCTGTCGTGATAATATTTTTTCATGTATTGAAAAAATAAAAACATGTTTTACAAACCTATTTTCTCTTTTAATGTCTTTTTTTTTATCTACGATGACACCAATCTTAAAACTTTTGTTTTATTCCAACATTATGATATCTTTCATCTTTGTAGCCATTAGGTTGACCATATTAAGATACAACTAACATGTCAACATGTACGTCCCTCTTTACTGCAGTTATTCCAACAGGTTTAATACAGTTTCTCTCAGTCTCCTCTGGCACTGTTCTGCTATATCCACGTTCTAATATTTCATACATATTTACTGATATATCAGTTTCATTTGCAAATTGTAATGTTCTCTGTTTTTTTTAGCGGATATCTTTCAAACTAATTATTGTATCTACCCTAACTATGTTTTGGGAATCTTTTTGTGAGTACTTAAAATTGATTCCACAGCATAACAAAATAATTAACATTTTTGACATTAATACAAGCTTTTATATTTTAACCCATTCAAGGAAATTTAAGTCTTAGCTTCCTCGAAGCGGTTGATACCTATCTATGTGCAGTATTAAATGTTCAATACTGTCAAACATCCATCGTGTACTTTCGCTAATCTTGGTATGTTAAATGTCTAATCAATTCTTAATGACATCATCCATTTCACCTATATTTAATATATTTAGAGATTTCAATACTCAAACTGTTCACCTTCCTGAGTGGGTCATCTAAAAAGTCTAATCACTAAATTTAATAATTTTCACAGAACCAAATTTTGTGTTGAATTTTGTCTAGTGGTGACTATCTTCAAAAAAGGCTCAATACCATTTAAAATTCATACTAATACGGATTGTTTCCGCCGTAAAATATATATTTGTTTCAACAGCAGTTTAGTGAATCTCTAAATTCTTTCCTAATAATTCTGTTTAAATTTAGTATCTTCATACGTTTCAATTATCTTCTAGTTGAAAACGTATTAAAGGTGGTCGTAATTTCATTCTAATTTGTGCTGGTATTGGTTCATACAGTACAAACGTCTTCATTTTGAATGTGTTTTGATATAATTATCGAAGCGCATAGTTTATTTAAGTAGCTATTGCAATATATATATATATATATATATATATATATATATATATATATATATATATATATATATATATAACTATTTCGCATGTGTTTGATGGGTAGAGAGAAAAGATATCAGTAATGTTTGCTTGAAAAGATGTACAGTAGAAAGGATCCATGCTTATGCATATGTGTATGTGTGTTGATGGATGGTGACACAACATAAAACACCCCATTCGAGAAATTATACATTATTTATTCAAAATATTAAAAACATATAATATATATTTTAAATATTTGACAAATTCAACCTTGATTAGGTTGACAGTCCATCAGTCCATTCATCTATGTACTCCATACTAGCGAGAGCGAGACCAATCATGGTTTGTTTTTTTTACTTTAGAAATCTTTTTTTCTTCTATTAGTTTCTTTAATTAATTATATTTTTGTTCTGAAACATTCACTCATTCTTTATCATCAACAGCTTTTAGTTTTCCAGTTTGCTCGCTCGACATGCCGAACGATTTATGAGATTGATGTTCTTTATACAGTTTTGTCAAATAATGTTTTCCATTTTTAATATAATAATATCATATCTGTCCTTGATTCATATATGTCTCCAATTGCTGGTCTCTTTCTAGACAAAGGTTTTTCTTTAAAAGTTTAGCAACTTCTTCTTTAGTCACCTTCTTCTTTGGCTTTGGCTTCTGTGAACTTTTCACCTTTCCCCATGAATTTTGCAGATTTTCGACATAAGTAGTCAAAAGTCAGTTGAGCTGATAGCCTCGGTCGTATGTTTTCTATGAACTCGTCCAAACAATTCCCGAACTCTTATATGTAATTATTTTTCTCCATATTCTGAAATTAGACAAAAACATGACCTCTGACTTTATGAAGTATACCACTGTGTCTAGCCCATGCATCTTCTTGTGACAAGAAAAAGGATTTTTAACCTTAATATATGACGTATAGAACTGTTTTCAGTACTGTAAGCCCTCTAACCTATACAATGGATTCCTTTTGTTGTGACAAGACACAATAGCTTTAACCTTATGACGTATACGGTGAAGCTGTTCTCAGTACTTAAATCTCTTTACGTGTATAGCCATCTAAACCTTCTTTTACTATTCATGACCAAACATTATAGCTTGCCGTTAGATTTAAACACTTTCATCTTTCTCGTCTACGATAATAAATCGACACATCTGTTGCATAATCGAGTCTCATAGTTTAGGCTTGAATTCTTTAGAATACTCAACAACACAGGATCGCATAAACAAAAATAGCTTATATTTTGTTGTAATTAAAAATGTAAAGTTAAAATCCCGATATAATATTGAGATTCTGTCTAACCTGTCTCCGTATTAGGCTGATGAATTCTCGGTTTGCAATCAACCAGGTAGTGTGCGTCATGTAAATTAACTATTATTTTCGTATTGTAGCTGAAGGCGACGTATTCTGAAGTCATATCGTATCCCTTACACGACTCATTAGATGTAAAAAGTTATACTGCGCCAGAATCGTTTTATTCTTTGTTTTATTGTTGTCCCCACATGAGTTGGGTGAATTAATTGTAATTGATAATGTTAATCACTACACTCGAAAAGGCACACACACACACACACACACACACACACACACACACACACACACACACACACACACACACACACACACACATATATATATATATATATATATATATATATATATATATATATATATATATATATATATGTATATATATATATGCACTGTGTACTTAGATGAGAATTATTTACTGGGGCGACATGCGGGTATGTCTGCTACGCACAAATATTTATACCACCGACACTGTAGCATCATTTTTTGGTGATGTGTGCAGGTCGAGATGGTATAGGGGTTGGTGCTTACAGGCAAGGCGATGGGTGCCGATTCTCCGTACAGTACGAATTAAAATTCTCTAAGCTTCATGATAATATATTTTATTCGTATTTAAAAATTCTGTTAATCTTATCAAGCATTCTCCTGTAGATTCCAGGGATAGTACTTTCCGCTATGTTTGGTGTATATTTGTAATTCTCTATAATAACTTCTATATACCTTGATTTCTGTAGTAGGAATCCAGATGGACTGTGTACTTAGATGAGAATTAAATACTGGGTCCACATGCGGGTATGTCTGCTACGCACGAATGCCTATACCACCGACTCTGTAGCATCATATTTTTGGTGATGTGCGCATGGTCGAGATGGTATAGGGGTTGGTGTTTACAGGCAAGGCGATAGGTGCCGTAACCCGCGGATCCGTGTTCGAATCTCCGTAGAGTACGAATTAAAATTCTCTAACCTCTATGATAATATTATTTATTTGACTCTATGTCCTAAATATTTGTAACAGAAAGAAAGTGAAACAAACGAAATCAAGTAAAATCAACAAGCATTTTATTTCTTGACAAATAAAGCGAAAATTCAAAAAGACACTTACAATAACGTGAATTAAAATAATCCTAAGTGTCCTAATCAGAAGTTAAAAAGATATATAATGTTCCGAATGAATTCCGATAGCCTTGAATGTCCTGATGTACCACAATGATGTAATCCGGAATATTTTGAATGAGTTTACATAAATCCCAAAATCATGTTTAATCCAAAAGTGAGTGAATATTGTAAATAAATAATTCCTCTCAAATTATATCTGATTTCAACAACACAACTAAAATAGATTCCTTACAGACTGATCTTTTAGAACCAAAATTCTATAATAGGAATGAATTTGTTTACCAAAATCTGTATATAAATACTCATGTTTACATGACCAATGTCACATCACAATATGAATAATTCAAGTGGAAAATACTTTGTGTACCTGACTTTTGTCACAAGACATGGAAATAACAGTCCAGCTGCTAACAAAACCAGTCTTGAACTCAAATGGTATGTAAACATGTTGTTTTGCAAAATGACCATAATCTGACTAAAGTACAATTTACAATCATGGTTACGTTATAAATTCAATATATATATATATATATATATATATATATATATATATATATATATATATATATATATATATATATATATATATAACTTAATTAACTTCAACATTACATTTGAGCTTTAGGTATGTTACTTTTAGTGCGCAAGATTTAATACAGGTGACCATGTGGTTCACCTTTTCTTGGAGGCTTAGTTCATTCTTTGAGTAAAATACACTGGTGTACATGACGTAAACCAGAAGCCCTGTATAGGCAAAAGCCTCTAATACCGCGTGGCCTTGCCTAGAATCAAACCCCAAAACAAAGCTAAAGATCAAAATATCTAGTACTTTCTTAATAGATCTGCATTTTGCATTAAAAACTATCTGATTTTACATTTTAAAAAGATATTTTGGCGTTGTTTGTACAATATCCGGCTATAGGATTTTCATTTGAATCGTACTGCAACTCAACCATCCGACAGACATCGGTAATAAAGCCAATATAAGAAATAAGATATTCTTTTCTTTTGCAGGAAAGTCTGTGAACTTGGGGGCGATGGCATACCAAAATTAACCACCTCTTGGGTGATTGAGCTGAATGGAAAGGAAGTAAAGGTGACATTTTGTAAGTATAATCGAAAGTGGTTCACAATACATTGTTGCTTCATACCACCAGGTGTTTAAAGATGTATACGACACAATAAATATAATAAAAATCTATTATTTTTCAAGTTTAACGCATGGTGAAAGGAAAGGAAGAAATGCCATTTGTGTTCATGACGTTGATCAATCAATTTGGACAAATATTATTTTTTAATTTTATTTTTAACTCTCATTACAAAATTACTTTCAATATTTGTGTACATTTATTACATTATTAAATCTTAAAGCCCAGTTTGCTACGTTTCTAGTTTCTATCCTGCTTTTGCCCCCCCCCCCCCAAAAAAAGAAGAAAATATTGAAGACACACCTTACGGAGGATATTTGTCAAATTAATTAGTTCATAATGAAGCTTTGTCGTACTATTTTATTTCGTTCTCGTTATAACATTACAAACTTAATTTAAATATTTTTGTACATTTATTACATTATTAAATCTTAAAATCCAATTTTCGGCATTTCTAAAGTCTACGTTGTTTTTTTTTTTTTTTGTTTTTTTTTTAAAAATTATTCCAGAAACACCTTACAGAGGACATTTGTCAAATTAATGTGTTTATGATGTTGGTTTATCTTACTATTTGATTCCATTTTCGTGATGATAATTGTGTGATAAAAACTGTTTGAGTAATTTTTTGTATTAAGTTTATATAGAAGTTGGAATATTGCCTGAATTGTCTTCTTAAAACCTTGCCTACCTGCGAATATCTCGAGTCATGGTTTATGTGCTTATAAATGCATGACATGCTATAAAACTAATGTCATTTTGTGAGCATTCCTGTGATTATAAATGCATGACATGCCATAAACTAATGTCATTTTGTGAGCATTCTAGTGATTATAAATGCATGACATGCTATAAAACTAATGTCATTTTGTGAGCATTCCAGTGATTTTTTAAAAATTAAATTCACTAACAGTATAAGCCGAGTAAAGGCAGCCTTATAATTGTTTTCGAAAAGATGGGGTGTTATTATTATTATTATTATTATTATTATTATTATTATTATATACATATATACACACACACACACACACACATATATATATATATATATATATATATATATATATATATATATATATATATATATATATATATATATATATAAACACGTTTAAATAACATTTTGACAAAATTTAGTAAAAGTACGGTAAGGGCTTATAATCAAGCACGGGATTTTTAAGAGAAAATTGCTGTATATATCCAATGCTAAGTTAAACGTATCCATAATGAGCGAATTTCATACTGATATCTTTAAAGATAATTTTAAACAATGCAGTGTCTTAACAGCATACATCAGAACATAAATTATTCAACTATATTTAGTAAACATCAATACAGAGTTGGTAAAATGGAGAGTTTTCATAAAGGGAGCGAAAAAGTTTTGATTCTTTTATTTGTTCCAATTTGTCTTCATGAAACTGATCAGAATTTGTCGTAAAAAAATACTTGTATCTTTCTGTTTGATTTTTTTTACTCTTATTTTCTCCTTTACACACACACACACACACACACACACACACACACACACACACATATATATATATATATATATATATATATATATATATATATATATATATATATATTCTCTTTTACAGCACGAGATAATCTTCATGTGTGGGTGAATGGTGTTGCGGTCAACACAACGGTAAGTTGTTACCGACTTTAAATGTATTAAGCCAAGGTTCAGTTTTTGATAAGTTAAAATACACCATAGGAACTCGAAATGTGTAACTTTGAAGAAAAAGTACTGCTTTTAACGAAATGTCTTCAGCAGTTATGATGAGAGCTGATGAAACGATTTTGCAGAGTTTAATGAGAGTTCCACAGAAAAGAAACTTTGCATGTACTAGAGATGCCACCTATCGTCAAATCCGTCCAAAACACGAAGTTGATTAATGCAAATTGATCCCACTACGAGCGCTCTTTCCCCTAACTGCCAGCTGACTGAGACAAGCTCGACATGGCGACACATTGTAATATACTGGAATGATAAACACTATCAGGATTTGAATTAATTGCTCTACCTTTACTAGTCTCCAGTAGCCATAGTAAACATTATCATACAAAAAATAAATTCAGACTAAAACGATCTTGGCCACTTTTGTAACTTAAGATGATTTGCAATCATTTATCTTCGAGAACTCGAGAGCTTTCTTTTTTTGCAAATCGAGCGTCATTAACGAACATTGCCCCCGGGCGCGTCAAATCCGCCGATACTGCCTACTTACCTACCTAGCCACCCATCCACCCACCTACCTACCTGATGTGACAGGGCATAAAATAATAAAACAATCAAGAGAATATTTTTTGCTATGATATTAAAGTAGAGGTACTATAATGAGTTGATAAGAACCAGAAATTAATATTGTTTTCGTGATATATATATATATATATATATATATATATATATATATATATATATATATATATATATATTAAATCATTGTTCTTTATATCTGCTTGACAAACTATTATCATTGTTCAAGCATAGAAACCAGATTGTACTGGGTGCAGGGCCGGATTAAGACCTTTAGAGGCCCCAAGCATTGAAAAGATTATGGTGCCCCCCCCCCCCATATGTAATTAAAAAACAACAACAAAAAAAAAACAAAATACAAACAAACAAACAAAAAGCCAACCTAATTTCTCACTTTTCGAAAAAAAAAAAATTGTGCGCCTATGCTTTGCTGGTGCCCTAAGCACGTACTTAGTCTGCCTATTGGGTAATCCAGCACTGACTGGGTGAAAATCAGAAGCTTTGAGTCACACTGAAGCTACAGCCATCAGTACAAACATAGTTCATGCATCAATAATTACCTTGGTGAAGCACTACAAGTGAGGCCTCACATGAAAAGCATGCAGCTTGTAATCGACACTTCTAATTCTTTAAATGAGTTAAATGCAAAATTAAACATAAGCTAGTAAAATGCGAGATGTAGGTCACCTTGACTTGCTTTTTTTGTAAGGGCGTTGTTCTAATAGAGATGCGTGCAGTCATATAGCTTAATAATATTACCACGAACATGGCTAGAGTGACCTACGTTTGTGATAAAGGAGTAGTACTCATTGAGATGCCTCCCCTTACCAAGTTTCATGATTCCGGGCACAACATTATTATACAGTACATAAAAACCAATTTGGTCATGAACTAAATGCACAAACCGACCTTCTTTTGTTGTAAGGTCGTGGTGCTAATAGAGATGCATACAATCAGGTTGCTTGATGATTCTGGCATGCACAGTGCTTGATATTTAACCCAAGTTAGTGAAGCACGAAATATGGTTGATAGTGGGGTACTTTGGTGACGAAGGAGAAGTACTCATCAAGATGCATCCCCTTACCAAGTTTCATGAATCTTGGTATAACAGTATGTATACAGGGTGCAAAAAGAATATTTGGTTATGAGTTAAACGCAAAAACGTAACATAAAATGTTAAATGTACGGTCACCGTGACCTACGTTTGTTTTAAGGGCGTAGTACTAATAGAGAAGCATATAATCATCTAGTTTGATAATTTGTATCATAAACAGAGCTTGAGAAATAAACTTAAAACATAAATTTTGACCAAAGTCAGTGAAGCGCGAAACATAGATCACAGTTGCCTACTTTGGCAATGAGGGTGTAGTATTCATCAAGATGCATACACTCACCAAGTTGTAAGAATCTGTCGTTGTTCGTCCTTCGAGTTCGAAGATGACCATGACATCACTAACTGGTTTGGTTTCTGTGAGTACGTGAGTGACTGATCAGGCCAATTTGTGCTCTGAACTGTCTGTGACACAATGGACATGAGATGCCACTTTGGTTTGCTTGATCAGTAGAGGACGTGCTGCAGTTCTGATATTTTCCTGCCCGCGCTTCTGCACTACCTCTGCACTTTTCCTCCGTTTAAAGTCTGTAGCTCCAGTATGGATGAGACTCCGCCAGGTGGAGCGATCCTGTGCAAGATCTTCCCAAGACTCGGGTTCATTGTTGAAGTGTTTCATGGATGACTTGGGGGAATCTTTGAAGCGTTTCTTCTGACCACCCTGAGATCGCTTTCCCTCCTTCAGCTCACCGTAGAAGATATTTTTTGGTAGTCGCTCTTCTGGCATCCTAGTGACGTGGCCTGCCCATCTCAACTGTGATTTCATCAGCAGAGTGTGGGTGCTTGGAATACCTGCACGTGTGAGAGCCTCACTGTCTGGAACCCTGTCCTGCCATCTTATCCTCATCAGTTTCCTCAAGCAGCCCATATGAAAATCGTTCAGCTCCTTGGCATGACGTCTGTACACCTTCCAGGTTTCGCATGCATACAGCAGGGTCGGCAACACATTGGCTTTGTAGACCTTAAGTTTTGTTTGTAAACTGATGCCTCAGCGCTCCCACACATTTGCACGTAGTCTGCCAAAAGACACACTTGCTTTAGCAATTCTGGCGTTGGTTTCATCATCGATGTGGACTGCACGTGACAGTGTGCTGCCAAGATAGGTGAACTTGTCCACTACCAGGAGGGTTTGGCCATTTACTGTGATGGTAGGCTTTACGTAAGGCGTTCCTAGTGCAGGTTCGTTCATCACCTCTGTCTTCTTGATAATGATTGTGCGATTGAAATTGTCACAAGCTGAAGAGAAATGGTCCATACTCTGTTGCATGTCAGACTCATATTTGGCATTCAAGGAACAGTCGTCAGGAAATAGGAGATCACGAACAGTCACTTCCTGTAACTTCGTCTTCGCCTGTAGTCTCCTCAGATTGAAGAGCTTGCCGTCAGTCCGGTATCTGATGTCGATCCCAGTGCCATGGTCACGGAAGGCATCAGTGAGCATGGCAGAGAACATCATACTGAAGAGGGGGTTGGGGCCAACACACAGCATTGCTTGACTTCATTGGTGACTGTAACAGTAGACGGTACTACCTGTAAGAATCTAGGTATAACAGTATATACACAGCGTGCAAAAATTTTATTTTGGTCATGAGCTAAACACAAAAGCTTAACCTAAGCCAGCAATATGGGAAAGGTAGGTCAAAGCGACCTTCCTTTGTGGTAAGACTGTGATACTAATAGAAATGCATACAATCGTCTAGTTTGATTCCTCTAGCATGGACAGAGGTTAGTAGGTGCTATGAAACCCACTCAAAACTGTTGCCTTGGACCAAAGAAGAAAGAATGGTTAACATGTATTGAGGTTGTACATATGTATATGCTGTTATATATATCGGAATAATACAATAGCGTATCTCTAGTTCGTAGAGGTGAGCTAAAATGATTACAATGTCTCCTTTTTTCCATTCCTTTCCAAAGGAAAAATCATCCTAAAAGGGTATGTATCTGACTCTCGTCGACTACATTTTCAACTAAAATATCAATATTATTACTAGAAGGAAATGCATACATTTCGTTACAATTAAGTCATGGTATAACATATGATTCAGATACTTTTTACATTAGAAAAAAAATAAAAATAATAATAGACAAGGTCATACAGTTCATATTTTTTCATTTTTTTACAATTATATTTTAATTTTTTATGCCCTTGTCTACCAATTTCAGTTTAATAATACTTCCAAACAATGCTTAAAAGGATTTTTTAAAATTTAATTTGCAATAATCGGCATTTTGTAAAATTTTTATTTATTTTATTTTTTTATCTCTTTTTTAAGTTGAGTTATAAATTATATCTCTTTGGTTACCGTTTAAAACCTCTTTCTCTCTGGTAAAACTAGGAGCCTGCTTCTTTGTTTCAATCAGTGTAAAATGGTTGAAAAATTATTGTGTAATAGTATAACTTTTTACATTACGTTGCTGGTAACATTTTACTACGGGACAACCTGCTATTTTTCTTTTTCTTTTTATCTTCTAATTATGCATGGATAAATGGATGGATTTAGTAACAACAGCAATAGTTTATAGCAAATAATCAAGCCTGAAACATGTCAGTGCACACTGCAGGTGACATGATTGTGACGTGTTGATGTGTGGATATATTTTGGATAAACTACGAATACCACTGACGTGTATGTAAATTACTGACGGTTTCAACTTTAATCTTTTCTATTCCATTGCTTTCGTTATCTTGGTATTGTTTTACAAATGTAGGTATAAATAATTTGATGAAAAGAAAATTGGACAGAGAAAAGGCAAGAAATGTTTTCTAAAATTCAAAGTTTTAGTGCACACTTTTTATAAATCACCTCCCCCACCCCACATACACACACACAAACATTTGTTTTGAAAAGTCCCACTACTGAATTTAGAGATCATGTTGTGATACGCTAATTCCTATTATAATTCTGCACAGATCTCACCTCATGTTAGCTCTACCATAACATAAATATTTGTCAACAAATCATTGCATAGTCCTGAAAAGGGTAGACAGCTTTTCCGCACGTGTTGTAACAAATGCTAAATTTGCACTGCACATGCACGTAGAAATAATTAGAATATTTCTAACTTCTTAAGACTGTCTTTCCATTTGTCTAATATGACTCCTAGTGTTCATAATTGTACGAATTCTGTCTGCTTTTTTAAAAAGACTTTCTAGGTTTTCTGTCCAGTTAACAGAACTTTATTACTCTCTAATGCGACACACTATTACTGACGGGATAAGTCTCTCACCCCATCCCTCGCCTATCAATGTCATTCTATTGTTTCTTTGATGTTGCCAACTCTCGTCTTGTACGAGACATTGCGTGACTGCAATTACAATAAGAACAAAGGCGACCAAGTGAAACCAGTTGAGTACGATTGGTTCTGAAGTTTGGTGAAAATTAAAGGTAAAAGAACTATTTCATTATTTACTATCTATGTCACCGTGAAACGAAACTTATATTCAGTGAGTTAGCCTGATAAGCAGAAAACAATGGAACACACTCTAAACCATAATCGTATACAGAATTTGCATGTATATATAGCAATGTACGGCCAGGGCAAGTTTAGCACGGCAAGTTTTGTACTCACACTGGGTTATCTTGTTGCGCTAACAGATCGGGTGATTGACTATTTCATCCTTGCTCCTGCATACTCGACATAATGATAAGACGCCTTGATTTGCTTTCACCTTGTTGACCAAAAGTATCTGGTCCAGAGCTACCATTACTAGTCCCTCTGTTTCTTTCTGTAACTCTCCTGGTTGGAGCCACCTCCAGGTGTCCTAACCGGTTTGTTGTTCATTTTGCGTTACGATCTAACATCAATAGCCTTTTCCTTCAATTCTTCTCTCCATCACCATGTAAAAGACCCCCTTCATTCACAAAAGCTTGGATTTCATAACTTTTCCTGACATATTTTCCTTAGCTCCTCTTTTCTGCCTAAACACAGTCTCCAACGCTTATCAGGCCTCGTCTTCGATTTTCCTGAGAAGGTATAGTATGTTTGCATCAACTCTTGGATGCAGTTCACCATCGATGAACATGATATTCCTAGTCTTCCTATCCAGATCTTCAAACTTTGTTTCGGTCTGATCCACGATGCTGGCTGCCTACCTGATGATGGAGATTGTCTTCATTTAGTTTTTAGCATACTATACTCCTCACCCTTTGAAAGAAACTATTCTTTTCTGAATTTACCTTTTATCGCATCATTTTTTTATAATGTCTGCTTCAAGAACTCCTATGTATTTGTAGCCTTCATCCTACCCTTGCTGCTTCCATCTCTGGTTATCTGGAAGCTTGATTTTTTTTCTCGTTTGCAACACTTGATGCTTAGAGCCTCATGCTTGTCAACTGCAAATTTCATTTCGATGACAGCATATAATCATTATTGTCTGGCACAAGGGTCTATTTCAGACTCACTTTGCCATTACAGTTTCAGATCATCCATGAAAAGCAGATGATTGATCATTGCGAAGTTCTTCTTTTGTTGACATCCTACTTAAAGCTGTCTAAGCACTCTTATAAGTGCAATCAGTTCGATCACGAACAACAGTGTTTATATCGAGTCTTCTTGGAAAATGCCCCTTTTGGTCTTGACAGTCTTAAGTATATTGCCCCGAATCGAGAGTTGCGTTCTCCAATACAGCTTGCTATTTGCGATGACTCTTTGTATATTTCTGGCTATACCAACTAGCCCTTGACATTCCAGAATCCATGCAATGGGGTAATGAATTATACGTGTTCTTGTAATCAATCCACGCCATTCACAGGTTCTTTCTCCGCATTCTGCAATTCCAGAGCACCATCTTAGCGATTAGAAGTTGGCCCTTTGTTCATGTAGCGCCTGCAGCCCTTCTACTCATCTGGAAGCATTTCATTATTGTTCAGGTGGTTATATAATATATATGCAATTGTTCAGCTAAGTAACCTATATATAGTTGTTCATTGTTTGTTCTTTCTCCTTGTGTTTCAGTATCAGTACGGTGCAACCTGTTGCTATCGAAGTTGGAACAATGCACAAATTTGTAACCTAGCTGCTAATCTATCATGAGTGTTTGTAAATTCATTTCGCCAGAATACACGTACCTCATCTGGACCAGAGGATTTCCTGCTGGGCATTTTTAGTACCTACTTCCGCAGGAATTCTGTTCGTCTGAAATCCTCTTCTTGTTTGTCAAAATCCCCAAATTAATCTCTGACATTTTCCAGCCACTCTACATTACCCTTGCGCTTTGATTGTTTCCCTATATGTTGGTTCATAATTCGCGTAGTTTCCTCCTTATCGGGTGTGGCTTTGTATTTGTTCTGATCTTCCCGTCAGCTTTCGGTATACCCATTGTTGTTTGGCCTTGAATTGCTTGTTTTGTTTGTACTGTTAGACTCTCTAACTAATAAACTCTTGATTTTTCATGATATTGCCTTTGATTTTAATCTACTTCTTTTATAGTTAAGCTGTCCTTTCTTTCTTCCCTTCTTTTTCGATGGTTTCCAGCCTGTTATTATTAGTATTTATTATTATTATTATTATTATTATTATTATTATTATTATTATTATTATTATTCCAGGCTTTCATAACAGACAAAGGCTATGATGTGGATTTGTTCTTCGAATTTGAAGAATATCGAGGTCAAATTTATAGTGACGTGGAGGGCACAGAAATGATGAATTACCTTCTTCTCAACGATGAAATCGTGGCCCAGGAATATCAAAAGGAGGGGCATACCTATCAGGATATTAAATGAATACGGCGCAGGTTTAGAACTACATTTTAGAGTAATCGGGACACTAACGCTTTCTTCCGTTAAACAAGGAGAGGGAGATAGGAATGTTTCCATTGATTTTGCGCGAGCTTCGTAGCGAAGATGGACGACAGAGCACACATGGAAGTGCTGCATAATGTGGAGTGTAACCATGTTTTAATTGTATACAAATAATTAGAGTGCAATCAATCGCTTCTCCTCTTTTTCTTTCCTTTATTATGTATCAGCATTTTTTAAATGGGTTTTATTACTTTATCATGAATGAAATTTATTCTTAATCATGTTGGGCTGGATGATGTGTTACAGAATAGAACAAAAATAATTGGGGTGACAGACACATTTTCGACTGCATTGCCTACAAAGCTATGTGTAAACTTGCAACCCGAGAAATAGTAGTAATTTCCAGTGTCTAACTAAAATACAAAATATTTGGATACATCGACTGTTTGTTTTACTTTTGCAACATTTCTTATATTTTGCACATTTAGATAACTTTGTAAATATTTCTTGTAAAACTTATGACCTTCATTAACAGGATAGAAATTTAAGTTTATGATATAACTCTTCTGCTCACTGCATGGCATATTGCCTGATGTTTCTTCGAAGTTTCTCTAACTTTGCTTGCAAGTTTTAATTTGATATAAAGCCTTAAACAAATTTTACCGCCATGATCGAACTCTTTTTGACTTAATTCTCAATAAACAATCGACTGACCCTTCTGGTGCACTAGATGTACTGAATTAAGAAGCTTTAATCATTAATGATGTTAATTAAGGTCATGTACAATTCTACTGCTACAGAAGATATACTTTGTTGAAGTCTTAATTCACACTGGTAATTGTTCTAAAATGTCACAGAAATTAATGATTTAGTTCGCACATCTAAACAAAAAGCAAACACAAGTTTTTCCACCTCTTCTTCTGCTGTTTAATGGTATTTCATCTAACAAACTCCTAGATATGAAAAGTATTCAAGTTGGATATGATGTGCAATATACAATTCTCGGTTTTCAATGTGAACGAAAACTGGAAACAGGCACCGTAAATGACGTGGTATATACAAAATTAATCTCTATTACACTTATTGCATAGTGTGGAATGTGATGCTAATACGAGCAGGTATTCAAGTCCAGACAACAAAGTTCATGGTATTTACAATACATAAATCAATTGATAATGCTTGTCATATTTCAATATATTAGATAATTTTTGCTCTTTGTATTCTATACGAACCTAAATCTTTAAGCATTAAATTAGTATTCCCATATTTTATGTTCTTTAATCCTACTTCGTCCACTCTCATCCCCTTTTATAATAATTTCATTAGGGTCCCGATCAGTGAAATCACTTTGTCTGTCCGTCATCTGGTTGTCCGTTCGTTCGCCTGCAGCAATTTGGTTTCTGCAAGATAACTTTACTGGCAATTCTTGGATTTTAACCAAAGTTGCTACAGTTTTAAATTGACGAGTCCTCGAAAGAGTTCAATTTCTTCTGTGACTGTTATGCTTCAGATTGCCTGTCCTCTTTACTTTCGTTTCCGCATTTTAACTTTTGCCAGGATTGTGGATTACGATCAAATTTGTTGTGCAGCTCTATACTTGCGAGTCCTTGAATGAGTTTGATTTCCAGAGTTCCACGACATTACAGGAGTAATGCCCCCTGTTTTTCTGTCCTCCTGACTTTCGCTTCTGCAGCATAGCTTTGCCAAGATTTGTTGAATTACAACAACATTTGGCATGCAGTGTCATATCGACGAGACCTTGAATGACTTTAATTTCCACCATTTCACGAAATCCTGTGCAGGAAGTATGCCCCCTTACTGTGCATTCTCCTGACTTTGTTTTCGCCTTTATAATAATGAGATCAGATCGCCGAGTTTGATTTCCAGCATTCCATGACATCTACGGGAGTTATTTCTCCTGATTACTCGTTGTCCTCGCTTTCGTGTCCCCAGCATAATTTTACCAAGTATTGCTGCATTTCAAGCATATATGGTACGTTACTTTGTTGATGATATCTTAACGAGTTCAATTTTCAGAATTCCAAGCCATCATTTAAAGATTACAGAGTTATCCCCCTTATTGCCCATCATCATGACCTAGACTCCCGCAGCATTACTTTACCGAGGATTGTTGGATTTCAACCAAATTCGGCAATTAACTCTACTGATGAGATCTTAAATGGGTTTGATTTCCATCATTCCATAACGTCATTATTATCAACCCGATTTTTCATCCTCTTTATATTGGTTTCTGCAGAGTAGCTTAACCAAAAATAATTAGATTTCAACTAAATTGAGCAAGTACCTTTATATTGAAAAGACCTGGTAATAGTTTGGTTTCTATCATTCCGAAATTTCATAAATAAGAGTTATGGCTCCCTCTTTGTCTATCCTCCTCACTTTGGTTTCCAGAGCATTACTTTACCGAGGATTGATAGATTTTAACTGAATTTTGCGTGTAGCTTTATATTGATGCAGAGCTCGAAATTAATGCTAATCCGCTATCCCACGGTTTGTGGTTTTGCCGACAAATCACTAAAACCCAGCCGTCACTAATTAGTTGGAGCAGTAACAATTACAGCCGATCGCTATCATAATAGTTAAGAAGTGCCATGAGTCGACATTTACTTTTAATGGTTATTTGATCTGTTCATTGTGTTAACCTACCAACACCCTGCACTTGAAGAGGTACAATAAATGCTCAATGCGCAAATGTACAGTGTTAAACTACGGAACTCCTGAATGGACACAGTTCACATTTTTTCTGATCCGAGATCTCCGTTTACTAATCCGAGATCTCCATTTACTAATCCGAGATCTCAGCTTACTATTTGGAGATTTAAGTTTATCAATTTGTAATCTGCACGCCTCGTTTTGGCTGGATGTGGTCATTGTGAATGGACTGATGTAGGTTGGAGGCGAAATATTGAAGCATCCGAGGTAAGTTATAAATGTACAGATGCTTGTTTTTAATAAGCATTTATCCGTCTGTACGTCCATCGTTCATTTTCGTTTCTTGAAGCCCCATTTAGATTTTGTAGGTAGGTTCCCCAGGGCTTGTTAATTGGCAATACGGATTTCGGTTTCAGGTTTAATCCCAGCGACCCCTTGTTCAGGTTAAGAGAAAAGATCACGTTTCTTAGTTATATAGAAATATAGAAATTGAGTACCACAGAACCATAGTGTAAGGATTTATCTTTAGAAATAACAGGTCTTCACCACACACAGCAAAATGGATGTGATAGTAAAGGTCTTGGAAAAGTGACTTTGATAAACTGTTTCACAAATGGTTTCTATAGGTATCACTCCATTATTTAACTTCCATTTATTTTTACTTCCTTTGTCTACATATTTGATGAAATCCAGTGCATTAGCTAGAAGTTTAGATGCACCAAGACGATCTTATTTGTGTTAAGCACTAACTTGCAGGCAACTTGTCCAAAAATCAGTATAGGTTATGTGGCATTTTCTAGAAATAGCTACATCTGAATTAAATGACTGGATGTTTCAGTGCAAGTAACCTTTTCAAAACCGGTTGAAAATCACACCTCTTTGCTTGGTCATCTTACGCAAAATCCAGGAGGCTTAACTAAAATAAGCATTTTATTTTCTGTTTAGGTTTTATTGCCATTTTCTAGTGAATGCAAGTCAAATTGTTTCCTGATCATCAAATCTCCAGGAAAAATCAGAGAAAATATATTAATGATTTTCTTAGTGACTACAATAGGACGCAGCAAAAGCTAAATGACTCAGTTAGTATAGTGATATCGTATCTAAGTAAGTACCTAAACTCAATGACTGCAGAAAGCTGTACTTTAATTTTTGTGGTTAAAGACTGGAACTTCACCCAATGATAATCTTACAAATGTAAAAGCGAATAATTTGGC
This sequence comes from Margaritifera margaritifera, assembly GCA_029931535.1. Lineage (NCBI taxonomy): Eukaryota > Metazoa > Mollusca > Bivalvia > Unionida > Margaritiferidae > Margaritifera > Margaritifera margaritifera. Next base: position 7,551,318 of record JAQPZY010001677.1, on the reverse strand, counting down.
AAGGTTAATGTATGTCTCATCGGTCCACAAGGATGAGCCATATGGGCTTGACATATGAAGATATATAATGAGCACTTTATCAATAAAACGCAATATCAAGATTTCTGTGCGTCATCTAAAACGGAAATTGTGTAAACTTAAATTGACAAGGAGGAAAGGCTATTCTGATTTAGATACTGTGCTTTCATTTATTGAATGTCAGTTAACAACGTCTGGACAGATGCATGGATATAGATGGATGTATCAAAAATGCCTTTTAAATGGTTTGATAGTGAAGAAGGAAGAAATTCGACTGTTGCTTAAGATACTGGATCCACAAGGAGTTGAGTCAAGACAAAGGCGATGCTTACGTCACCGACTTTTCTTCTCCTAAGACCCAAACTACTGCTAGCACATTTACTCATATGACAAACTAAAACCATATGGATTGTGCATACAGGGCTGCATTGACGGATATTCCAGGGAAATTGATATTGTTAGAGGAGTTTGGAAGCTCTAACAGTGACCCATGAGTCATTGCAAGATATTATGTTGTGTTACGACTTTAGGTCTTAAAAATATGTAAAACAGAAAGAAAGTGAAATCAACAATGTAAGTAAAATCAGCAAGCAATTTATTTCTAGACAATTAAAGTGAAAATTCAAAAGACACTTACAATATTGTGAATTAAAATCCAAATAATTCAATAATCCTAAATGTCCTAATCACAAGAGAAGTATATGGGACTATTGGGGATCAAAATGGGCACTTGGGGGTCATACGGGAAATTAACATGGAGAGGGCACTTGGGGGTCATACGGGAAATTAGCATGGAGAAGGCACTTGGGAGTCAAAAGTGTTTATAGGGTCAAAAGTGTTTATAGGACAGAATATACACACAGACAAACAAACAAACACAAAACATAGAAACATCAATGGCAATATGATTTCTTTTCTATGAGATATGGGTGGTCCTGAAAAGGACCGTTTGTTTTTCTTTTACTTTTTCTTCCCTGACTGCCATTTCTTCCACCAGATCTAGATTTTAGCTATGATGTTTAACTTCTATTTGATCTCTTCCTCAGGGATCCAAATGGGATGGCCCATTCTCCGAAACTTTTCCTGCACCTTCATCCAATTTGCATTGAGTCTCTCGAAGTCCCTTCCTTTCTGGCGCTCCTTTTCTTTTCTTTTCATGACCCAAACCTTCTTGATCTTCACTACTTCCTCCTGGATCACTTTTTTCACAAGGCCCTTCGATGTGTTTTCTGCTGCCTCTTCCACTGCACTACTTAGGGATGGGTAACACTAATAGGTCTGTATCTGTTGGAGAAGATACTCCACCCCGTCCATCAAATCTACGGCTTCCCTCAATGTTCCCACTTTACATAGTGGAACTACCGAGGCTATCTTTATCTTCATCACTTCCTCCACAATCACTTCTTTGACAAGACCCTTGGCTGTTTTTATGGCTGTCACTTCCCTGCTCACACAGGGTAAAGTTTCTGAGTATTGCCATACAGTCTCTATCTTTTCAAGGAGATACTCCACTCCCACCATACAATCTACCGCTTCTTGCAAATCCCACACTGCTTCCATTCTTGTTTAGCTGACGAGTCATCGAGGGTGACCCTTATTTACTTACTTTAAATTATACTCGTGTGCGGTCATTCGGCCATGTACGAGTGGTTAATTTGCACACCGTGCAATTTTAAATAATTCGTCAAATGGGTGCGAAGCACCGCACATTTATTAGTTACTCATGTCTGGAAGCGGGAAAGGCGGGAAAAAGCTGCAGAAGGCGCCTCGACGTCCCAGGATGTCTCCAATTGGTCCAGGGTTGAAATTTTGTTTTTAATTTGCCAAATCAAGAAAAATCGTCGTCTTGCACCTTATCTATCTTGTTTTAAAAAAATGAATTTTGAATATAAACTCGGCATTTGTGGCTATGAGTTTGGGTTAGTTAGAGAGTGTTAACGATTTTTTGTGCTCTATATAGATGTCCGGTTCAATCCAAGGGGTGAATATCTTATTTATAGTAAGCATATGCACCAACACTTGATTTCTGTTTACTGATGTGGGGGTGATTCCAAAAGTAGTTACCACATTGTGCAGTGGGGCCCTGGTGGTCTGGACTTGATACCACCTTATAAACTTAATTGTGTTTTGCCAATTCGATGTCCAATTCGATGGGTTTGATCTTGGTTTATTCGGTTATAACCACCTTGTGCGGCGGGCCTGATGGTCTGGGTTTGGGACCACCTTATACAGTCATATTATTAGTTGGGTCTTATTAGTGTTTTCCTTCCTAACATATGGTACCTATGCTTACCTTTTTCTACGTTAGTTTTTAGTTTTTGAGATGTTTAAATAATCAGTTACCGCATTGTTCGGTAGGGGCCTAGTGGTCTGGGCTTAGGCCATCTTATATTCTTTAATTTTGGTGTGGACCAGTTTACAGGGCCACGTTTCAGAATTCTAAGGTATGCAATCGTTGCCAAATTGTGCGGCTGGGCCTGATGGTCTGGGTTTAGGACCACCTTATAGCGTGCTAAAGTTGCTGAGAGTTCAGGTTATTCTATTCTGATCCTTGTGATTTCTGCCGGAAGCCTTCACCAAGCATGGATAGAGCGAATTTTTTTTAACCGTTATATTTGGAGTAGGAAAAAACAAGATAAAACATGCATGATGGGTTAGTAATAATGTTATGGGGGCGATAATGTTGTTACTCTCTTGGTGTTGTGCTTATGCTGATTCCAGTAATTGTGTGATTTCAATTTTATTTTGTAGTTTCATTTATTATTGATTTTATTATGTTTTTTTAAGTAAGTTAAGTTGTGGTTTGGCTTGTCGCATAATGCGCTGGCAGATAAGGGTCTATGTCATTTGTTCTACTGATTAGTTCTTACAAACTGCATAGACCCAGATCTGCTGGTGCATTATGTGATGGCAGATATGAGTCTATGCAGTTTGCAGTTGGTATCAGATTATATGCGAGTATATACGGTAGTCACAATAGCTTCCTGTGCTAAAAATATGAGGTCTGTATAGGTTTGATATTAGACCTCTTTTTCTACTGTTTAGATTACTAATTAAAACAAATACAAGTATTACTTTACATAGTGGCAAAATGCAAATAATTGAAAGCTGATATTACTTACTCAAAATATTTATGGTAACAACCTTAACTTAGCGAGCTACTCAACTCATGACACAATGGACTCAGTAAAAGTTTATAATGGCAATAAACTATGTGACAGGCCAATAGTCCTTTCCTAGAATCCTATCACTTAAAAGAATGTAATTGTGTCCTATTCTTTCAAACTATTACAGCCACAAGATAAATTTTGCAAATTATGAATAAAAAGAATGAACTCCACTAAATCTTCAAGATAGTGGTGTTTGTCAGACTTGTCCAAAATCTTACTGATATAATACTTGTATTAATTAAATTTATATGAAGTTTGTATTAAATCTGTGTCTACATGTATTAAACTGGTCTGGACTCAAATTATCATGGTAATATGAACATGTTTAAGAACAGATGGATGACAAGCAAAATATAATCAAAATAGCATCAAGCCAGCCACTGGCCTAAGTAAGCTAATAAATAACTATAGCCTCATACAATTAGACCATTCATGTGACTTGCTCGCTTTTTGAAAAACTAATCCTTGACAACACCAAATTTTTCAAATCTATTATACCTTCTGCTCTCAGATTTTCTCAATAAAATCTTGTTGAAGTCCCCTTTTCTTCAAGACATCCTCAAGTTCTCTACCCTCTTCCATCATGATCTACCATATATAATTTTTTTTATATTTCTTACAGTCATTATTATGTGACTTATTGTAAAAGTTATTTGTAAATAATAAAATACCCAAATTTCCTCTTATAATTATCATACCCTCATAAGTAGAGATTCTTTCCACCCCACCCTCCTCATGGGATCCTAGGTGTTATACTGCACTGTATGTTTTCAGTATAATCACTCTTTCTTATAAGGTAATCATATTAAACATTTTAACACATCTTCTCTAGTTGCCATTACCTTCATATTTGACCCCTGACCCACAAAATGATGTGTTAATCAATATATCTGGCACTGCAACACATGTTTGAACTTTTTCCATTATAGGCCCTGATACACATGGGGAATTTCCTAGGTACAAAAAATTTGAAACTTGTAATCAGTGATGCAACCCTTTCATAATCATCCAGGTATCAGAGCCAAAGATACTCCTATATATTATACTGTCACAGAAATTAACATCTCAAGCCACATCTACAGCTAGTGCATAACCTTTATTTGAACAAATTGTAAGTGATTTAACTCTATAGAATGCCAGCTGTCATACATTCTACTGGTACAACCCATTATGACTCCTCTGGGCCATGTTTGCATCAATAGATGGATAAATGGATGTCCAGATAGATGGAATAATAAATGGGTAGATACAGTGGATAAATGTATAGATGGATGGAGATTAATTAATCAAATTTTTAAAAAAGCAATTCTTGGTTTTATTACATCTTTTAAGGTAGAAAATGTATACTCTTTAGTAGATGTTTTTTTCATATAATTATCATTATTATTGCTGATTGTTGTGTTGTTGTTGCTGTATAAAAGTCTGAGTTGCCATCTATGCCCAATCTCAGAAAAGTTGCATTGTAGCTACTTTTTCTTACTGATATTGTCAAGTCTGTATCATCTGCCATGCTTCTAATTTAAATGGCAAATAATGGATGATCAGTCTGTGGTTTCAATTTTGATACTTCATTGTGCTTGGCAGACAACTAGACACAGTTCATTATATAAATCTAATCAGAGACATAAAGTATAATTCAGTCCCTGGTCTTATTGATTATTTTATGGTTAGTATATATTTTATCATATCTTTGAATCTTTGATGATTTCCTATGCTCACTCCATATATACTAAACTCACACATACATGATATATATATATATATATATATATATATATATATATATATATATATATATATATATATATATATATATATATATATATATATATATACACACATATATATATATATATATATATATACGTATATATATCAACAAATGATTCTTCGGGAAAGTGTGAAATGAACAATAACTTCAGCTACTGGTACCTCATCTCTTTATAAAGATAATAACCATTAAACTGTCCCTCTAAGCTTGTCCAGTTCCAAAGACTTTCTTTCACTTTTAAATAAATTCAGGTACACAAAGTGCATTCTGTAATCACTTTTAAATAAATTCAGGTACACAAAGCTCATTCTGTAATCACTTTTAAATAAATTCAGGTACACAAAGCTCATTCTGTAATCACTTTTAAATAAATTCAGGTACACAAAGCGCATTCTGTAATCACTTTTAAATAAATTCAGGTACACAAAGTGCATTCTGTAATCACTTTTAAATAAATTCAGGTACACAAAGCTCATTCTGTAATCACTTTTAAATAAATTCACACAAAGCGCATTCAGTAACCACTTTTAAATAAATTCACACAAAGCGCATTCTGTAATCACTTTTAAATAAATTCACACAAAGCGCATTCTGTAACCGCTTTTAAATAAATTCAGGTACACAAAGCGCATTCTGTAACCGCTTTTAAATAAATTCAGGTACACAGAGCGCATTCTGTAATTACTTTTAAATAAATTCAGGTACAGAAAGCGCATTCTGAGAATTTTCTCCTTTCAGCATCAATCCAGGTGTATCTCTTGTTTATGTTTTTTTATTTTCATTTTTTGTTCCTTTTTTTACTTACTCCAGCTGCTTGACTTTTCTCTAACCTTCCTCTGTTCATTTGACAAGAATTAAAGCGAGGCTTGCCGAAGATGGATTACTAAACTGAGATCTCAGATTAGTAAACCGAGATATCAAATTAGTAAATCGAGATCTCGGATTAGCAAACCAAGATCTTGGATTAGAAAAAATGTGAAGTGTGTCCCTTCACGGGCTTTGTAGTTAAACCACTCATCACTCATCAAGTAAATCTGAGTGATTATTGTCAAAAAGTCTTTATGCACAAGAAACTAGCCTGGTACACTTTCCCCAAGCACTGATTTCATTACTGACGATAACAAAAGTTGTTGGGTCTCAGGCAGGGCCATCGCAAGTTTGTGCTGGACGAAACGGCGCCATGGACGAGCATCGCCTTTGGCGCCCCCTACTCTTGGAAAAAATACTGCAAACTCTACAATATAGCACCCCCTCTGACTTGATGCCCTGGATGGTCACCTGTATCGCCCACCCCTTATGACGGCCCTGGTCTCAGGCTAGTATTGACCAATCAGTAATGGTCGCATTCGCTGACTCAATGAATAATCCAGAATTATACCAAACAATGTGTTTTAATATTTATATTGTTGTTGATAAACATTCAATGCATTGTGTGGAGAAAATTTTAAAGATGTGTAAGTATTTGCAAAGTGCGCAGCCGCCACCAAAATGGCAGAAATTAGAGGATAAGAGAGTGTGCGATCACAAATATGATCAAGGGAAGAGGCTAAGAAAGTACTAGAAATGCTGGGAAAATGAACATAAATGACTCAAGTATGACCCAGGAGAGGCTGTGCTGAGGTTGTGCTCTTTCTGCACTCAGTATTGAGAGAAATACGAAAGTGCACAGGTATCGTCAACCGTCCTAACTTTGTGGGTTTGTTTTAGGACAAATTAACTGTGAGTGGGAAAATGATCAAAGCTGCCATTGAAAAGTTTGAAGGTACAGTCAAACCTGTCAACAGAGGGCACCCACGGGAAAAGGCAAATCTGGCCTGTGTACACAGGTGACCTCTATACACAGGTTCACCTTTTAAAATTGGTTTTTGAACAAATACCACACACCAAATATTATTAGTTTTTATTATTATTATTTTTATTATTATTATTATTATTATTACAATATCAAGTTGTATGTGCACTATTCAACAAAATCATCAAATAGGCGTATATGTTGTTCTCTCCCAAATTTATGTTCCACACAAGATTACTGTATCCTGCTCATTTTAATCCGTCCTATAAATTAAATCATCACCGACTTAAAATAATCACCAATCTTAGTTTGTTTTGTGCATCATGACAAGACAATAATTCCACTACTGACTGGCAGCTTACTGACTGTAAAACAGAGGACTGACTCTTTGGTCAGCCAAAATGCTGTTCATGCTTTACAAATACTATCTGGATAAGCCAGTTGCTCAACTTGCCAAGATCAAAAGACAGTTGGCTTATGTGAGAGACCTGTGATGAATAGGAAATGAAAAGAAGCCATATATGATTATTCTTTGTGGCCCAAGAACCCAAACTTCGCCTATCTTTACAGACAAGTTTTAAATTCTGAAATGACCGCTGACCCTAAATGAAAAGGGATGTAAATCGTATATCTTCTCAAAGATGAACTTTTTCTTCAGAGATAGCCTTAATTTTCACAGACAAATACATACCTGCCAACACCCTGAGAGGCAAAAGTGTAATCCAAGTGGGCAAAAAGAGTAATCAGAGCAAAAAAAGAGTAATCTACATATAATATGCTATATTTTCTACTAACCTGAATCAGCAGCTAGTTCCAGTCCTTGTACAAAAATGGACACAATATAAATGGATCAGTACATGTTAAACATATTTACAAGTGTTTATTTAATCCTCTGGTCTTGTTCTTGAAATTTACTTCTTCAAGTTTTCATATGTAGCACTTTTAACTTTAGAAAGCAACAAACTGTCATGCTGCAATTCAAAACACTTCTCACCAGCTGCTACCATGAATGTTTCGCACACCAGTAGAGCTCTAAGCACTGGGTTACTGAGACTGGATCTAAATTCAGTTTTAATTTTCTTGACAATACTGAACAATCTCTCACAGTCATCATTAGAATGGTAAAGAACCAATATTCCTTTCATAACCTGACACAGAAGAGGAAATTTATGGCTTCCAGTTGCTGGATCTTTTAGCTGGGAAATAAGGTGCCATTGTACATCAACTCTGTCTGCATGAAGTACACTGTCAGGTAGAATGTCAACTTGATACTTTAGGAATTCTCCTTCCAGATGATCCAAAGTAGATGAAGGAGGCAATGGAAAGGGATATCTCTTAACAAAGAATCTGACACTCTTAAAGCTTTTGGACTGTCTCTCATTTACATCAGCAACTGAAGCATTTAAAAGCACTTCATCTCCATATGGGAATTTCCATAGATTTAAATTTCTTTCTTTCTGAGGACCCATCCTCTTCATTACCTCTACCTTTACATTCATCTCTTTTTCTCTTCTGACTTCTAACAGACTTTGCTTTAGTGTTACTCTTCTTCACTCTTTTTTCCCTGTTTCTCTCTGCAGACTCACTTTCCTTTTGAAAGAAAGCTAGTAGAGCTGTCCAAAGCTCAAGTAAACGGCTAATACATTTGCCAAGAGATAACCATCTTGACACACATGCTTTGTAACTTTATAATCTTCAAGGTCAAACTCATCTTGCAACAGCTCGAGTGCCTGTTTCCTTTTACTACTTTTCTCCAAATAATAGTACATGTAAATTGACAGACTACCAATAACTACTTCTAATTTATCTGCAGCCTTTCCTGCAGCAAGGTGCATCAAATGACAGGGACAACCTATTACATAAACTGATGGAGATGTTTTTAAAATGTAGGATGCAACTCCTTTATGAATAACTGATGCATTATCAGCAGAAAACCCCATAGAGTTCTGCCAACTTATGTTACGTTTTTTCAACACATTGTCAAGCAAATCAAAAATGTTTTCTCCAGTGGAAGCTACCGTCAATTCTGGTAAGGAAAGAAGAACACTCATGATTTTGCCTTTTTCATTATCAAAGTATCTAACACAGATAGGGTACAACTTTTTGTCGTCGTAATCACTCTTCTTGTTTGTAGCAACACTATATGGTCCAATTTTCACGGCCTCTGCTATTTTCTGTGAAGTATCTTTTGATAAACACTGAGCAATATTAGATGTTTTTGTTCTTGCACATGCATATTTTTCTGCAATTTTGGAATCTGGGAACATTCGTTTAAATAAAGGACCAGCATAATCTGCTACTGCTAGGGGAAGTCCGTGTTCTATTAAGAACTCGGTAAATAACACCTCTGCATTTATTACACTCGTGTCTCTACTGGAATTATGCTGTAAAAAGGCAATTACTTTAGTATTCGAATTAGTGATATTGGCTAATTTGATGTGCTTCTTTGTTTTCAAGTGTTTTTCCACATCAAATTTACGACCATGACCGATCATAAAATCCGTTCCACAGAGCTTGCATCGGGCATGATGCTGCCCCAGACTGGGGCGCTGTATTACATAATCCATATATTCATCTTTGAATCTTTGGAGGATTCTGGATTTTGTCTTTTTTTGTTCCATCTTGTTAAAATTATTTTTAAAATTTCTCCTCTCCTACACACTGAACAGAATCCATTCGACGACTTTTAGCGCCAAATAACTATAGACTGGTTCTGTGTGAAATATGAATCGCAACAATAAATCTGAGACCAAAGGGGGCGCTCTACAGATAATACATGCTTCTGAGAGAGTGACAGGTGTAAGATGAAGTATTTTGCATTTACAACATGCACAATGGAGAGAATGTTGGCATACCTCTATGTTACTTTCATGTACTGTGGCTGAAATTTCTTTACATATTGTACTTGTGGACACTGGACATGATCTAAGCACACGGCAGACAAAATGGCCTCTCTAAAGTACTCGAAAAATCAGCCTGAATTAGTCAAAAGTGCACTATTTTCAGGAGTTATTAAAATAGGGAAACGAATTTTGCTAGAGCAGACAATACCAGCCTCTGAAAGTACTATGAATAAATTACAAAATATCTAAAAAGTAAAAAAAGTTATCGGCTCTTTTTATTTTTATTTACCTTTGAAGTCCAGGAAGTGAAAATGACTAAGCGGAGCTAGCAGTTTTTTGAGAGGTGCACATCTTAAGTAAGACCAAGCTGTATACTCTATAACCCAAATTTCACCCATCAATCATACACCCAAATAAAGGGAATTCAAAGTTCTTTTAACAATACCTAAGATATACAAGGTCTTTTTTAAATAGCCAGAACAGCCAGTGAGGAAACCCTGGGTAATTCTTTTTCTTTAAATTTCTAACCATGCACAGTACGAAACTGGAGAGCGCCACCAAAGTTTCAAAGTAGAAAACCAGTCTGTTCTCTTGGAAATATGCACTACAAGCTACTATAAATAGAATGTAAGGATACCCTATGCAAAGTACGAAACTGGAGAGCGCCACCAAAGTTTCAAAGTAGAAAACCAGTCTGTTCTCTTGGAAATATGCACTACAAGCTACTATAAATAGAATGTAAGGATAGTGTTAGGAAAGTACATGTACATGTAGGTCAACTGTCTTTCAACAAACTAGCTATGGACTGGTTCTCTACCAAATATGAATCAGAACAACGAATCTGATGGAATGGGTTTAAAAGTATAAAACCAGTCTGTTTTATTGGAAATGTGACAGCTACTATAAATAGAACATAATGATAGTGTACTGTTGGAAAGTGTATGTAGGTCTAAGATGGTCACGTGTGCTCTTATACGATAGTTTCGCAGAAGCCTTCTTTTCTGGAATATGATGTGTGGGAATAATGAGCTGTTAATAAAAAGGAGAATACAACTTTTTATTGCTTTATTTGTATATATTTTAAAAAAAAAAAAATTTTAAACGAAAAAGCGTAATCTATATACATGCGAGCGTAAGACGTAATTCAGTGAAAAATAGCGTAATGATTACGCCAAAAGCGTAATGGTTGGCAGGTATGCAAATAGATGAATATATTGAACTATATCTGACACACTGGTACAAAAGACGATTTTCATTTCTGCTGCGATAACATGATTTTTCCCACCATCCAGCAAACAAATTGCTTCGACCTTCAACCCTAATGATAAAAGTTGCATCACTTTCAAATTTGACATACTGACACCTTTGAGTTACATTGTCAACGTCACTGGAGTACGAGTACAAGATAAGAAATGTTTGCACATCGATTCAAATGATATTCCTTTACCTAAACAATGCCTTCCTCATGAAGCAAAAATTTAGTTTACATAGACTGAGTGGTCACTGTAGATATGCTCCAGTGACAGGCTTAAGGCAGGTGACCATTACATACAGGACATTTATACAGTAAATTTGCCAGTGGGAAATTAGAATGGACTTGTGAACAGGTGACCGCTGAGTAAAGGTGACCATTAGAACGGGTCTGACTGTTGTTGACAGGAAGAAAGAATCTAATAGATAAAAACAATTAGACATTGGTAATTGGGACAGTCCAAGAAAAAGTGTCTTGAAGTTTCAAACTGGAATCCACATGAACAAGAGGGGTTCTGTGCTAGGTTAATTCGGTACAGATCACCTTTAAACAACTGCAATTGTATCAAAATTTGCTTAATATCATATTAAATTTTCTACGACCTTGAGTGAAATATTGAGGTGCCTTTTCAATATTAGGTCAAATATTGTTTAAATACACACAAAAGAGAATTCCACCACATAACTGTCTTGGAAAGAAAGAAGAGAATACTTTGAGCCTGGATGGCACAGAAGTCATTTAAATCTATCACAAAGAGAGTAATTTAATACTTCCTCAAGAAAACATATTTGGCAGGTCATACCATTCAGGATTGTATAGAACAATTACTTTGTAACAATTTCTTGTTTGGCAGGTCACACCATTCAGGATTTTATAGAACACATACTTTGTAACAATTTCTTTTTGATTTTAAAGTTTCCCATCCCAGTTAAAGTAAAGGGCATTTCTATCAACATAGATTAGCAAGCTCTAACTATTATGACCACTTCAAGATTGAGAACTTTTTCTAGCCTACAGGAGTCAAATTCAGAGATATTATCCCACACTTTGCAAGCATATTGAAACATCAGTTTAATGAATGTCAAATACATTTTATTGAGAGCTGATCTTGATAAGATATATTTAAACTTTCAAAGCATGGCCAGTTGCTTGTTTGCAGTCTAAAATTTTAAAAAATACATGTACTGTCTTAGAGCTATGACTAATTGGTTGTGGTAATCAACCAAATTTATATTGATTTAATTCATCATCATCAAGTTATGAGTTAAGCCATTATTACCAGGCAATTCATTGATGTCACACCTCACTTCTACAAGCTTGAATATTATATTTTTCCACGTGTGTACCAAATATGTTTTATGTATGTAACGTTTAACATGGGTGATGTCACACATGCTCATACCTGTCAACCTCCTGAGACAAAAACCTGTACACCAGACCAAAAAAAACCGTACAAATTACGGGATTCCCGTACAAGTTGACAGGTATGAAAATGTATTGGATAATTACTTATCATTGTTACTGTATGGATTAGTAAATTTATTGGCATTGTGCAACAAAACAAACCCATTATCCCTGAGGCATTATGTACCATGGGTTAAACATAGTTATTGTTCTACAGGTAATCAACCTCTTTGTAGATGATAAATATTGATTGTGGGTGCTATATGTTCGGTACATCGAATGCTCTTTTAACGAAATCCAGATGGCTGCATTTTATTTCCAAACACACCTGTGAAAGAAATCCCACAAGTTATGTTATTAACAATTATCACCTAGACACTTTGAAATCGCCGACTTGCATCAAAACAATCTTTCAGCAGTCGATTGTTTCGAGTCGGCAAGCTCTGCTTACTTTGAAGTTACCCTCGGCTAGGTGGGGAAAAAAAAAACAGAAGAGAACCACAACATATAGATCACCTTTATTTAATAAAAATTATCAACATATTAATCACTCTGACTCGTATATTGCAACTTGCTTGTTATTTTTATCCTTCCTAGGCTTACGAACAACACAAACCCCCATATGGAGCCTCTCACTCTTGCTGCTTTAAGACTAGCCATCATACATGCATTTCTACTCTCGATACTAAAATGTTTCTCTTATAAATATCTTCAGAATCATAATTCCAAAATCTTTTTATTTAGTTTGTATTCATATCTTAATTACACTGAAATAAAGCTTGCGTGCATTTGTAGGGTAGATTTTAGTGATCACTGATTAGCAGAGGGTTAAACCGGGGATTGATAGATTACTAATATGGCGGTTCTTTTGGAAAATAGATATACGATCGTGGCTCTAATACATTTTTGGCTGCGTTTTCTGATGTTCCGAAAACATGCCGTAAATACGGTACTACGCCTAATGATAACCTGATTTTCAGTCGACCAGTAAGGGGGCAGAATTCCATGCTTGAATAAAGAAATAAAACTCTCAAATCGGCAAGTGAAAGACACATCAATATTTCGGGTAATCTAATAGGTGGTTAAAGCGATTCACGTTCTATTCTCGTTGTATCTCATGAAGAAAATAAAAATCCCCGTCGAATCCTGATCTTGGCGAAAATCGCTGACATTTTTAAAAAAAAGAAAAAAATATTAAAAAACCGTACAAAATGCCTGTACACTGCAAAATCCCCCCCAAAACCGTACAAATTACGGGATTCCCGTACAAGTTGACAGGTATGCATGCTTCACAATCAGTATGTGGGAATATTATTTGAAAATCCAACTATTTTGCATATGTAGGAACTCTACCAGTCTATCTACATGTATCTATCTATCTATCTATCTATCTATCTATCTATCTATCTATCAATCTATCTATCTATCTATGTAGTATTCATCTAGTAATTCATGAATCTAGTACTAAAAAACAAGCTATTTTTATATCTATGCATATATGTATATTTATGAACTAAAAACATATGCACTACAAAAAAAATGTCATAAAATTTACACAAAGTAAGCATTGACAAAATGTAATGAAAATAGTTACACATTTTGCAACCTGACTAACAGCTACCAACAATTTTAAGACAGAAATTCTGCAGTTGAGCAGCAGTCCCATTTCCCTTCTATCCTCTTACCCAGAGACTAATTGAAACAATACAAGCAATGTTCACATGTGAAACAATATTCATGAAGCATGAAGTCTATAATCTGCTTGCATTGGAAAGATATGTATACTACAAGTATATGCATTGCTTTAATATACTACAAGCATATGCATTGCTTTAATATACTACAAGCATATTCATTGCTTTAATATACTACAAGCATATTCATTGCTTTAATATACTACAAGCATATGCATTGCTTTAAGGACCTATATTATACCCAGTAAGACTCGCATATGGATAATTTGCAATAATTAATAATGTAAATTCACTACTATTTGTACTAATTGTTGTGGATTTCTTAGTTCCTATAAACCACACACATAAATACCTAACAAACAATGATCCATCTATGAAGATAGTAGGTAACTGTATGTGTAGGTACATGTATGTGTAGGAACATGTATGTGTAGGTACCTGAATGTGTAGGTACATGTATGTGTAGGTATCTGTACATGTAGGGACATGTATGTGTTGGTACCTGTATGTGTAGGTACATGTATGTGTAGGGACATGGATGTGTAGGTACCTGAATGTGTAGGGACATGTATGTGTAGGAACCTGAATGTGTAGGTACATGTATGTGTAGGGACATGTATGTGTAGGTACCTGAATGTGTAGGTACATGTATGTGTAGGGACATGTATGTGTAGGTACCTGAATGTGTAGGTACATGTATGTGTAGGGACATCTATGTGTAGGGTTTAATGGTATATTACCAAAATCCTGGCTATATAGTGCTGAGCAAAAGTTGGTTAGCAAAAATGACAAAGTCAAAAGACCTTCACAAAATCCTCATGAAGACAAAGTTCTCCAGCCAAAAAGTTAATATTCACCATGAGACAACAGATAAAAGAAATTGATGTTGTGAAAACTCTCCAAAAAGGTACACAAAACAAAGATCAAGGTAAAATAGAGTACTGCAAACAACACATTATACACATGCCCCACATTTAATAGTCCTCTGTTAGCAACTAGTAAGGCATGATTGACTCTGAAGATTATTGACCAATGGGTTTAATTGACCTAGGCCTTTGGTCAAGATATGCACTGTGGAACTAAAGTTACTGTGCAGAAACCATTATTTTATGATTATATATACCATGACCGTGACCATTGACTCTAGACTCCAGAATCTATACATTGTTTCATTACCCTAAATGAAAGCTGCCATCCACAATGTTTGGTCAAGGAACCTGCTCTAAAATAAAACTTATTCTTCAAAACCCATTTTTCTCTGAGCCATAATAATCTTGACCTTTGGCCTTTTGACTCCAACATCAATCGACCTATTTCATACCTTAAGTGCAAGCTCTCCACAAACTTTGCTCAAGATATGTGGTATAAAAATTAAAGTCATTATGCAAAAACCATATTTCTTCTTCCAGTCAGTGACCCCAAAATCAATATGCTTCTTCCCTATTCCAAGTGCAAGCCCTCCACAAAGTTTACAAAAGGTCTATGACATTGAACTGAAGTTGTTATGCAGAAACCATTTTTCTTCTTGCATTCAGTGACCTTAACCTTTTGAAAAAAAAATCAATAGGCTTCTTTCAAACAACTCATCCACAAACTTTGGTGAAGGCACATGGTTAATAGCTGAAACTGTTGTTCAAAAACTTTTTTCTTCTTTCAATCAAAGTGATGTGGACCTTTGACCTTCTGACCTTCCAAACCGATAGGCTTCTTCCTTATCCCAAGTGCAATGTCACGGAATAAGGCAAGAAAATAATTTGGTTTTGGATTGAACGATGACAATGTATATTTGACTTTGTCGACGCTTACAGCGTTAACTAGAGTAGCTTGTTTTTATTACCTTGACATATAGTTACTGAATGAGTACATCTCGTTGTAGGTCGTTTGCAGCGTGATGCCCATGTTTCTCGACATGCACGGGTACTTTACCCTTGGGTCTTGAACGTTTTGTTTTTTTATATGGTATAAATAGTAGGGTTTTACTACAAGCGGTACATCATCGCTTGGATCTTGTCAAAGAGTGTCGGTTTGGAATCACAAAACTACAGCCATAGGGGTAAGTGATAACTGTTAAAATAATTTTGATTCCCTTGCACATTTATGCTTTTCAGTGTGTTCGTGACATTCTTATTTTATTATTATCATAAATTTGATAAAGCTTCGATAGATAAAATAACCACGGTTAACAGACAATTCACTGTTAGAATTTATTCCTTTTCACATGTAGGACTCGAAGTTGAAAGTCACACGTAGAGTGCGGGTTTAATGTATTTTTTTGTGTGTATAAACCACTAGGGTTTAATGGACTATAGACATTTGTTATGTGGATATTTATTTATATTTATTTAATGGACTATAGACATTTGTTGAGTGGATATTTATTTATTTCATATACATACATTTGAGTATTTTGTGTGATAGCGTATTTCGTATTATACGCAAACAGTTTCATGTATTTGTAGCTGAAACTGCTGGGAGGAGGTGTAGTTGAACCAGACTGAAACTGGTGGGAGGTGTTGTTGAACCAGACTGAAACTGGTGGAGGGTGTAGTTGAGCCAGACTGAAACTGGTGGAGGGTGTAATTGAGCCAGCGTGAAACTGGGAAATTGAGAAAGTGTGAAACTGGGGAATTGAGCCAGCATGAAACTGGGAAATTGAGCCAGCGTTAAACTGGGAAATTGAGCCAGTGTGAAACCGGGAAGTGGAGCCTAACTGAAACTGGGAAGTTGAACCAGAGTGCACCCGGTGTGGGTTGGAACTGTGATATTTTGTGTTTTTTTAATTGTCATTTTTGCTTGTATGTACCAGAACATATCGGTTATATGAACCGTCGGCATCATTATCATTAGTATTTTCAGCACTGTGTCGTCATCATCTCAATCATCGTCATTATCATTATATATATATATTTCTTTCTTTTGTGAATGTGTGTAGAGTATATGCGAGAGTCTGATATTGTGTAGATTGTTTCATTTATTATTTTTTTTGCCATCATCATATCGTAATACATAAATATCGTCATTCACACACGTTGTGTTTGTTGCATTCATTTAGTCTAAAGCCCACTCGGTTTCAATTCTGTTACATGCAAGCTATCCTCAATGTTGGTCCAGGTCTGTGATGTAAAACTAATATTTTTGTGCAGACACCATTTTTCTTCTTTCAGCCACAGTAACCTTGATCTTGGATCTTTTTACCACTGAATCAATCAGCTTTTCCCTTACCCCAAGTACAAGCTATCCAGAAGTTCAGTCCAGGTCTAAGAAGTAGAAATAATGTTATTGTGCAGAAACCACTTTCCTTCCTTCACTCACAGTGACCTTGACATTTGACTCCCAAATCAACAGGTTTCTTCCTTAACCGAAGTGCAAGCTATCCACAAAGCATGGTCTAGGTATGAGATGTAAAACTAATGTTACTGTGAGAAACCATTTTTCTTACTGCAGTCACAGTGACCTTGACCTTTGATCTTTCGACCCCTTAATCAATAGGATTCTTCCTTACCCCAAATGCAAGCTATTCACACAGTTTGGTGAAGGTCTCTGCTGTTTGAACTGAAGTTATTGTGCAGAAAAGGAAAAGTTAATGGGCAAACAAACAGGGCTATTGATAATATGCTCTGCCAAAATGGAGGACATATAAAGAGATTGAAATCAATAAAATAAAAAGTCAACATTTATCTTTCTGTATGAACTGCAATCTTTAAAATGAATAAGACCTTCTCAGTTGGAACACCATCATAGGATGCATCCCACAGCAAACAGGTTACCTCTATTGCATCTTACAACATACAAGAGGATGCCTCAGGCATGTTTTATTTTTCCCCAAAACCCACAGGGGGTAGGACCTACTTCTAATCGAAGACATATCCACAAAATTTAAATTATCATGAAGACATCATTCTATGCAACAGGGAAATTCATTCTCACACATGAGACACTCAAAGGAACTGAAACACTACTAGCTGAAAAGAATTTCCAGGAATCCACGATAAGACCATTGCTACATTTTTACTGCAAAGCATTGAAACCATCTCTGATATTCTTGATCTATACCAAGATTTTCAAATTGGCCGTCTTGGCGGCAATGTTAGATGTAAGATTAGAACCCACTTCATTTATGACCAACTAGAATCATAAGAAGTCTTTTGGTGAAAGCCCCATGTTGATATGACTTTCCATTCAGAAGGAGTTGCAATTAATATTTTCAAGATGGCTGTAATGGCAGCCATATTGGATTTAAGATTGGCACCATTTTCATTTATGACCAACTATACACCATGGGAGGTCTTTTGGTGAAAATTCCATGTCAGCATGACCATCCATTCAGGAGAAGTAGCTATAATAAGATTTTTAAGCTGACCACCATGGTGGCCATATTGGATATCAGATCAGCATAATTTTCATTTAGAACCAACTAGACACAGTAAGTAGTCTTCTGCTGAAAACATCATGCTGATATGACTTTCTATTCAGGAGAAGAAGAGATAATAATATGTTCAAGCTGGCTGCTACGGTGGCCATATTGGATGTCAGATCAGCACCTTTTTCATTTTAGACCAATTATACATCGCAAGAAGTCTTTAAGTGAAAACCTCAAGAGGAGTAGTGATAACAAGATTTTCAAGATGTCCAAATGGCACCATTTTCATTGAAGACCAACTAGACCCTGGGATGACTGTGTATAAAGTTTTGTGGCAATCCTCCAAGTAGTTTAGGAGGAGTAGCGATAACAAACTTGTGTCAATGGATGAATGATGGACAAGAGGCCATCTGATGGGTCCTTCTGTTCTATGACCAATCGAGCTAAAAATAAACCCACTGTATTCATAGAGAATTAATGACAAGTACGGTATTGGATATAGAAGCACAAACGTATGTATATTTACAAAGATGTATGTCTTATAAACAAAAAAATTAACAAAGACATCAGCTGTGAATACAACAACATAAAATAATGCTAAAATAACCAAAAGGCTATGAAAAGAAAATATATGTTATAATCATAACAGATATACCTAAAATGTAATATATGTATATCTTTTGTTCAGCAGATAATTCAAAAGCAAAGTAAAATAATGGAAAAAATTGTGCACTTCACAGTAATGATGAGAAAATAACTGTAATTGTGCACTTCACAGTAATTATGCAAAAATATAACTGAAATTACGCTGTGATTAGAAAGGATTTTCAAGATTCCACAAGTAAGAACAACATGCCCAAGAAGACATGAAATTGATCACTGCTCACCTGGGTGAAATCTGCCTAACAACCAAATGTAAGAGTGGTTTGTAAAGTACAGGTAATCTGCCTTTCAGCTAGTAAGATGCTTTCTGTCAATCTACCAAACATTTTGTCTTGACCATGATTTAAAAAAAAGTTGTTTATGGATTTCTATAGTTTTTATGACCATTAGGAACATACATGTTATTGATCTTATTAATACAGGAGTTTCATGGAATTTCAATCTCCCTCCTGCACTGAAGACAATATCTTGCACATTGTTAAAAAAATGAAGATAAAAGAAACTTTTAGAGCCAAACACTACCTGACTACACTAATAAATGAAGAGAATCATGGTAAAAATTAGTATAACCAGTCAAAAAATTTATGTGATAGTGCTTGTTGCATATATAAATACAAATTCCTAAATGAGTATAAACAATACAGGTAGACATAACCAGTCTTTAACAAGTTTGATACTGCTTGTTACACATATAATACTGATTCCTCAAAAAAAGATAATGCCTAGATTTGAAAACAAAAGTAACTAAAATAATATTTGTCAAGCATATGATCTAAATCTTGAATGTTACACTGTGATCAATAATTTTTTGTATTTCAGAAAATTACCAGTAGATGGTTGCACAGAGTGCCCCTTTTTTCAAAAATTATTATGAGATTTTGCTTCATATTGTTATCTTTTAACTACTGAAATATGTCTAAAATGTATTGCTCTTCTTTATTGGCCCTTTTTCTTGTAAAATATATTAACTTACAAAATATGAGCTAAAATCAGATGCGAGGAAAAATCTCCTGCACTTTTATCCGATCTCCAGCATTTCTGGAGCAAATCTTCAGCATTTTGCTGGAGAGGTTATAGCATGTATGGGGGAACATTTGAGAGCAGACTGGCATCATCTGTAAAAATTTCAGTGACTTGATGCCAGTATGTTTTGTGTCAAATTTTGTCAACTTCATTTGAGTGGTT
The DNA here is from genome assembly GCA_029931535.1 of Margaritifera margaritifera. Classification (NCBI taxonomy): domain Eukaryota; kingdom Metazoa; phylum Mollusca; class Bivalvia; order Unionida; family Margaritiferidae; genus Margaritifera; species Margaritifera margaritifera. The sequence goes on along the minus strand of JAQPZY010001677.1, from coordinate 7,531,166 downwards.
TGGAGAAAAAGTCCTTCAAAGCTTTTTCTATTGTTGGCAACAGCTTGATAGGCATTATTTGTACAATCTCAAAAAGCCCTCATGTCAGAAAGCTATCTCTTAAATTTGGTCCAATCCTGTTCAGATAATTGTGAGAAAAATTCATTTACAAGTTTTTATATTTCACGTAATTGCAGTCATATTTAATGATAGAGTGCCTTCATTTCTATAATATTAAAAGACCTTGATGCCAGGATGCTTTGCATCAAATTGGGTTGTATTCTGAAGAGCAAAACTTTGATGAGTTTTTAAAGCTTTTTCTATTTGAAGTAATGGGCTCCATATTTGATAATAAAGCTGCATCATTTGTACAAACTTTATGGCTTAAAAGAATTTCATACAATTATAAAGTATACATTGAAGCTGGTCCAGTGGTTTTTATGAGAAGTTGAAAATAGCAATGTTGGATGAAAAGATGATGCACAATGCCAGACAAGGATTGCACTATAAGATCACATGGTCTTACATTCAGGTGAGCCAGAAATCATCAAAATATTAAAATTTCAAACAGAATTTCATTAATCTGACATGTGTTGAACTTGCTAATCTTTTCATACTACAAAATGACTGGAACAATTTGATGGAGGCTATTAAAGATAGTATCTAATGTATTATTTCAGTCATGGATACATACCAACCACAATGGTTGAAAGCAAGATTTACCAGGAACCCAGTGGCAGATAAAGAGGGGTTTGGGGTTCAATACAAACTTAAAGGTTGGCCAAATTTAAGCAAGATATCTATCCCCTCTTAAAATCATGCCCTTATCTAAAATATCCTAGATCTCTTCCCCCCTCCATCGATTTCTGTAATCTCACAATTTTTAGCACATCAAAAAAGGAATCTGAGTATATAGCTTGTTTGAGAAATAATTTAAACATCTTCCTTGATAATGTAGGAGACATGTGAAAATACACACTCACTCTACATGTAATTGTCCTTCATGCTAGATATTTCTTTCATATTGAGATTAAGGATAAAAATAAGTACAAAAAGCATGTAAAATACACTTTTAAATTACAAAACATTCTTGTAAATGTTAAATATGGATGAATTTTATCAAAAATAAAAAGTCTGAATTTGAAATACTGAATACAGAATGACTATAGTATTCACTTACCCTCCTATTTGTTTGTATCCCCCTACCAATTTTAAAAACAAAAAGCATCAAGGATATAAAAAATGCACAAAACTTAGTCTGATCTTTGCCAGGGGGTTTCTAACACTGTCATGTTCTTAACATTTCAAACCATACAGGAGTTTCTTTACTAACACAGTCACCATATTTGCATAGACAATTTTATTTTTTCAGACAACAAATGTGATTTAGTTCACCGTTTTTGATAAGCTCTGAATAATTCCATAAATTTCCGTAACTTTGGGAGTTACATCCCTTTGAACACATGTATATAAGAGTTTCATCTTTTTATTTTGTTCAATGTTTTTTAGAACTGTTTAAGCTAGACACTGCAAATATTGGATGCAGATGACACAGTTTTTACTGAAAATGGACTGTTCTAGAAACCAGTAAAGGACAGTGAGCATTCTGTCTAGTTGTTTACATAGAGAGCTTCTGTTTGGTTTGAAACGCGAACAAGATGACAATGTTAGAGGTCACCTGCTGACAATCAGGTTAGAAATGATAAATTGATGAATGAAATGTCTACATTTTGTGCATTTTTATATCCTTGACGCTTTTCGTTTTTAAAACCGGTTTGGGGGTACAAACAAAAGGGAGGGTATATCGAATACTATAACATAAAGTTTATCTAGTATGAAAATTTACTGAAGTTATTTCTACTTTATGAAAAAGAAGAAATATGTACATTTATATAAAGCATAAAAAAATTTATATAAAAAGAAAAACTGGCAGCCAAAGTTTAGTTCATTTTAAAACAGATTTGTTTTCACCCTCAACTTTTTGAACAATCAAACAAATTTCATAATAAAATGCAAGCACTTACCTAGAATTATTACACCTAGGTATCTAGCTGAAAGGCAAGTTCATTCCTGCTCCTTTTGATGTTAAATACTGATGAGCTGACTACAGGGATATTCATTTGCATATTGAAAGGGAACAGTTATAAGCGTATACTTATCTAAAGCTGGCAAAAACTAGGGCCTATAAAAGCAACACCTACATAAGGCAGTACCTAAAAATAGGCATTAAACTTTCTTATAAGCAATTAATTTCATGAATAAACTGCATTAGAGTTATGTAAAAATTAGAGTTGCCTGAAAAGATCAAGGCAATAAAATAGACTATACTCATCAAAATATAATGGAGACAATGGGAGAGAAACAGCCGTTCTTTTGTCTCATAGGCAGATGTGTTACCAACTACACTATGCCTGCTTAAAGAATCCAAAAGTCATAAAATAAAAATCTTTCCAGCCAATGGAAGAATCCAAAAGTCATAAAATAAAAGTCTTTCCAGCCAATGGAAGAATCCAAAAGTCATAAAATAAATGTCTTTCCAGCCAATGCAGAGTATCATCCTTATTTTTTGCACTACTTTTGTGTTTGTAAAGTTTGTAATAAAAAGTTGTCAGAAATCCTATTTTAAACTGATACTGCCTCAATTAAACAACAAATTGTAGGCAGTCATGCTAGACAACTGAAGGGCAAACAGATTACAGTAATGGCAATCCTGTATATTAATCTGCTTGCCTCTCACCTCATTATCAGCAAAGAAATGCACATGCCATTCCATTACAGACATAACAAGTAAATACAATTTCTTCTAAATTTCAGTTAACTGAAACATGAGAAAAAATTTACATTGACTGAAGCTAATATGAAATTTGATTGATAGCTAAATGATCAGACCATTTCCTTCTATGTTGATCTTGCACTACTTCTTTTCATGCATAGATACCATTCACAGCTTTTTTTTTCTAATGCTACTATATATAATGATAGAAGGCACAGATTAAGTGCATACAAATGAATACATGGTATAACAATCAGTGTGACTACCACATTAGGTTAAAAAATTATATCATGAAATACAGACTGGTTAAGAGGGAAAGAAAGCTGGTAAATATTTCTCTAAATGTGTGAGGAAAAATCGAGGAACAATAAGAGATTTTCAAAGTAGCTGTCCTAGAATTTCTATAAATTGGATTTGGTAATTGCATGTTAAAAGCACACAAGTTAAATTTGCTGCTTTGTCACATTTTCATTAAAATTTCTTCCATAAAAGTGACTGCCTTCAAAAGTAAAAATAAACTTTAAAACCTGACTTGCTACCTCTGTAATTTTTGTTTCCTCTATATACTAGGCCTTAAGTTGTGCAGCTTCATCCTCTTCAAATTCATTCACACATGGAATATCTTTATTTATGCTGCCATACTCTGTGTTTAGAAGATTGCTTGATGGACTGCCTGCATATCCACTCTCACCCGAAGACTGTGACAAAAGTTGTTTGTTCCCTCGTGGTGAACTTTCATCTGATGATTGTGATACAATCCGTCTGCCCTCACTTGATGACTGTTCATCAGGAGACTGACATGTCTGCTGCTTCTTATTGCTCGAATGCTGACCCAAATTTTCCTTGTAATTTTCCTGATTATGCTCATTGGAATTTTCCAAGGAGCTAGAACCTGATGCTTCCATTGAGCCATATCCACTGTTTGCTGGTGACTGACCATATGCCCCTGCCTCAGCTCTGTACTCTGCTCTAGTGGTGGGAATTTGTCCAGTTTGTTGATCCTCCATAGAATTCTGCGGGATTTGTAAATCTTGATTGGTGAGGTCACTTTCAGGATGAGCAATGTGAAAAATGTCATCAGTTTCTGCTGCGGTTGGGATCTTCTGATTACCATCAATATGAACCTCAGCTACTAAATCTGCATTAACTCTGTCTCCACCACTGACATTGAATTTGTGAGCACATTTATTAAAATTTTCTGGGTTTTGCTCGGGATTGTTTACCTCCTCCTCCTCACCAAAGAACACAGAGTTAGATCCTGGACTATTGATAGGAGGTGGAGAGCATTCCACAATAGCAGAGCTCCCTCTGTTTTGAGAAAGAAGTGGTTTTTGAGATCCAACTGACAAATTATGCCCTAAGTTGTTTTCCATATTAATTCTTCTCTCCATCTGTACCTGGAATTTAAGCTTTGGAAGCTTGTTCTGAATTTGACACAAAACTTTATTCTCATGTTTCTTGTTCCATTTAATAGTTGAAACACCTTTCCAAAAGTCAGTTTGCAGAAGTCCCAAATTCTCTTCTGGTTGACCTTCTCTGTTTTCTTCTTGTTCACCATCCACTTCAATTTCTACATCATGGCCTCCATTTTTGACCTCATCATTCTGCTCTTCAATTTTCTTTCTGTCTTTGGCAGATTTGAACCATTCGATGAAAGTCTTTTTTATTTTATTATTGATCTCAATCACCAGTATCTTTTTGTTCTTTTTTACATCAATGATTAACTCAAAAATGATATTGGCCAATCGGTCATTACGAAGATTATCTGTGTATAGGAACATCACCAATGCTGACTTTTCACAGTACTTAATACTTTCAGTCAAGATCACTGGAATGACAGAAACAGGAGAAAGATACATTGAATCTTTCATCCATATCTTTTTTTCCCACATTTATAGTACACTAGGGTTATGTATCACTATTGATGTCTCAACACATAAATATAATCAAAATTCAAAGAATTGAAACATTCCTCTAATATTTAGCGAATACCATTACTAAGACTATACCAGACCTGCTAACCCCAACAAGATTTTCTCAGTAAGGCAGTTGATATTTTTCTGTAAGGTAGACCAAGTTCAGTAAGGTGTAATGAAATATCACGTACTGCTATTGTTGACTTGGAAAACATGCATTTAAAAAGTTCAGAAGTGTGATTTGATGCAGCGAAAGCAAACATTATGTTCATCTAAAAGGTGTGTAAAATACATTTTGACTATAATAACCTCCAGTACAGTTTCAGAAACTACCATTCCAAACCCCATAGAGCTCAATAACTTCTTGCTAGATCTCTCAACTTGACCTAATGGTGTTTTTTTTTTTTAAATTCATGTGGCATTAGCAATCATCTCTCCCCCCACGAGACATACTCAAATCAACATGACATTATGTTCAATAAATGTAACTGTTGCCTTTTCCCCCCAAGAATCTAAATATTCCGTTTTATACTACTGTGATGAATGTTTGAATGTTTTAAGAGACTGACTGTCCCCTTTCACCTTAAACATGTTTTTGTTTGTTGGACAACATTTTGAGAAAATGCTATAAGCAACAGCTTGATCATGCAGGCATTTTGCATGGAAAAACATGGGCAGGTTAAAGTGTCTGATTCACTCCTGCAAAGTTAGTCTGGTTCCCTAACCAACTCCACCGAATCTATTATAGTCTGGTTCCCTACACAACTCCACTGAATCTATTATAGTCTGGTTCCCTACAACTCCACTGAATCTATTATAGTCTGGTTCCCTGCACAACTCCACTGAATCTATTATAGTCTGATTCCCCACATAACTCCAATGAATCTATTATAGTCTGGTTCCCTACAACAACTCTGGTGGCACTCTCCAGTTTCGTACTTTGCATAGGGTTAGAATTTTAAAGAAAAAGAATTAGCCAGAGTTTCCTCACTTGCTGTCTCAGCTATTTAAAAAAGACCTTGTATATCTTAGGTTATGTTAAAACTTTGAATTCCCTTTATTTGGGTGTATGATTGATGGGTGAAATTTGGGTTATAGAGTATACAGCTTGGTCTTACTTAAGATGTACACCTCTCAAAAAACTGCTAGCTCTGCTTGCTCATTTTCACTTCCTAGACTTAAATTAAAAAAGAGCTGATAACTTTTTTTACTTTTTAGATATTTTGTAATTTATTCATAGTACTTTCAGAGGCTGGTATTGTCTGCTCTGGCAAAATTCGTTTCCCTATTTTAATAACTCCTGAAAATAGTGCACTTTTGACTAATTCAGACTGATTTTCGAGTACTTTAGAGCGGCCATTTTGTCTGCTGTGTGCTTAGATCATGTCCAGTTTCCACAAGTACAATATGTAAAGAAATTTCAGCCACAGTACATGAAAGTAACATAGAGGTATGCCAACATTCTCTCCATTGTGCATGTTGCAAATGCAAAATACTTTATCTTACACCTGTCACTCTCTCAGAAGCATGTATTATCTGTAGAGCGCCCCCATAAAGAGAACATATGCATTATTATTATATGATTTAATTTTGGTTGTTCAGCTGAAACATTTAAGCCGCAAGCATCTAAACAGTCCTTTTGAATGATTCTCATGTATTTTCCCACAGAACAGTATTCATTTGTAGCAAAGTCCCACACAAGCCCAGTGTCACAGGATAAAGCCGGGTTGGGACTGGATTAGTGAAGACACCGAAAGCAACTGCGTTAATAAGATGTTTATTTATAAACGCAATTTAAAGATGAACAAATCTGACACCATTATAACAAAAAGATAAGGAAAATTATAAAGTTCCTAACATGGAACTATCAACAACAAGTAACTCAACGAGAAAAATCAAAGATGAATTTAACGAATGGAATTTTAAACAGACGTGAATAACATCCTATCACCAATCAACAAATAAGAGTATATGATCTACACCCTAATATAAACAAGGTCTTATTAAGTACCAAGGGTGACCAAAGCATGTGATTTATGCACTTATCAATATGATACTCATTTATTCATCAATCTATTAACTCATCACTTTATCAATTCATCAAGCGATATTTGGAATATGTATGAATTTATGGATCTGTCGTTCATATAACGATATTGAAATGGGAATGCATGAAATTATGAATCTATCACACATATAGCGATATTGAAATGTGAATACATGTAATTTTTGCACAGATAGCAATACTGAAAATAACAATAAAATGGAACACGTAATATGTATAACTATTGTGGCGCCCGTTTGACGACCAAGATGTATCTCCGGTTCCACCCGCTCTAGTCAATGGTCAAGGAGCCACCACGCATGGTCCACCCCTCCCAGTCTGTTGAAGGATCCCTCGAGAGCCTTCACATTTAACACAGACCCGCTGGTCGAGAAGCCTTGGTCCCTCGCATCGAGAAAACCAGTACACTCTTCCGAAACAACGTCACCAGACACAGCGTATACGTCACAAGAAACCACACAGAGTTCTGTGACTTCACATCACCCTACCATACATAAGGACACACAAGCACCACACAAGGCAGTACACAAGGCACCACACAAAGGCAGCTCTACAGCTGAAGATTTGCTCCCGTAAAGAGGTAAGCTTTCTGACAAGACTCGTCGTAGTGTAATTTGTTTATAGAGAATTCGCTCTACATGTACTCTAGCTGTGACAGATATGCGCAGCAGCTAGGTACGTAAGTTTTCACTGCAGGCAATTTGCACGTGCAGCATGGGGTGAATCGCGCTCAGTATTTCAAAATAACTAGAGCCGAAAAAATAAACAACCCTCGAGTAACGCTCTAGTCAGAAACGAAACCCGAATACATTTTTGATCACATATACATATTGATATAAACCATACAATTCCATGACACCCCGCCCCCCCCCCCCCCCCCTGATGAAAAGTGGGCTGTTTTAAAACTACACCTTGCATTTTCTCAACAATAGCAACCAATGTTTTGGTAAAAGACAGGAACATGAAACTTGCCACAATTATTCATGAGATGTCACTAATAAAATTTACAGACTGAACAGGGATGGAAGAGTTCAGGTTCACAGAGGTCAAAGGTCAAAGGGTACAAAGTTTGCTAATTCTTCTAACACTAGTATATGGAAGAAAGCGAATCTGCTTTATCATCATTATTTTCCAGAATTTTATTACAAGCGAATGAAAAGAAACATTTTTGCTATATTTTTCTTAGACTTAATACAACAGTTTTAAATTTAAGTTGACTTTACTCCTATGTTCTAAGACTTCTAATTTCCCCATAATTGAGGTCATTGCACACAAAATACTGCCACAAGGCATATTGTGTAAGCAAGAGCAAAATAGGCATAATTAGCTTATTTTTATGCATAACATCAATGATAATATACCATTTTGTTGAGAAATGCATACATAATTACATGAGAAAGAGAAAAGCAATTGCACAAATTTTCATATTTGTTTTAAGATGGCGCTCTCCAGTTTCGTACTTTGCATAGGGTTAGAATTTTAAAGAAAAAGAATTAGCCAGGGTTTCCTCACTGGCTGTCCTGGCTATTTAAAAAAGACCTTGTATATCTTAGGTATTGTTAAAAGAACTTTGAATTCCCTTTATTTGGGTGTATGATTGATGGGTGAAATTTGGGTTATAGAGTATACAGCTTGGTCTTACTTAAGATGTGCACCTCTCAAAAAACTGCTAGCTCTGCTTGCTCATTTTCACTTCCTGGGCTTCAAAGGTAAATTTTAAAAAAAAGAGCTGATAACTTTTTTTACTTTTTAGATATTTTGTAATTTATTCATAGTACTTTCAGAGGCTGGTATTGTCTGCTCTGGCAAAATTCGTTTCCCTATTTTAATAACTCCTGAAAATAGTGCACTTTTGACTAATTCAGACTGATTTTCAAGTACTTTAGAGCGGCCATTTTGTCTGCTGTGTGCTTAGATCATGTCCAGTTTCCACAAGTACAATATGTAAAGAAATTTCAGCCACAGTACATGAAAGTAACATAGAGGTATGCCAACATTCTCTCCATTGTGCATGTTGCAAATGCAAAATACTTCATCTTACACCTGTCACTCTCTCAGAAGCATGTATTATCTGTAGAGCGCCCCCATAAAGAGAACATATGCATTATTATTATATGATTTAATTTTGGTTGTTCAGCTGAAACATTTAAGCCGCAAGCATCTAAACAGTCCTTTTGAATGATTCTCATGTATTTTCCCACAGAACAGTATTCATTTGTAGCAAAGTCCCACACAAGCCCAGTGTCACAGGATAAAGCCGGGTTGGGACTGGATTAGTGAAGACACCGAAAGCAACTGCGTTAATAAGATGTTTATTTATAAACGCAATTTAAAGATGAACAAATCTGACACCATTATAACAAAAAGATAAGGAAAATTATAAAGTTCCTAACATGGAACTATCAACAACAAGTAACTCAACGAGAAAAATCAAAGATGAATTTAACGAATGGAATTTTAAACAGACGTGAATAACATCCTATCACCAATCAACAAATAAGAGTATATGATCTACACCCTAATATAAACAAGGTCTTATTAAGTACCAAGGGTGACCAAAGCATGTGATTTATGCACTTATCAATATGATACTCATTTATTCATCAATCTATTAACTCATCACTTTATCAATTCATCAAGCGATATTTGGAATATGTATGAATTTATGGATCTGTCGTTCATATAACGATATTGAAATGGGAATGCATGAAATTATGAATCTATCACACATATAGCGATATTGAAATGTGAATACATGTAATTTTTGCACAGATAGCAATACTGAAAATAACAATAAAATGGAACACGTAATATGTATAACTATCGTGGCGCCCGTTTGACGACCAAGATGTATCTCCGGTTCCACCCGCTCTAGTCAATGGTCAAGGAGCCACCACGCATGGTCCACCCCTCCCAGTCTGTTGAAGGATCCCTCGAGAGCCTTCACATTTAACACAGACCCGCTGGTCGAGAAGCCTTGGTCCCTCGCATCGAGAAAACCAGTACACTCTTCCGAAACAACGTCACCAGACACAGCGTATACGTCACAAGAAACCACACAGAGTTCTGTGACTTCACATCACCCTACCATACATAAGGACACACAAGCACCACACAAGGCAGCACACAAGGCAGTACACAAGGCACCACACAAAGGCAGCTCTACAGCTGAAGATTTGGTCCCGTAAAGAGGTAAGCTTTCTGACAAGACTCGTCGTAGTGTAATTTGTTTATAGAGAATTCGCTCTACATGTACTCTAGCTGTGACAGATATGCGCAGCAGCTAGGTACGTAAGTTTTCACTGCAGGCAATTTGCACGTGCAGCATGGGGTGAATCGCGCTCAGTATTTCAAAATAACTAGAGCCGAAAAAATAAACAACCCTCGAGTAACGCTCTAGTCAGAAACGAAACCCGAATACATTTTTGATCACATATACATATTGATATAAACCATACAATTCCATGACACCCAGCCCCCCCCCCCCCCCCCCCATGATGAAAAGTGGGCTGTTTTAAAGCTACACCTTGCATTTTCTCAACAATAGCAACCAATGTTTTGGTAAAAGACAGGAACATGAAACTTGCCACAATTATTCATGAGATGTCACTAATAAAATTTACAGACTGAACAGGGATGGAAGAGTTCAGGTTCACAGAGGTCAAAGGTCAAAGGGTACAAAGTTTGCTAATTCTTCTAACACTAGTATATGGAAGAAAGCGAATCTGCTTTATCATCATTATTTTCCAGAATTTTATTACAAGCGAATGAAAAGAAACATTTTTGCTATATTTTTCTTAGACTTAATACAACAGTTTTAAATTTAAGTTGACTTTACTCCTATGTTCTAAGACTTCTAATTTCCCCATAATTGAGGTCATTGCACACAAAATACTGCCACAAGGCATATTGTGTAAGCAAGAGCAAAATAGGCATAATTAGCTTATTTTTATGCATAACATCAATGATAATATACCATTTTGTTGAGAAATGCATACATAATTACATGAGAAAGAGAAAAGCAATTGCACAAATTTTCATATTTGTTTTAAGATGGCGCTCTCCAGTTTCGTACTTTGCATAGGGTTAGAATTTTAAAGAAAAAGAATTAGCCAGGGTTTCCTCACTGGCTGTCCTGGCTATTTAAAAAAGACCTTGTATATCTTAGGTATTGTTAAAAGAACTTTGAATTCCCTTTATTTGGGTGTATGATTGATGGGTGAAATTTGGGTTATAGAGTATACAGCTTGGTCTTACTTAAGATGTGCACCTCTCAAAAAACTGCTAGCTCTGCTTGCTCATTTTCACTTCCTGGGCTTCAAAGGTAAATTTTAAAAAAAAGAGCTGATAACTTTTTTTACTTTTTAGATATTTTGTAATTTATTCATAGTACTTTCAGAGGCTGGTATTGTCTGCTCTGGCAAAATTCGTTTCCCTATTTTAATAACTCCTGAAAATAGTGCACTTTTGACTAATTCAGACTGATTTTCAAGTACTTTAGAGCGGCCATTTTGTCTGCTGTGTGCTTAGATCATGTCCAGTTTCCACAAGTACAATATGTAAAGAAATTTCAGCCACAGTACATGAAAGTAACATAGAGGTATGCCAACATTCTCTCCATTGTGCATGTTGCAAATGCAAAATACTTCATCTTACACCTGTCACTCTCTCAGAAGCATGTATTATCTGTAGAGCGCCCCCATAAAGAGAACATATGCATTATTATTATATGATTTAATTTTGGTTGTTCAGCTGAAACATTTAAGCCGCAAGCATCTAAACAGTCCTTTTGAATGATTCTCATGTATTTTCCCACAGAACAGTATTCATTTGTAGCAAAGTCCCACACAAGCCCAGTGTCACAGGATAAAGCCGGGTTGGGACTGGATTAGTGAAGACACCGAAAGCAACTGCGTTAATAAGATGTTTATTTATAAACGCAATTTAAAGATGAACAAATCTGACACCATTATAACAAAAAGATAAGGAAAATTATAAAGTTCCTAACATGGAACTATTAACAACAAGTAACTCAACGAGAAAAATCAAAGATGAATTTAACGAATGGAATTTTAAACAGACGTGAATAACATCCTATCACCAATCAACAAATAAGAGTATATGATCTACACCCTAATATAAACAAGGTCTTATTAAGTACCAAGGGTGACCAAAGCATGTGATTTATGCACTTATCAATATGATACTCATTTATTCATCAATCTATTAACTCATCACTTTATCAATTCATCAAGCGATATTTGGAATATGTATGAATTTATGGATCTGTCGTTCATATAACGATATTGAAATGGGAATGCATGAAATTATGAATCTATCACACATATAGCGATATTGAAATGTGAATACATGTAATTTTTGCACAGATAGCAATACTGAAAATAACAATAAAATGGAACACGTAATATGTATAACTATCGTGGCGCCCGTTTGACGACCAAGATGTATCTCCGGTTCCACCCGCTCTAGTCAATGGTCAAGGAGCCACCACGCATGGTCCACCCCTCCCAGTCTGTTGAAGGATCCCTCGAGAGCCTTCACATTTAACACAGACCCGCTGGTCGAGAAGCCTTGGTCCCTCGCATCGAGAAAACCAGTACACTCTTCCGAAACAACGTCACCAGACACAGCGTATACGTCACAAGAAACCACACAGAGTTCTGTGACTTCACATCACCCTACCATACATAAGGACACACAAGCACCACACAAGGCAGTACACAAGGCACCACACAAAGGCAGCTCTACAGCTGAAGATTTGCTCCCGTAAAGAGGTAAGCTTTCTGACAAGACTCGTCGTAGTGTAATTTGTTTATAGAGAATTCGCTCTACATGTACTCTAGCTGTGACAGATATGCGCAGCAGCTAGGTACGTAAGTTTTCACTGCAGGCAATTTGCACGTGCAGCATGGGGTGAATCGCGCTCAGTATTTCAAAATAACTAGAGCCGAAAAAATAAACAACCCTCGAGTAACGCTCTAGTCAGAAACGAAACCCGAATACATTTTTGATCACATATACATATTGATATAAACCATACAATTCCATGACCCCCAGCCCCCCCCCCCCCCCCCATGATGAAAAGTGGGCTATTTTAAAACTACACCTTGCATTTTCTCAACAATAGCAACCAATGTTTTGGTAAAAGACAGGAACATGAAACTTGCCACAATTATTCATGAGATGTCACTAATAAAATTTACAGACTGAACAGGGATGGAAGAGTTCAGGTTCACAGAGGTCAAAGGTCAAAGGGTACAAAGTTTGCTAATTCTTCTAACACTAGTATATGGAAGAAAGCGAATCTGCTTTATCATCATTATTTTCCAGAATTTTATTACAAGCGAATGAAAAGAAACATTTTTGCTATATTTTTCTTAGACTTAATACAACAGTTTTAAATTTAAGTTGACTTTACTCCTATGTTCTAAGACTTCTAATTTCCCCATAATTGAGGTCATTGCACACAAAATACTGCCACAAAGCATATTGTGTAAGCAAGAGCAAAATAGGCATAATTAGCTTATTTTTATGCATAACATCAATGATAATATACCATTTTGTTGAGAAATGCATACATAATTACATGAGAAAGAGAAAAGCAATTGCACAAATTTTCATATTTGTTTTAAGATGGCGCTCTCCAGTTTCGTACTTTGCATAGGGTTAGAATTTTAAAGAAAAAGAATTAGCCAGGGTTTCCTCACTGGCTGTCCTGGCTATTTAAAAAAGACCTTGTATATCTTAGGTATTGTTAAAAGAACTTTGAATTCCCTTTATTTGGGTGTATGATTGATGGGTGAAATTTGGGTTATAGAGTATACAGCTTGGTCTTACTTAAGATGTGCACCTCTCAAAAAACTGCTAGCTCTGCTTGGTCATTTTCACTTCCTGGGCTTCAAAGGTAAATTTTAAAAAAAAGAGCTGATAACTTTTTTTACTTTTTAGATATTTTGTAATTTATTCATAGTACTTTCAGAGGCTGGTATTGTCTGCTCTGGCAAAATTCGTTTCCCTATTTTAATAACTCCTGAAAATAGTGCACTTTTGACTAATTCAGACTGATTTTCGAGTACTTTAGAGCGGCCATTTTGTCTGCTGTGTGCTTAGATCATGTCCAGTTTCCACAAGTACAATATGTAAAGAAATTTCAGCCACAGTACATGAAAGTAACATAGAGGTATGCCAACATTCTCTCCATTGTGCATGTTGCAAATGCAAAATACTTCATCTTACACCTGTCACTCTCTCAGAAGCATGTATTATCTGTAGAGCGCCCCCATAAAGAGAACATATGCATTATTATTATATGATTTAATTTTGGTTGTTCAGCTGAAACATTTAAGCCGCAAGCATCTAAACAGTCCTTTTGAATGATTCTCATGTATTTTCCCACAGAACAGTATTCATTTGTAGCAAAGTCCCACACAAGCCCAGTGTCACAGGATAAAGCCGGGTTGGGACTGGATTAGTGAAGACACCGAAAGCAACTGCGTTAATAAGATGTTTATTTATAAACGCAATTTAAAGATGAACAAATCTGACACCATTATAACAAAAAGATAAGGAAAATTATAAAGTTCCTAACATGGAACTATCAACAACAAGTAACTCAACGAGAAAAATCAAAGATGAATTTAACGAATGGAATTTTAAACAGACGTGAATAACATCCTATCACCAATCAACAAATAAGAGTATATGATCTACACCCTAATATAAACAAGGTCTTATTAAGTACCAAGGGTGACCAAAGCATGTGATTTATGCACTTATCAATATGATACTCATTTATTCATCAATCTATTAACTCATCACTTTATCAATTCATCAAGCGATATTTGGAATATGTATGAATTTATGGATCTGTCGTTCATATAACGATATTGAAATGGGAATGCATGAAATTATGAATCTATCACACATATAGCGATATTGAAATGTGAATACATGTAATTTTTGCACAGATAGCAATACTGAAAATAACAATAAAATGGAACACGTAATATGTATAACTATTGTGGCGCCCGTTTGACGACCAAGATGTATCTCCGGTTCCACCCGCTCTAGTCAATGGTCAAGGAGCCACCACGCATGGTCCACCCCTCCCAGTCTGTTGAAGGATCCCTCGAGAGCCTTCACATTTAACACAGACCCGCTGGTCGAGAAGCCTTGGTCCCTCGCATCGAGAAAACCAGTACACTCTTCCGAAACAACGTCACCAGACACAGCGTATACGTCACAAGAAACCACACAGAGTTCTGTGACTTCACATCACCCTACCATACATAAGGACACACAAGCACCACACAAGGCAGCACACAAGGCAGTACACAAGGCACCACACAAAGGCAGCTCTACAGCTGAAGATTTGGTCCCGTAAAGAGGTAAGCTTTCTGACAAGACTCGTCGTAGTGTAATTTGTTTATAGAGAATTCGCTCTACATGTACTCTAGCTGTGACAGATATGCGCAGCAGCTAGGTACGTAAGTTTTCACTGCAGGCAATTTGCACGTGCAGCATGGGGTGAATCGCGCTCAGTATTTCAAAATAACTAGAGCCGAAAAAATAAACAACCCTCGAGTAACGCTCTAGTCAGAAACGAAACCCGAATACATTTTTGATCACATATACATATTGATATAAACCATACAATTCCATGACACCCCCCCCCCCCCCCCCCCCCCCCCATGATGAAAAGTGGGCTGTTTTAAAACTACACCTTGCATTTTCTCAACAATAGCAACCAATGTTTTGGTAAAAGACAGGAACATGAAACTTGCCACAATTATTCATGAGATGTCACTAATAAAATTTACAGACTGAACAGGGATGGAAGAGTTCAGGTTCACAGAGGTCAAAGGTCAAAGGGTACAAAGTTTGCTAATTCTTCTAACACTAGTATATGGAAGAAAGCGAATCTGCTTTATCATCATTATTTTCCAGAATTTTATTACAAGCGAATGAAAAGAAACATTTTTGCTATATTTTTCTTAGACTTAATACAACAGTTTTAAATTTAAGTTGACTTTACTCCTATGTTCTAAGACTTCTAATTTCCCCATAATTGAGGTCATTGCACACAAAATACTGCCACAAGGCATATTGTGTAAGCAAGAGCAAAATAGGCATAATTAGCTTATTTTTATGCATAACATCAATGATAATATACCATTTTGTTGAGAAATGCATACATAATTACATGAGAAAGAGAAAAGCAATTGCACAAATTTTCATATTTGTTTTAAGATGGCGCTCTCCAGTTTCGTACTTTGCATAGGGTTAGAATTTTAAAGAAAAAGAATTAGCCAGGGTTTCCTCACTGGCTGTCCTGGCTATTTAAAAAAGACCTTGTATATCTTAGGTATTGTTAAAAGAACTTTGAATTCCCTTTATTTGGGTGTATGATTGATGGGTGAAATTTGGGTTATAGAGTATACAGCTTGGTCTTACTTAAGATGTGCACCTCTCAAAAAACTGCTAGCTCCGCTTGGTCATTTTCACTTCCTGGATTTCAAAGGTAAATTTTTAAAAAAAGAGCAGACAACTTTTTTTACTTTTTAGATATTTTGTTATATATTCATAGTACTTTCAGAGGCTGGTATTGTCTGCTCTGGCAAAATTTGTTTCCCTATTTTAATAACTCCTGAAAATAGTGCACTTTTGACTAATTCAGACTGATTTTTCGAGTACTTTAGAGCGGCCATTTTGTCTGCTGTGTGCTTAGATCATGTCCAGTTTCCACAAGTACAATATGTAAAGAAATTTCAGCCACAGTAAATGAAAGTAACATAGAGGTATGCCAACATTCTCTCCATTGTGCATGTTGCAAATGCAAAATACTTCATCTTACACCTGTCACTCTCTCAGAAGCATGTATTATCTGTAGAGCGCCCCCATAAAGAGAACATATGCATTATTATTATATGATTTAATTTTGGTTGTTCAGCTGAAACATTTAAGCCGCAAGCATCTAAACAGTCCTTTTGAATGATTCTCATGTATTTTCCCACAGAACAGTATTCATTTGTAGCAAAGTCCCACACAAGCCCAGTGTCACAGGATAAAGCCGGGTTGGGACTGGATTAGTGAAGACACCGAAAGCAACTGCGTTAATAAGATGTTTATTTATAAACGCAATTTAAAGATGAACAAATCTGACACCATTATAACAAAAAGATAAGGAAAATTATAAAGTTCCTAACATGGAACTATCAACAACAAGTAACTCAACGAGAAAAATCAAAGATGAATTTAACGAATGGAATTTTAAACAGACGTGAATAACATCCTATCACCAATCAACAAATAAGAGTATATGATCTACACCCTAATATAAACAAGGTCTTATTAAGTACCAAGGGTGACCAAAGCATGTGATTTATGCACTTATCAATATGATACTCATTTATTCATCAATCTATTAACTCATCACTTTATCAATTCATCAAGCGATATTTGGAATATGTATGAATTTATGGATCTGTCGTTCATATAACGATATTGAAATGGGAATGCATGAAATTATGAATCTATCACACATATAGCGATATTGAAATGTGAATACATGTAATTTTTGCACAGATAGCAATACTGAAAATAACAATAAAATGGAACACGTAATATGTATAACTATTGTGGCGCCCGTTTGACGACCAAGATGTATCTCCGGTTCCACCCGCTCTAGTCAATGGTCAAGGAGCCACCACGCATGGTCCACCCCTCCCAGTCTGTTGAAGGATCCCTCGAGAGCCTTCACATTTAACACAGACCCGCTGGTCGAGAAGCCTTGGTCCCTCGCATCGAGAAAACCAGTACACTCTTCCGAAACAACGTCACCAGACACAGCGTATACGTCACAAGAAACCACACAGAGTTCTGTGACTTCACATCACCCTACCATACATAAGGACACACAAGCACCACACAAGGCAGCACACAAGGCAGTACACAAGGCACCACACAAAGGCAGCTCTACAGCTGAAGATTTGCTCCCGTAAAGAGGTAAGCTTTCTGACAAGACTCGTCGTAGTGTAATTTGTTTATAGAGAATTCGCTCTACATGTACTCTAGCTGTGACAGATATGCGCAGCAGCTAGGTACGTAAGTTTTCACTGCAGGCAATTTGCACGTGCAGCATGGGGTGAATCGCGCTCAGTATTTCAAAATAACTAGAGCCGAAAAAATAAACAACCCTCGAGTAACGCTCTAGTCAGAAACGAAACCCGAATACATTTTTGATCACATATACATATTGATATAAACCATACAATTCCATGACACCCAGCCCCCCCCCCCCCCATGATGAAAAGTGGGCTGTTTTAAAACTACACCTTGCATTTTCTCAACAATAGCAACCAATGTTTTGGTAAAAGACAGGAACATGAAACTTGCCACAATTATTCATGAGATGTCACTAATAAAATTTACAGACTGAACAGGGATGGAAGAGTTCAGGTTCACAGAGGTCAAAGGTCAAAGGGTACAAAGTTTGCTAATTCTTCTAACACTAGTATATGGAAGAAAGCGAATCTGCTTTATCATCATTATTTTCCAGAATTTTATTACAAGCGAATGAAAAGAAACATTTTTGCTATATTTTTCTTAGACTTAATACAACAGTTTTAAATTTAAGTTGACTTTACTCCTATGTTCTAAGACTTCTAATTTCCCCATAATTGAGGTCATTGCACACAAAATACTGCCACAAGGCATATTGTGTAAGCAAGAGCAAAATAGGCATAATTAGCTTATTTTTATGCATAACATCAATGATAATATACCATTTTGTTGAGAAATGCATACATAATTACATGAGAAAGAGAAAAGCAATTGCACAAATTTTCATATTTGTTTTAAGATGGCGCTCTCCAGTTTCGTACTTTGCATAGGGTTAGAATTTTAAAGAAAAAGAATTAGCCAGGGTTTCCTCACTGGCTGTCCTGGCTATTTAAAAAAGACCTTGTATATCTTAGGTATTGTTAAAAGAACTTTGAATTCCCTTTATTTGGGTGTATGATTGATGGGTGAAATTTGGGTTATAGAGTATACAGCTTGGTCTTACTTAAGATGTGCACCTCTCAAAAAACTGCTAGCTCTGCTTGCTCATTTTCACTTCCTGGGCTTCAAAGGTAAATTTTAAAAAAAAGAGCTGATAACTTTTTTTACTTTTTAGATATTTTGTAATTTATTCATAGTACTTTCAGAGGCTGGTATTGTCTGCTCTGGCAAAATTCGTTTCCCTATTTTAATAACTCCTGAAAATAGTGCACTTTTGACTAATTCAGACCGATTTTTCGAGTACTTTAGAGCGGCCATTTTGTCTGCTGTGTGCTTAGATCATGTCCAGTTTCCACAAGTACAATATGTAAAGAAATTTCAGCCACAGTACATGAAAGTAACATAGAGGTATGCCAACATTCTCTCCATTGTGCATGTTGCAAATGCAAAATACTTCATCTTACACCGGTCACTCTCTCAGAAGCATGTATTATCTGTAGAGCGCCCCCTCTACTGAATCTATTATAGTCTGGTTCCCTACACAACTCCACTGAATCTATTATAGTCTGGTTCCCTACACAACTCCACTGAATCTATTATAATCTGGTTCCCTACACAACTCCACTGAATCTATTATGAAACATTGGTCCAGATCAACAACAACAAGCCAATATCTGGATTGTTTTGCCATAATCATATTTTCGTATTTTTGGCTATTCTTCCTAAAGTCCATAAATTACAGGTTATTTCAGTAAGACTTCTGGTAAAATTGTAGGGTTGGCAGGTCTGCTATACTGGCAATAAGAACACTTTTCTCATGTCCCTTGAATATTCTTATTGATCAAGTTTTACTATAGTTGGAAAAGGTTTACAAACCATTACTTGAAAAAATCAGAATGAAGCACTTAATTTTTGTTGTTGCTCAACTCAGAATGAAGCACTTGGCTTTTCTTTGCTCAAGTTTACCAAGGTGTTACAAAGTTGAGAGGTAACCCTTCTGGATAAATATAAAGTACATAATTAGTATAAATTATATGCTTACTTCTTCCTCCCAGTATTTCTGCAGAGATCATTATTTTCCATCCCTCTTTCTCCAGATCTTCCTTGATTTTTTTTGCTTTCTGCGTATCCTCGTCTGCATGATATAAAATGGCATTGTACTCATAATTTTCATCTGAAAGAAAGAAAAATAGCAAGTGTGTGGGTCTACCACTTTAAAATGTCTTGATTGGACAGTGAAATCTACCATAGTGGACACTCCACATATAGGACACCTGAGTGGACAGTGAAATCTACCATAGGGAACACTCCATGTATAGGACACCTGAGTGGACAGTGAAATCTACCATAGTGGACACTCCACACATAGGACACCTGATTGGACAGTGACATCTACCATAGTGGACACTCCACACATAGGACACCTGATTGGACAGTGACATCTACTATAATGGACACTCCACACATAGGACACCTGATTGGACAGTGAAATCTACCATAGTAGACACTCCACATATAGGACACCTAATTGGACAGTGAAAGCTTCCATAGCAGAGACTCCACATATAGAACACCTGATTGGGAAAAGAAAGGTATGATAATGGACACTCCACATATAGGACATCTGATCATTAAAAGCAACTTTAATGCACCCCTTTAATTGTTTTTTTCCTGCAATTTTTATCCTCATGCACATTTAAAAAGCATCAGGATATTGTGATATCCTCCATCTGTCTGTCTATCCATTTATCTATTCATTACAACTCCTCCTAAACCACTTGGTGGAATTTCACAAAGCTTTGTAGTTATGTTGCCACTGTGGTAAACATCTACAAGATGTGTCATCCTTGGATCCCACCCCTGAGGTCCCTGGGAGGGGCTCATGGACCAAATACACAAAAATTAGAATTACTGCTACATTTTCAAATATTTTCTAACCAAATTGTATATATGCAATCATAGCAGGAAGACACATCATATATCTGACAGATTTTGCATTATGACCTATGGATTACCACTCAGGAATGGCGTTGGGCATGAACACTGGGGAGGGGTCTAGATGGTGCTTTGGAATATGCCATGGAAAGCATGGGAACTTATGGTGGCAGTTCCTCCAGTTTTACCTCTATATAAAAAAAAGTATTCTGAAAGGACAACATTTAGAAATCCTTTACGTGTTTTTTATAGACTTGTTTTACAGAATGTCTAATTTTGTGTGTCCTTAATGTTTTTTTTTTTTTTGTTGTTTGTTGTTGTTTATCCTTCGAGTTCGAAGATGACCATGACATCACTTACTGGTTTGATTTGTGCTCTGAACTGTCTGTGACACACTTGACAGGAGATGCAACTTGGGTTTGCTTGATCAATAGAGGACATGCTGCAGTTCTGAGATTTACGTTGCTCACACTTCTGCACTGCCTCTGCAGTTCTCCTCCGTTCAAAGTCTATAGCTCCAGTATGGATGCGACTCTGCCAGGTGGAGTGATCCTGTGTGAGATCTTCCCAAGACCCACGGTCAATGCTGAAGTGTTTCAAGGATGACTTGAGGGAATCTTTGAAGCATTTTTTCTGACCACTATGAGATCACTTTCCTTCCTTCAGCTTACCGCAGAAGATCTATTTTGGTAGTTACTCTTCTGACATCCTCATGACATGGCCTGCCCATCTAAACTGTGATTTCATCAGAAGAGTGAGGACACTTGGAATGCCTGCCCATGTGAGAACCTCTTATCCTCATCAGTTTCCTGAGGCAGCCTATGCGAAAATTGTTCAGCTTTTTGACATGGCATCTGTGCACCATCCAGGTTTCACAAGCATACAGCAGGTGTTGGCAACACATTGGCTTTGTAGACCTTAAGTTTTGTTTGTAGACTGATGCATGTAGTCTGCCAAAGGCCACACTTATTTGAGCAATTCTGGGATTGGTTTCATCATTGATGTGGACAGCATGTGATAGTGTGCTGCCATGATAGGTGAACTTGTTCACTGCCACAAGGGTTTGGCAATTTACTGTAATGGTAGACTCTACGTAAGGCTTTCCTGGTGCAGGTTGGTGTGTCACCTGTCTTCTTGATAATGATTGTGAGACTGAAATTGTCATAAGCTGAAGAGAAATGGTCCATACTCTTTTGCATGTCAGACTCAGATTTGGCATTCAGGGTGCAGTCATCAGCACATAGAAGATCACAAACAGTCACTTCCGGTAACTTCGTCTTCTCCTGTAGTTTTCTCAGATTGAAGAGCTTGCCATCAGTCTGGTATATGATGTCGATCCCAGTGTCACAGTCATGGAAGGCATCAGTAAGCATGGCAGAGGACTTCATATGGAAGAGGGTTGGGGCCAAAACACAGCCTTGTTTGACTCCATTTGTGGCTGAGAATGGTTCAGATAACTCACCGTCATCCACAACACAAGTGAGCATGCCATCATGGAATTGCCAAATCATCATGATGAACTTCTCTGGGAAACCAAATTTTGCCATGATCTTCTAAAGAACTCCATGGCTGACTGTGTCAGAGGCTTTTTTCAGGTCAATCAATGTTGTGTACAGGTTGGAGTTCTGTTTGTGGCATTTCTCCTGGAGTTGACAAGCTGCAAACACCATGTCTGTGGTTACTTGTCCTTTATTGAAGCCACACTGATTCTCTAGCAGGAGCCCTTGATCGATGTGATGCACAAGATGATTCAGCAGAATTCTGGCAAGGATTTTTCCAGCTATTGACAGCAAGGAGATGCCCTGATGATTGTCATAGGATTGTCTGTTTCCTTTCTGCTTGTACATGTGGACAATGGGTGTATCCTTGTACTCCTGGGGTAGAGTTCCCCAAGTCCACATTGACTGGAAGAATTCAGTCAGTTTCTGTACCATGTGCAAGCCTCCAGCTTTGTAGATTTCTGCTGGTATGGCATCTGCTCCAGTTGCTTTGCCATTTGAGGTCGATTGCTTTCATAGTTTCAGTCAGCTCTGGAGGATCAGCAAGTGATATGTTGATTTCCACCTGGGGCAGTCAATCAATTGCCTCCTCACTGATAGATGACTGTTGATTGAGGATGTTGTTAAAGTGCTCTAGCCATCTTTGAAGTATTTTTTCCTTGTCAGTGAGCAGTGTGTCACTGTCAGCACTCAGTATTGGAGATGTTCCTGATGACTGTGGCCCACAGACTGTCTTCAAAATATCATACAAGTTCTTCATGTCATTCCTGTCTGCGTACGACTAAATCTCATCTGCCTAATTACTCAGCCATGAGTCTTGCAACTCTCTTAGTTTGTATTGGACAGTCCTCTTGATGTTGTTGAAGGCTGCCTTCTTAAATTATGACGTGCTGTCTTCTAAATAAGCCTTATGTAGCCGATGTTTATCGTTCAGAAGTCTCTGTATGGCAGCATCGTTCTCATCAAACCAATCTTGATGTTTACGTGTGGTGGGACCGATGGTTTTGGATGTGGTTGAGTACACAGTCTCTGAAGGATGCCCAGTTTTCCTCGACATTCTCGGAGTTTGTATCGATTGTATCCAGTTGGCTGCACAGTTCTTCGACAAATGCCTGTTTCACATTTTCCCATTTTAATTTGACAACAGTAAGCTTTCTGGGCACTTTTTAGCCTTGTGATTATCTGCTAGCTTGAATCCAGATATTGAGCTTGGAGATTATGAGCCCGTGGTCAGTCCAGCATTCTGCACTTCTCATGGCCTTCATCACTCAGACATCCATTGTTGTTGCATTTGCCAAATCCATTTTTGCCAATGACACCTGGCCACGTCTGGTGATCTGTGCCAACTCTAGCACTGAAGTCACCAAGGATGATGAGCTTGTCTGCCTTTGGTACTTCTGCAATAAGAGACTCCAGGTCTTCATAAAATTTGTCCTTGATCTCATCTGGGTTGGTCATGGTGGGTGCATAGGCACTTATGATAGTTGCATGTCTTTTCCCAGATTGTGGGACTCTCACTTGCATTAGTCTGTCATTCACACCCTTTGGGAGATTTGTGAGCCTGCTAACTAGCTGTGATTTGATGGCAAACCCATCACCAGCTTTACATTGCACTTTTTTACTTCAGCCACTCCAGAAGAAGGCGAACATGGCTCCTACTTTATTGAGTTGTCCTTCCTCAATTAGGCAAGTTTCACTCAGGGCTGCTATCTGGATCTTGAATCTGGCCAGTTATCTACCAACTAGAACTGTTCTTCTCTCTGGTCTATCTGCTCATATACTGTCCATTAGTGTGCACACATTTCAGGCACCGATGGCGAGTTACATCACCTTTGTCTTCTTGTTAGGTTTTTGACTGCTATGGTGGGATCCCCTTCAGCAGCGGTGTGCTGACCAGGTTAAGGTGAAGCAGGCAATGTTCAGGGCACCTTTTCTAACTCCTTCCTCAAGTTATGGAGGTGAGTAATCTGATCCTAGAAAGGACTGCTCAGTCACCCAGGGGGCTACCGAGTTCCACTGCTGCTTCGGTCCAGTGAAAAGCGACCATGTCCTGAGCCACCTTTGTGCAGGTCTGCAGCTACAACTCCCAGTGTATCCACACCTGCTGCTTTGCCATTTGCCCATTGCCATAGGACTTTAAGGTATATGGTGGGGGGAGGGGAATAGTGTCATGACTGGCACATGAGTTGGATTTAAGTGAGGGAAAGTTGCACAGAGTCGCCCTCACTCTCTCGTCCAGGTCTGTCTGAATCCAGTGGCACAACAATGTAGAGATGTCTGGAGACATGTCTGGATGCAGTGGATGCCCATCAGTTCCTATTTCACCTGAGCTGATGCCCTGCATTGTTCGCACAGCTCTTGCCATCTGCATACTCAGCTGGGAGATGAGCATATCTGCTCTGCCACCTGAACCACCAGAAGGGAATTTCCAGAGGAAGCCAGGTGTAGCTGTCCACTCTGGATCAACAGTCATAGGTAGTACCGTCTACTGTTACTTACAGTAGCAGACTTGTTACAGAATGTCTAATTGGACTTATTACAGTATATCTAATTTTGTGTATCCTTTATAGTCAAGTTTCATATTATGTATACTTTTGTGAGTCATTTATTGACTTGTTACAGAATGTAATTTTGTCCTTTCGAGTCTAGTTTCACACTCTATCCAATTTTGTGTCCTTTATAGGCTTGTTAGAGAATGTCTAATTTTGCATGACCTTTATAAACTTGTTCCACATAATGTCTTAGTTTGTGCATCCTTTAAAGACTTGTTACAGAAAGTCTAATTTTGTGTATCCTGTATAGTCTAGTTGTACAATATGTCTAATTTTGTGTATCCTGTATAGTCTAGTTGTACAATATGTCTAATTTTGTGTATCCTGTATAGTCTAGTTGTACAATATGTCTAATTTTGTGTATCCTGTATAGTCTAGTTGTTCAATATGTCTGATATTATGTGTCCTTTATAGTAGAGTTGCACAGTCTGTCTAATTGTGTGTTTCCTTAAAGACTTGTTGCACATTATGTCTAATTAGCAGATGATACAGCACCATCTTATTCCAGTGGTCCATATTTATAATGTTCTTCATGGAAGCCATTCAAGTGTTCCACACAATAGGTCAGGTCACCTTATGATGGAAGCCATTCATGTGTTCCACACAATAGGTCAGGTCACTTTATGATGGAAGCCATTCAAGTGTTCCACACAATAGGTCAGGTCACTTTATGATGGAAGCCATTCAAGTGTTCCACACAATAGGTCAGGTCACCTTATGATAGAGTACATTGTAAGCAATGCTATATAACAGTGTGGATGTTGTATGCAAAATCACATTATGCAGAGTCTATTTCAGAAAGGAAAATTGGGGGTGGGGTGAGGAGTGGGGGAATTTCCGCATACATTTTAAGAAAAAAAGATTGGGAATTTTCTAAATATGGGATTGATTTAACAAAGTAAACAAAGGTTGGGCTTGCAAATATAATGTTTGATTTTAAATTATTTCTTGGCATAATTTTTTTAGAAATTTGTGTGAATTTCACAATCATGTGTCCTAGAACAGATCCTGATTATAATAGTGTGTGAACATTATAAAAAGTTATAATCAGCTAAGAATGAAAATAAGTAACAAAAAGACAGTGGCAATTTCAAAATAATTTGATCAATAAATTTTACTCTTTATTCTGAAATCTTACTAACTTAAAAACACAGTCATCTGATTGGTAAGAGTATTTTCAAGTATGATTTGGAGTCAAGTAAAGTTTAATGACAGAGGACATATACTGTACGCATAGAAATCATAAAATATTTTTTTACTGTCTAAAGCTTTTGGGCCAATGAATCCATCTGGAAGTGCTTGTCGAATGCGTAACTTGATCTGTGGTCCACAACAGTACCAGACTATCCCGACGATAACACCAATAAGTATGGCACTACCTAAAGCAACACCCACACAAATCAGAATCAACTTCCACTCCTCTATCGGGGGATCTGAAATAATAATAATACTAATAATAATAATAGTCATCAAGTTTCATGTGTTATGTATGATGTTTATATACTTAACTTTTGTTCATGATTGTAAGTTGTATGGTCATTTGAAAATACATACTTAACTGCTGTCCATGCTTGTAAGTTGTGACATGTGTCGGATAGGCCAGTATTTTCATAGGCATTTCACAATTATACTTTTGTGACATATGTCAGGTAGGCCAGTATTTTTACATTAGAATTACTCATAGGTCATCTAGGCATGTATATTTATTAAAAGATTTTGGTAAGCAAATTCATTCCTTTTCTAACATTCTGGTTCTAAAGATCAGACTGTAAGGAATCTATTTTAGTAATTACAGTTGTGTTGTTGAAATCCGATATAATTTAAGAGGAATTATTTGTTTACAATATTCATCAGAAATACTAAAGTGCTCATTGACTTTTGGACTAAAATATGATTTTGAGATTTATGTGAACTCATGCAAATATATTCTGGATTACATCTTTGTGGTACAGCATGACATTCAAGGCTATTGGAATTCGATCAGAACATTCTATTATTTTGGACTTGTGATTAGGACATTTAGGATTATTTGGAATTTAACTCACAAACTGTAAGTGTCTGAATTTTCATTTTAATTTTCTGGAAATAAATTGCTTATTGATTTTAATTGATTTTATTGGTTTCACTTTCTTTCTGTTATGTATTTTAAGACCTAAAGTTGTAACACATGATTTGAATATACAAAATACCCAATAAATGAACTATAAACGAAACTTCAACAAAGTCATGGAAGCATGAAAAATAGGCCATAATGACCTCTTTTTGCAAAAGGATGTAGAATTTACCAAGATGCATCTTCTCACCAAGTTTCATGATTCTAGGTAGAATAGTATGCAACAGCACACTAAAAAATCATGTGGTCATGAGCTAAATGCAAAAACTTAACCAAAGAAAAAGATGAGACTGAATCCAAGTCAGAGAAGCATGAAATATCAGTCACAGTGATCTACTTTAGTTATGAAGAAGTAGTACCCATTAAGATGCATCCCTTCACCAAGTTTCATAAATCTAGGTATAACAATGTATCTACAGGGTGCAAAAAAATCTATCTGATCTTGAGCTAATTGCAAAAATTTAACCTAAGCCAGCAGAATATGAAATGTAGGTAACTGTGACCTTCTTTTGCTGTAAGGGTGTGGTAGCAAGAGTGTGGTACTAAAAGAGGTGCATTCAATCATCTAGTATGATGATTCTGGTATGAAGAGTGTTTGAGGTCGAACCCAAGTCTGTGAAGCAATAAGGGTTTAGTACTTGTCAAGTACTTACCAAGTTTCATCATTCCTAATCATGATAGTATGTATACAGGGAGCAAGAAACCTATATGGTCATGAGTTAAACACAAACATTTAACATAAGTCAGTCAAATGTGAAATGTAGGTCACAGTGACCTTCTTCTTTAGTACAGGTGTGATATAAATAGAGATGCATACAATCATGTAGTTTATGATTCTAGCATGAAATGATCCTCAGATAAAAAACACAAAATTTAACACAAGCAGTGATGCACAAAATATGGTTCACAGTGACCTGTGTTTGTGATAAGAATGTAGTACTCATCAAGATGCATCCCGTCACCAACAGTATGTGCGTGTATATATATATATATATATATATATATATATATATATATATATATATATATATATATATATATATATATATATATATATATATATATATAGTGCATACAACCCATTTAGTCATAAGCTAAATACAAAAACTTAGCAGATGCCAGTAAAATGTGAAATGTTTGCCACAGTAACCATGTATTGTAAGGGTGTGGTACTAATACACAATGGATAGATATTATAACCCAAATTCTTCATAATACTATGAATTAATCCATCAATTTTGTAATCTGAGATCATGTTGAACCATGATAATAGTCACATGAGTAGATATTGATCACATGATCCAAATGACAAATCTACAGCTGCCCAGTCACATGACAAAAACAACCATTTTGAATGACTCAAGTCATATCTGATTGGTTCCTAAATATTGATGAAAAAGCTGATTAACTGCAGATGGAGCATGTCAATTCAAAATGGCAACAGAAGGTATGATTTTGTTATTCCACATGAATTTACAAGCTGTAAACATCAGATTAGCAATGGAAATATGCTGCACAGATCGCCAAAAGGCACCTTCAACTGACTGCTACTCAAGAGCAATGAAACATACCAGTAAATGTCTTAAAAATGATCAATATGTGCACTAATGTTTTGTGAACAAATCTGACTGCAATAAATTGCAGTTGTTTTACAAATAGGTGAGATCATACCCCAAATTACACAACATACCAAAAGAAGTTTCAGAGCTGATTTATCTAACAAAGTTAGTCCCCTCAGCTCCCACCCAAAGGGGTAGGTGATGTAAATCCCACTCCAAACT
This sequence comes from Margaritifera margaritifera, assembly GCA_029931535.1. Classification (NCBI taxonomy): domain Eukaryota; kingdom Metazoa; phylum Mollusca; class Bivalvia; order Unionida; family Margaritiferidae; genus Margaritifera; species Margaritifera margaritifera. Next base: position 7,502,532 of record JAQPZY010001677.1, on the reverse strand, counting down.
ACTGCCTAGGATGTAGGATGAAAGAATGATTGAAATTCAGTTAAGCTGTACACACACACACACACACACACACAAATGCCTTTATCTGTGCCAACACCAACACCGCCACCAGGTAGGGTGAGCTAAAAACATACATGCTACAAATTAAGTAAACTCAAAACCTTTATGTGACCCTATACATGCCAAAATTTATTAAGTTCTTCAGGCTCTCCAAAGGAAGATTCCATGTAAGTCTGATAAGATTTAATTGCAGAATTTCAAAAACAGTTTTAAACAAGGTGTGTGATTTTTGGTAATGCTAATGCTGAGATGTTGATTTACATGTATTGAGCATTTACAGCATATACTCACTGCCACCCTCATTATATTCCAGTGTTATAAATAAGATGCAACCATGGCCATGAAAATAACTCAATAAAATCAACTGACCCTTCTGCTAACAGGAGATTACAAAGACCTGATAGATTCATGTGATTTCTACCTAGTGGCTATCCCCACACACAGACATCCATGTGTGATGGATATAAAGAAAAGTGTGACTTTGTGTTATACTCAAGTATTTTCTGTGCTTTACTAACCAATGTGAGGCATGCCTTTGCACCAACGCTTTCATATTTGGATTGATAAAGGCAAATTATTTCAATGACAATTAAATTTTTCAACAAAACTTCCCATACAAAATAAAAAGATTCTACAATACACATAAAAGTTTAGATTTAGTATAACGTAAGCCACTTGTAGATTGTTTGGAAGTTAACTGAGGCATCTAAAGGTTTAATTGCTAATCAAAACTAAAAGAAGGGTGAGCAATAAGTTCTCACAATCAATTTGCTCAAGTAAATATACCCCTGTCTCACCTGCATCCCACTCCTACCCCATGATGGAGATGAGTCTATGGCTAAAATGTGCAGTATCTCTTCATAAAATATTGTGAGTATAATGACTGGTCAACAATGTTGGCCGTAAATAATTACAAAGTTTCACAGCAATCCCCTGCAAACTGCACAAGTAGTTGCATTCACAAGATTCTGTCATATACTGTATCAAGCTGTAAGTAACAAGAGCCCTCAAAGGGACTGACACTCTATTAGCTGAAAAGAATTTCCAGGAATTCAAGATAAGACCATTTCTTCCTTCTAACTGTGGAATGTTGAAATCATCTTTGATATTCTTCAGCAATAACAAGATGTTCAAGTTAGCTGCTGTGGTGGACATACTGGATGTCAACTTGGCACCACTTTCATTTAAGACCAACAAGGCATCATAGAAAGTCTTTGGGTGGAAACCACATGTTGATATGACTTTCTGTTTTGGAGGAGCAACAATAACAAGATTTTCAAGATTGATGCCATGGTAGCCATATTAGATATCAGATTGGCACCACTTCTATTTAGTACCAAGTACACATCATTAGAAGTCTCTTGGTGAAAACACAATGTCGATATGACCAGCCATCTAAAAGCAGTGATAAGATTTTCAACATGGCCATTGCGACAGTTGTGTTAGAAGTCGGATCAACACCATTTTTATTTATGACCAACCAAACGTCATAAAAGGTCTTTCAGTGAAAAAAAAAATGCTGATCTGACCATTCATTCAGAAGAAATAGTGATAACAGGATTTTCAAGATGGCCACTCTGGCAGGCATATGGAATGTCTGAATGGCACCACCAGGACCAACTATAAACATAATAAGTTGTTTAGTAAAAACTCCATGTTGATATGTCCATCAATTCTGGAGTAGTGATAATGATATCTTCAAGATGGCCATTGTGGTGGTCATATTGGACATCAGACCAACACCATTTTCACTCTGGACCACCTATACATCATAACAAGTCGTTTGGTGATAACCCATGGCAACTGTACTTTTCATTCGGAAGGATTAGCAATAACAAGATTTTCAAGATGGCCACTCTGGTGGCCATATTGGACATCACATCAGCACCATTGTTATTTAGGACCAACAAGACATTATAAGAAATCTTTTGGTGAAAACCCCATTGCAATTTTACTTTTCTTTTAGGAGGATTAGCGATAACAAGATTTTAAAAATGGTCACTGTGGTGGCCATACTGGTCATCAGATTGGCACCATTTTCAGTTAGGACCAACTAGACACCATAAGAAGTATTTTCGTGAAAACCCCATGTTGATATGACCATCCATTCTGGAGAAGTAGCCATTGGAGAGCCTAAAAAAATTATATGCCTGTTTCTGGTCTCATGCTTTAAAAATGCCTGTTTCTGGTCTCATGCTTTAAAAAATTGGGTAAGTTGCTCAGAATACAACATTTTAAAACACAATTTCCCTCCCCCCTCCACCATTTACTGAAAGTGAACCATGGTTGCATAACATAATTTAATTATCTGAGAAAAGACAGTCAGTATATAGTGGTGACTTTAACATTGAAAATATGTTACACTAATGGCCACCAAACACTTTACATTGCAACTTGGCCAACAATCACAAACTTTGAATGTTTTCAATGCCAGATACCTTGTTTTAAAATAAATACTCATTGTCATCTTAGTTTTATCACCTTTTGCAACTTTGGACATTGCAAGCGTCAACAGAGACATGGGTGGACATCCACTAATGAAAAGCTGTAGGCATATTTTTAAATTTTTTTCTGACAGAAAACCACGCACAGGAGGGCGCACAGGGTCAATATTTGGGATACATGAGCCAAAAATTTGCAGAAAACCTGCTTGAGAGCTACACATAATTCAATGCAGGGAATAAAAATTTTGAATGCCTGCATCAGGCATGATTAAACAAAATACTTTTGGATACAAATTTATATCGTTTGTCATTGCCTCTACATGATAAAAGCCTTTGTGTGACCGCCTATGAAAAGTCATCTGAAGATTACATTTCTGAAAATAAATCCATATATTTAAAAAAAAAAAAAAAATTTGAAATGGATACTGTAATCAAGTAAGTCTGGACAACAAAAATCTGAGTTACAGGTTCCTAAATCAAACCAACTTTTTTCCTATCACAATTCTAACACTGTTCTATACACTATAAAAGGGAAAATGTTTCTGGTCACCAGGTATTGTTTATGCTAAAATATACACTCCATGTAACCCAAATGTGCTCCACACTTATTGGCCAATCGTCTTGTAAATTGCTAACCTGCCAAATATTCAAGTGTTGAATAACAGATAAACTTAAACAGATTTTATTTCAAATGACTTTCAGAGCTGTATTTGGTCATGTACCATATGTACTCGCTTATAAGTCCAACTGCAAACTGCACAGACCCAGATCTTCCATCGCATAATGTGCCAGCAGATCTAGATCTATACAGTTTTTTTTAGGAATAATCAGTACAACAAACATAGACCCTGATCTGCTGGCACATTATGCAACAGCATATCAGGGTCTATGTTGTTTGCAGTGGGACTCAACTTATAAGCAAGTATATATGGTATTATCTAAACAAAATGTAGACCTAAATCTGATGTCTAGGCTGCTTAAACCATGTATAAATACTTATACCTACTCTATATCTACTTAAGTAACTGGCACACACACACTTTTTAAATTCCACTTCACAAAGAATTTTAGTCTATTACAAGATAGCAGTTATTAATCACAATATGTCTAAAGTATTTTCAAATAATATAGTATATACGTTTTGATTTTGTTCCAGCAAAATGTACTTTTTTCCACCTGAGAATTGTTTATATTTGTTTTCTTACTCCATAGCTTTGTTATTAATCCAACTCCCCTAAAAGTGCATAATAAAAGTGTTTTAAAATCATTTTCATATATCTAAACATACAAAACAAGAGCCCTCAAAGGGACTGAAAAGAATTTCCAGGAATTCAAGATCAGACCATTTGTTTCTTTTGAGTGCTGAGTGTTGAACCATCTCTGATATTCTTCAGCAATAACAAGATTTTCAAATTAGCTGCTGTGGTGGACATTTCGGATGTCAGATTGGAACCATTATTATTTAGGACCAACAAGACATCCTAAGAAGTCTTCTGGTGGAAATCACATGTTGATATGACTTTCGGTTGTGGAGGAGTTATGACAACAAGACCTTCAAGATTGATGCCATGGTGGCCATATTGGATATCAAATTGGCACCATTTCTATTTAGTACCAACTAGACATCACAAGAAGTCTTTTGGTGAAAGCACAATGTCAATATGACCAGTCATCTAGAAGTGGTGATAACAAGATTTTCAAGATGGTCATTGTGGTGGCCTATTAAAAGTCAGATTGGCACCTTTTTCATTTAGGTTTGGATTGGTTTGGTGCTTTACGGCACAGCAACACAAGCAGGTTATTTAGTGCCAAGGCAATTGGAGAAAAGTGCCTTGCCCAAGGACACACCGTAGTAATGGTACGATTTGAACCCACACCCTTTCAGTTGAGAATCAGGCATGCTAACCAATGACCCACCACAGCTCCCTTTTTATTTAGGACAAACCAGACATCATAAGAAGTCTTTCAGTGAAAACCCCATGCTGATATGACCATTCATTCAGGAGAAATAGTAACAACAAGATTTTCCAGATGGCCCTGTAGCAGGCATATTCGATGTCTGACCGGCACCATTTTCATTTAGGACCAACTAGACATCATAAGAAATCATTTAGTAAAAACCCCATATTGATATGATCATTCATTCAGGAGAAGCAACAATAACATGATTTTTAAGATGGCCATTCTGGCAGCCATATTGGATGTGCAAGCGATACCATTTTTATTTAGGACCAACTAGATATCATAAGAAGTCTTCTGGTGAAAACCCCATGGCAGTAATACTTTTTGTTCAGGAGGAGTAGCAATAACAAGATTTTCAATATGGGCACTGTGGTGGCCATGTTGGACATCAGATCAGCATTATTTATTTAGGACTAACTAACTAGACGTAATAAGTCTTTTAGTGAAAATCCCATGATGATATGACCATCCATTCAGGAGTAGAGATAAAGAGATTTTCAAGATGGCTACACTCTGATGCACCAAAGTCCAAAGGTAAAAGAAGAAGGTAGTGTGAGACCGCCAGAAGGCGCTCTCATAACATCATCCAAAGAGAAGTGATTCAAATTGGCCCAAGATGTAGCAATAGCCTATCTTTATGGGCTTTAATTCTCATGAAACAAAGGTCCCTCTCAGTGAGGGACTGATACGCTCTCTTGATAGTGAGGACAATCCACCCAAAACTTGTGGATGCTGAAATAACAGAGGAACCCTTAATCAATGGCAAGAGATGCTTTTGACCCTTCCTTTTCCCTTTACAAGAAGCCAAATAGAACCTTAAAGCCTAACTGGGCAAAGGAGCCTAACTTGATCATCCCCAGCACAGATACAACTGAGACAGGGGATCTCAATAGGAAGTGGAGGTAATGAAGGTAGCTGATTCTTAGCCAGAAACTGAGGTTGGCAAAGAAGACAAACTGAATCATAATTACCATTAAAACCATAAACAACTCTTTTCTACAGACAAGGCACAAAGCTCACTCATTCTCCTTGCTAAGGTTAAGGAGAGCAGGGAAACCATCTTAAGGGTAAGGTAATGAAGCTTCACTCAATAGTTCATACAGGGCTTTTGACAAAGAACACATAAAAGATTCCATCTAGGCATTAGTGAGCAAGATACCAGTCTCTCAAGCTCAAAATACTTGATGAGATCAGAAAGATGGGGGTCCACCCCAATGGTGGAACCCCGCCTAGAGAACCTGAGTGTTAGAAAGGGCTGCTTAATAGCCCTTACTAGTGCACACCGAACATTCTCTCTCCTTGAAAAGAAAGAGTAGAAAATCTGCAACTGTGCACAAAGGAGGACAGCTAGGATCAACACATTTCCTACTGAACGAATCACAGAACATTTTTAACTTTGCATTGCATACCTTAGAAGTGAACTGCCTCCTAGCCTGGACAATGCAGTTGGCAACCTTGCTCAAAAACTGGCCCTGGCAGAGTGATCGCTTGAGCCAAGCATGAAGGTAGAGAATCTGTGGGCTGTTGTAGAGGAGAGACCTCCTATGCTGAGACAGCAGGTCCAACCTCTGTGGTTATCGCCTGGGCTCACAGGTTGAATAGATCACTGAACAACAACTGTTGGGGCCACGGGGATGCCAGAATAGGTCAAGCAGTGGAGATCCTGACTTGGTGGAGGATCTACAGAAACATTATGAAAGGTGTGAAGGCATGTATAAACAGATGATCCCACTTCAGGCTGAAAGCATCCACTGCCTAGACCCACTGATCTGGAACTGGAGAGACAAAAAAAGAGAGCTTGCTGTTCAGTCTTGTTGCAAACAAGTCCATCAAAGGTCTCCCCCACAGCTGGAAAAGAGACTCTGCAACTGATTGGTGTAAAGACCATTCTGTGAGGACCACACAATCCCCTCAAGACAGACTGTCCACCAGGATATTCCTTTTACCTGGAATGTGGCAGACTCAGAGAGTGATTTCCTCCAAGGCTACCATCAGAGGAGATTCCAGACTTCATGCAAAGAGAAAGAGCATGAGTACCTCCTTGCTGCCTGAGGTATGCTACTACTTACGTGCTGTCTGAGGAGACCAACCAGTCCCGATTTAGCCACCAACTCAGGTGGTAGTGAAAAATGGATCCCTGGGGGATCAGAGGTGACATAAGATCCTTGTACCATCTCCAGTTTGCTAGAAGCAGCAACTGGTGAGGGCGCAAGTAAAGTCTTCCTAGGGGAACCAAGTCCACAGTCGAGTGTCCAGGAGCGAGAGGTAAAGGTGAGCCAATGAGGTCTTTGCCAGAAGAGCTGTTATGAGGGACAGAATTTTGTTGATCCTGTCTGGAGGAACACGAACTCTCCAGAGGCAGGTGAGGAAATTCATCCCCACATACCCAAAGTCCAGAGAAGGGATGAGATCTGACTTCTCTAGGTTTGGGATAAGACCGAGGCGGGTCACTGTGGACCAACAGAAGGTCAGGTCCTTCAGAAAAGAATCTCTGATGATGTTGTGCATGAACCAATCATCAAAATACTGGAGGATGGCGATCCCTAAAGTGGGACATGACTACCCCCATCACCCTGGTAAAAGCTCTGAGGGCAGAGGCTGAATATAAGAGCTCAAAGTTGCAATACCTCCTGGTCAATACAAAAATAGAGTTATTTTCTGTGTGGATCAAAGATGGGGATGTAAAGGTATGCACCACCCAGTCACAGGGCCTTATGGCATTCCTGACTGAGGCAATAATCTCCATCTTGAAGCTTTCTTCTCAAAGAAATCTGTTTAAGGCAGAATGGTTGATTATGAACCAAAACTTCCCACCATTTTTTGACACCAAAAAAATCTGGGAATAGAAAGCCAGTGTCTGGTCGTTTTGCACATTATTGACAGTGCCCTTCTGCAGAAAGGGGTGTACCTCTTCCATTAAATGAGCCAGTTTGGACTGGTGCGATGGGGGTCCATGATAGGGAAGGATGTTACCAGAAATGAAGTTGGTAGCCCTCCTTTAAGGTGGAAAAAAACCCAGACATCGTTCATGATGCCTGACCAAACCCCTGAAATGCTGGGAAGAGGAAGACACTGTAGGAGAGGGCTTGAGTCCCTAGTGCCGACTCCACCCCCCTCCTTGTGGAAGGTGGAAACTTCCCTTGGTCTTTCTGACCACCTCATTTAGCGAACGATGGCAAGAAGGAACTCTGAATTGAGGTTGCTTGTGAGACTGCTGGGGGTGTACCTGCTTGAAACTTTTGGGAGAATGTCCCAAAGGGCAGTTAGGGTGAGTGTGCTTCTTGGACTGTTACAAAGGGCAATGAGCTGCTGCCAGGGACCAGTGCTGTTGCTTCCTCAAATTATGTGATGCCACAGAGGGCATGAGACCTCAAAAAAATGTCTCCGCTTCAAGCAGAGCAGACCTTAGAAGGCTTTTGCTGTGGTCCAGCCAGACCTCAGATGTCTCCAAAGCAGCAAGCCTGCAGAGGTGAAGGAGCTCCACAAAGAGCACCATGGACACAGAAAGTGCACACTGCAACATCTTTGCAACAGCCTCCAGCAGACACTTAATCGTTGCTGATGACAACGATTCTTCCTTCAACAGACTGAAGGAGTCCACTGAAAAGAGATGGGCATGCGAAGCCATACTCACAAGAGTACCGTTCTTGAACTTCAATGCCTCTAAGGTTTTAACTGGGAGGCGAGCCCAGGTCCCACCTGATATCCTCACCTGTAACATCTCAGTGTCCAGGGAGGCAGGGGATCTAAAGGGGCCTAGCCGGTGAGTGGACTCTATAGCTGGATGATGCAGAAACCAGTGGTTGAAGCATAGAAGGGGGACAGACCACCCCTTCTGCTGCTTGGCAAACTCTTGTTCGTGGGAAAACCTATGTGTAAGCTCCCGGACCATTGCAGAGTGTGTTAGCAGCAGAAGGTCAAGACACAATGCTGCACCCAGGAGTCCCTTCTGACTGGAGAGAATCTTTCAGTCCTCAGTGCCAGACGACTTGGGGCACAAGTCTGGAGGAAGGAGGTGGTAAACCCTATCAAACGTCCAGACTTCCTCATCCTCCAACACCTGCCCCAACAAATGGGAGGGGGCTTGGGACCCCAATGGAGGGAGAGGGACCTTCACCACAGGTTCCTCTGCAAACTCATTAGAGTCCACCATAATGGAAACAACGTCATCGTCCTTAGCCTACTCTCGAGATGAGACAGGACTATCTCTCCTAGTATCTTCCCATGACAGCAGGCGACATGGAAATGGCATTGTCCTCATCACACAACCCCTCATGGTGGGGGGGAGGGGGCAGGGATATTGAACTGATTCCTGTCCCTAGGTCAATAATTGAACCCCATTGACTGGTGACTGGTGTTCGAAGTCTGCTGACGGGTGCCTAGTCACCAGACAAAGTCGTGGTCTGGTGATGAAGATCTGATCGATGATCTCACATTAGATTTATTAAAACAAAATTGCTGCTCTTCCTTCTTGGGATGGTGTGATTCACTAATCACATTCACTGGAACACCAACCTTAAGAAGGTGCTACTCATCCCTAATCAGAAGGCACAACCCACTCTCAGCTGTTTTGCCTCCTTTGGGAGGCACCAAGGATAGAGCCCTCATAATGAGTATCAGGGATCCTTGGTCTTTAGGTGACCTCTGAACCACAGAGGTTGCAGAATGTACATTGCCCCCAATGGGGCATTATTCTTCCCCAAAAGGGGAAAAGATCCAGACCCCTCCTTGGAACGGAGAGGGGATCGTCCAATGAGGATGAAGAAGAAGGGCCTTTCTTCCTCCCCCTATATGTATGGTGTCATTCAGCCAAATCCCACACCTCATCCAACCAAAGACAACATACTGGACAACCATCCATATGTACACACCCTGTGCACAATAAGCAGGTGGGACAAGTGTACCATGAGGCCTTCTTGTGCCCATACTTTGTGACATTATACTCAGAAAAAGAAAATGTATGAAGAAAAAAAACAAAAAAATCCAGAACCAAAAGAGGGAAGATTATTCTTACCGTAGCACAAGAACAATGAAAGGGGATACAATTTGCATAAACACTGCCTGCAAAGCAATGTGCAAAAAACCCTAAAATTTACACTCAAACAAAACAAAAAGGAAGGTGGAATGCCAAAAATATGTTTAAAACTGAAAACAAAGACAAATTTCACTTAGTAATATAGCACATGTGTAATGCACAAGTCATCCAGGAAAAAGAGGATAGTATTCTGTATGTTGACTGTGACACAGGAGTCAGACAGGGATCTTGTTTTTTTCAATTCTGGCTCCACAATACTAATTGGAGGAGGGAATAATTAAGTTTTGACTGGGGACTATGAGTCCCAGAAAAGGAAAGCGATACAATCATAGCAGGTATTGTCTTACTGTTATTAAAAACTTTGTTTTGCTTTGTTTGATAATTCAGATTTCTGCAATAATTCAAAAATGTGTTTTTGCGCCGTTTTGCATATGAAGGATCCAAAAGGATGGCATCTCTGCTTGTCATGGATGCACTTGTATTTTTACAGTTTATTTATATATGCAATACTATCTACTTATCGTATCAAAGGCAATTATGATACGACATGGCAGGTGATGCCCAGCTATACCATGTTGTTTGATCTACTTGTAATATAAGGTGAATGACAGAGACCCTGATCTGCCAATACATCATGCAATGGTATACTGGTATATTAATCTACACTGTCCACAGTTGGATACATCGTACATATGGATAAGTCAAATACATTGTTCCCATTTATGGCATTAATTTTAAGCAATAGTTAAACATAAACAAAGCTCTCACTAGCAGGTCCGTGTTAGGAGTCAACTGACACCTAAGTTGTCAAATCCAGGAGTCACATTTTGATTTTTAGAAGTAAATGTTGATACTACTTGTGTCAGAGTAGTAGAGTACATTATTTCCAAGGATAGTAAAACACACACTACAGCCAACTATGTAGAATCACGTCCATCAGCAGTTTACTTTGAATCATCGAAACAAAAAGACATGACAGATCCTGATCTGCAAGTGCATTATGCACAAGCATGTAAGCTGTTTGTAGTAGCGTGAGCTGATTATAACCAGGAAATGGTATTAAAATCCGGATTTCTCCAATACTCATCCAGAGGGTTACAGAAGTGGTGTTTGTTCAATACTCACCTAGAGGGATATTGCTAACTGAACTCGGGAAGTAAAGAGAAATCCATATGACAACCAACAAAGGTGGGAAAGACTTGAAACTCTTGTTGCCAACATATGTATCTAAGTTTGATTTCTGCATCAATATACACACAAATGAGACTATATTCAGCATCATCTTTGTCAATTCTGCATAATCTACACAATATTTTGCATAAGTAGGAACTCTGCATAAAGGGGTCAGATTTACAAGACTGGACTATACACTGCAGCCAATGATGGAAACCAGAATTGTGTCCAGACAACACAGTTTTCCTGGATAATATGGTCATGGATTCCGATAACGGATGTGTATTGTATGCTAGACTTCTTCTCTGCGAAGTCCAGAATTCTACCACTGAATGACCAGAGGATTTTCCTTTCTTCTACTTATAAGCCAAAAAAATAAATCCATCGTCCCACCTAATCTTAAATGCAAATTATTTTAGCCACTGAGACAGTAAATTTGAGCGTATTAATTGATTTACAATGCCCAATAAAGAAAACAATGCCAACTAATGTGTCATTCCCTGCCTAGTCACCATTACCGCATGAACCTTGTGTGGATAAGGATATCTTTGAGTCCAAGGTGTTAGTCATTCATTTAGGCATATATCTCAGAAAATTGTCCATAAAAATTGCATGTAGTTCCAGCCATCCTATCTACTTCCACTAGTACTCAACTGAATCACAGCAAGTGTCTTGCTAAAGAACTTGTGTACTACACTTCACAGCTCAAACACCAAGTGCTGACAATTAAATATGTATATTTTATAACTTTACTGGATGGCAGACTTCAAAGTGTATACTAGTCACTTTCAGCTCTACTGGCACTGCTCAGCCTTACTGAATACCATACTTTACGTACCCTTGAAAGACAACCTCACCAATTTTATAAAGAAGTTGAACTTATCTGTACAAACCTGTGTTGGTATATTGTAATAAATTTCCATAACTGCAAAGATTTATGAAAACCAATGAACAGACTAAAAAGACCTTGGAAAGTTGTCCTGAAACCAGTGTATATATTCATGACTATAAATGACGTGAATGTGGTAAAACTGATGACCTTGATTAACGAGAAACTTATTTATCAATTGTACAAATCTGTCATCATAAGAAGTACATTATCCTGTTATTTCCATTTAAAATCATTATATGTATACCAATAAAGTGCTATTCTAAATCTGAAACTAATATAGATGTTTTCTACTGCCCTATCTACCGTATATACTCGTGTATAAGCCTATACCAACTACAAACTGCATAGACCCAGATATGCCGTCGCATAATATGCCAGCAGATCTGGGTCTATGTAGTTTGTAAGGACTAATCAGTAGAACAAACAACATAGACCCTGATCTGCCGGTGCATTATGCGACGGCAGATCAGGATCTATGTTGTTTGCATTTAGACCCGGATTTTATGTGAGTATATACAGTAAATAAGCTTTAATTACAGGAATATGATGCAATTCATAATTGTTATACAATTAATATTTCACTTGGTGTTCCGTTAAGGATAAAATAATATTACAAAAATCCAACAAATTTTACACATATATTGATAAAATACTTACAAAAATCTTTTTGGGGGTTAGAAATGTATCTTTTTTACTTTGAATTATAATATCTTTCATTACATAAAAATGACTAAAATATCATTAAATTTATACACATTTCCAGCAAGTGTAATGATAGGGCTCCCAATTATTAGGTATGGGTCTTCCAAATTTCCAACCATGGAAGTTCAGGACTTCCAAATATAACAAATTAATGGAATCCCTAATGGCATGACTGAAAACATTTTCGTTTGCAAATGCAAATTTCCCATTTAAACAGGGTTCTTAACTCTGTCCAATTTTGAAGCAACATGGTAAAAAAATCAAAGCTAAGTCGGTCTTCTTAATATTAAGGCTCACCAAATTGTATTCAATCCATAAAGTAATTGAGCATATACAAAATGTTACTGGATATATGCTTATTGAAGGACAGACTTGAATAACACTATAGGTCAAGTCCAGAGAATATGATGGGGGAATAATAAACTATTAATTCCAACTTTACACTGGTTCCATATACTATTTCAAGCAGACTCTGGGATAATTTTGTGGACATGCCAAATGTAACTGAAAATTTGGCATTTTACTCAGCAATGGAAAATTTCTCATGTCTTAACATCCTGTAACTTTTGATGGCAATTTTAGATTCCTACCCTTTTTATTGATCTGCACTGTAAAACTGGATGATGGACTTGCCACTTGTGGACTCGCCATTATACATTTATACTTCCTGCCAAGGTCTTGTGGCTCCACATTACGCACTGTCAAGTTGACTCCCAGAATGGTCGCATCAGATCTGAATATTACAAGAAAGAATAATACAGTCCCACAGTAATATTAATAATTTAAAATGCAATATTTAAACTGCAAAAAAGTTTTGACATTAGTAAATTCATCATATGTGAAACATGAAATTTTCCTGACAGGCTCAATGGCAACATGTGAAATGTTTAACTATATTCCTACTACCGAGAATAAAATCTGTGCAAATTTAATTATCTTGCAAAATTGGTTCCTGTGAAAATTTGGTAATTTAATGTCAATATGTGTTGCTTAGCTATTGCTTTGTCTGTATACACAGAGTAACTTTTGGCACACAATAAAATCAAGCTTACAGAATGACTTTATATATTTGGATTTTGATGCTGACTGGAAGTAGTTCCTAGCAGCAGTAATACAGTAATTAAGGAATTATCTTTCTATTGGCATACTCATTTACATTAAGATGGCAGTACACTCATTTACATTAAGATGGTTCTACACTCATTTACATTAAGATGGTAGTACACTCATTTACATTAAGATGGCAGTACACTCATTTACATTAAGATGGCAGTACATTCATTTACATTAAGATGGTTCTACACTCATTTACATGAAGATCGCAGTACACCCATTTACATTTAGATGGCAGTACACTCATTTACATGAAGATGGCAGTACACTCATTTACATTAAGATGGGTTTATACTCATTTACATTAAGATGGGTTTATACTCATTTACATTAAGATGGCAGTACTCATTTACATTAAGATGGCAGTACAATCATGTATATTAAGATGGTTCTACACTCATTTAAATTAAGATGGCAGTACTCATTTACATTAGGATGGTACTACTCTCATGTATATTAAGATGGTTCTACACTCATTTACATTAAGATGGCAGTACACTCATTAACTTTAAGATGGTAGTTTACTCATTTACATTAAGATGGCAGTACACTCATTTACAGTAAGATGGTAGTATACTCATTTACATTAAGATGGTACAACACTCATTTACATTAAGATGTTACTACACTCATTTACATTTCGATGGTTCTACACTCATTTATATTAAGATGGTTCTATACTCATTTATATTAAGATGGCAGTACTCATTTACATTAAGATGGTACTACATTCATGTATATTAAGATGGTTCTACACTCATTTACATTAAGATGGTAGTACACTCATTTACATTAAGATGTTACTACACTCATTTACATTAAGATGGTACTACACTCATTTACATTAAGATGTTACTACACTCATTTACATTAAGATGGCAGTACACTCATTTACATTAAGAGGGCAGTACACTCATTTACATTAAGATGGCAGTACACTCATTTACATTATGATCGCAGTACACTCATTTACATTAAGTTAATAGTACATTCATTTATTTTAAGATGGTACTACACTCATTTACATTAAGATGGCAGTACCAGGGCTCACAGGGACCTGAGCTTATGTGTCAATTATGTGTGAAATTCTCAGAGGATGCACCTTTTCTACGTGTAATGCATCCGCATGATGCCCCTCATTTTCCCCTGTGATAGTCCCCTTCTTTCATTTTTGGTCAGCATGCCTGATCTGTGGAATAGCTAATGGCTAGACTTAGGTGAACAGGCATGAAGTCATTGTGACAAATTAACAGTTAATCCTTTTCTGCTGTGACTTCAAAGAAAATAAAAAAAGTTTCTCTCCAATGTGATCTTATGAGGCTGAGATATTATTCTCCAGATCTGTAAAAAAATAATGATCATGTACTTTTTCATTTTCCTTCCTATCTTTTGAAAGTGATGGAATCTTGAGTTTATGCCAGGGACTCTCACAAATAGGCTGAGGACTCCTGAGTTCCATGAGTGAAAAGTCCAGGAATTCTCATCCTGAAACTCTGTTGAAAGCCATTTAGTATACTCATTTATTTTAAGATGGCAGTACACTCATTACATGAATGTGCATGTGAGTTATCATCTTCACAATTTAACTGACATCAGCCTGGTTACCTTAGAAGATAAGCTACATCAGCCAAGCTTCAGGGCCAAAATAAGTACCTTCAGGAACAGACAGATGATCTAATAAGCAGGGCTTTAAAACTGATTGGTTGCATTGAGCTAAACCAGTGGTTCCATACCAGTAGCCCGCATGTGGCCAATCAGCACAGTGCTTCGGCCCACACGACAGATACAAAATATTTTTTAAATGGATACACAGGAAGTTGCATGGATTGGCCTGCATAACAAATTGAGAACTGCAAGTGTGGTCCACTATGGTAAATAGACTGAGAGTCATTGAGCTAAACAATGACATCAACTTTGATTGCCTATCAAACACCTTCTTTAGTTGCATTAAAAACCCATCTGGAGAACTGCACTTAGCCTTGCAGCATTGGATATACCATGGAGAAATTTTAGCTTGAAAGAATACTTCATGTCCTCTCCACAAGGAGAGTAGAAATGAGGTGACCCCGCAATAATGAAATAGCTCCAGACATATAACACAAAGCAGGCCACTTATGGTTCCTGATGTCCAGGTGAGCAACAAGCTGGTTACTACCATCAATGCAAGAGGCTGATATTTCATGCTGCTTATTAAGTTTCTCTATGAGCAGGATCAAAACACCTGGATAAGAGATGGTAAGATTCACCCTGTGTGAAGATCCTGGCACATGATAGATTTGGAAAGCTATTTGACCTTGGTGCCCTGGTTGGTACTGACCAACAATTTTCCAAGAATGCATATCCTATCAATGCCACCATCTACTATCCTTCTCCAATTCCCAAACCACAGCTTTATTGCTTTGATTGATGGGGACCTGATCTGCATGGCTTAGCAAGTAATCCAGCACTCTAAGCATCCTCTAATAGAACAGTAAGGTGTTCGAGAGAGAAGGCACTGCAAGATTGATGTGATGGAAGAAAAGGTTCACAAGTGAGAAGCTATGGTGAAAGGCACGACATGGTTCATAAAGAGTCAAAACATGCCCTATATTACTGAAAGACATGATATATGACAGTGAAAAGTACTTAGATTATTACTTCTGATGGGCATGCCTGACCCAGCTAATCATTAGGTTCACTTTTATGAGACATCTGACAGACCAAAGGCTACACTGTTGCTGTCTACCTTTTGGGTTGTGGAAAGAGCCAGCTTGCAGTCAACCAGTCAGTTTTGAAAGACTGACAGAATGAAAGACAGAATAAATTTATAAAATTATGATCTAGCCTTCCCAATGAATCTAAAGGCTTAGCAAGCCTAGAAGGTTTCTGGCCAAAAACCACATGGCAGCCATTGTACAAGGAAAGAATCATGGCTAGAATAAGGCTGGCTTCCCAAACATCAAAAATATGTGAGGGAAGTATAGTCATGGATATTTCTCAAATAGTACTGACAACCTGAATATTAATGATGTTGTTGGTATAAAAATGATGATCTGCTATCTTGCTAGTTCTCAAAGCCTAGGCAGATGTAGATTTTACTTCCAAATGAATGTATCATTTACCTGACACACTGGCTTACATCATTTACCTGACACATTGACTTACATCATATACCTGATGTAATGGCTTACATCTTTTACCTGACACACTGGCTTACATCATTTACCTGACACACTGGCTTACATCATTTATGTGACAAACTGGCTTACATCTTTTACCTGACACACTGGCTTACATCATTTACCTGACACACTGGCTTACATCTTTTACCTGACACACTGGCTTACATCATTTACCTGACACACTGGCTTACATCTTTTACCTGACACACTGGCTTACATCATTTACCTGATGTAATGGCTTACATCATTTACCTGACACACTGGCTTACATCTTTTACCTGACACACTGGCTTACATCATTCACCTGACACACTGGCTTACATCTTTTACCTGACACACTGGCTTACATCATTTACCTGATGTAATGGCTTACATCATTTACCTGACACACTGGCTTACATCTTTTACCTGACACACTGGCTTACATCATTTACCTGACACACTGGCTAACATCTTTTACCTGACACACTGGCTTACATCATTTACCTGATGTAATGGCTTACATCATTTACCTGACACACTGGCTTACATCTTTTACCTGACACACTGGCTTACATCATTTATCTGACACACTGGCTTACATCATTTACCTGACACACTGGCTTACATCATTTACCTGACACACTGGCTTACATCTTTTACCTGACACACTGGCTCACATCATTTACCTGACATACTGGCTTACATCATTTACCTGACACACTAGCTTACATCTTTTATCTGACACACTGGCTTACATCATTTACCTGACACACTGGCTTACATCATTTACCTGACACACTGGCTTACATCATTTACCTGACACACTGGCTTACATCATTTACCTGACATACTGGCTTACATCATTTACCTGACACACTAGCTTACATCTTTTATCTGACACACTGGCTTACATCATTTACCTGACACACTGGCTCACATCATTTACCTGACATACTGGCTTACATCATTTACCTGACACACTAGCTTACATCTTTTATCTGACACACTGGCTTACATCATTTACCTGACACACTGGCTTACATCATTTACCTGACACACTGGCTTACATCATTTACCTGACACACTGGCTTACATCATTTACCTGACACACTGGCTTACATCATTTACCTGACACACTGGCTTACATCATTTACCTGACACACTGGCTTACATCATTTACCTGACACACTGGCTCACATCTTTTACCTGACACACTGGCTTACATCTTTTACCTTACACACTGGCTTACATCATTTACCTGACACACTGGCTTACATCATTTACCTGACACACTGGCTTACATCATTTACCTGACACACTGACTTACATCATTTACCTGACACACTGGCTTACATCATTTACCTGACACACTTGCTTACATCATGTACCTTACACACTGGCTTACATCTTTTACCTGACACACTGGCTTACATCTTTTACCTGACACACTGGCTTACATCATTTACCTGACACACTGGCTTACATCATTTACCTGACACACTGGCTTACATCATTTACCTGACACACTGGCTTACATCTTTTACCTGACACACTGGCTTACATCATTTACCTGACACACTGGCTTACATCATTTACCTGACATACTGGCTTACATCATTTACCTGATGTAATGGCTTACATCATTTACCTGACACACTGGCTTACATCTTTTACCTGACACACTGGCTTACATCATTCACCTGACACACTGGCTTACATCTTTTACCTGACACACTGGCTTACATCATTTACCTGACACACTGGCTTACATCTTTTACCTTACACACTGGCTTACATCATTTACCTGACACACTGGCTTACATCATTTACCTGACACACTGGCTTACATCATTTACCTGACACACTGGCTTACATCATTTACCTGACACACTGGCTTACATCTTTTACCTGACACACTGGCTTACATCTTTTACCTGACACACTGGCTTACATCTTTTACCTGACACACTGGCTTACATCTTTTACCTGACACACTGGCTTACATCTTTTACCTGACACACTGGCTTACATCTTTTGCTTGAATATACTATTCGAAGTTTTCTCCAAAATGCCACACTGAAATTCCTTCTAGCTTTGGTTAGCATTTTCAAGCAAACTACTGAGTTGCTATTTACTTCCTTAACTACCATATATACATGTGTATAAGTAAATACCAACTGCAAACTGCATAGACCCAGATCTGCCATCGCATAATGCGCCAGCAGATCTGGGTCTATACAGTTTGTAAGGACTAATCAGTAGAACAAACAACATAGACCCTGATCTGCCGGTACATTATGAAATGGCAGATCAGGGTCTATGTTGTTTGCATTTGGACCCGGCTTATACACGAGTATATATGGTACATAGTCCATGAGCTGGGTGCTATTGGTGTTTTATTTCATATCTATCTATACTCTTACTTAGAATAACTAAACTGTACACAACTTACTAAATGCAAATATTCTCACCCGAGTTGCAACAGCTCAGAAATATATCAACAGTTCTTATCTGATCTGTACTGCATTGCAACATGACTCTGTTGTAAAGAAATATATTGTTCTATAAATCTGTCCTGAGCAATACTTATCACTAACTGATATTATAAACATTATCAAATGAACTTACTTGTTATACTCTTGAAGGATCAATTTTGTCCCATCAAATTGAATCAAGATCCAGTCCCCAGAATTGGAATCTTGGATCCACCAATTTATGTATTTCTCTCCAAATTCATCACAACCAAAGTATCCTTCACACTGGAAGGTAACATCCATTCCAAAACTGAAGATATCTTGATTAATTGGCTGTATCGTGGCAATAGGACCACGTGCCAATTCATCACATCCTGTGAAAATGTGGAAGAAATATTGGTGTGTATAATAATAATAATAATAATAATAAATTAATAGTGCTCCCTCTTTATATTGGTATTTATGGGAGCCATTAAAGTGGCCATATGATAAGTGAAGGAAACCTTATACTATGGTATGTCCCAACAAGATTATGTCATATTAGTACATTAAAACACAAACACTGATTATTTACAGATGAAAAATATATTATACACTACTCTCTCATTATAATGCTGTTCTTGGAAGTCATAAAGTATACTACCTTTACGTGACACCACCTTGTAATGAAGTACATAATACATATAATTTTATCACCATCTGATGAAATGGGCTCCATGACAATACTCACCTTATAACCAGATAACAGGAACCATGTTATAATGAAGGACTTTATAGTGAGGGATTGTTGTATTTGGCTTTCATGAGTCAAAAACTAACATAAAGTTAAATAAATTAACTAGCAATGATGAACAAAATTTAACCAATTTAGTGCGATTCATGACCATATCCACATTGTAAAAAGGGCTGTAATATAGTGAGGGTTTCATAGTGAGGGGTCAATTTTGTGTATCTATGACCATATTCACATTATAAAAAGGTTGCAGTATAGTGAATGGCTTTATAGTGAACAATTTAGTGTGTTCCATGACCATATGATATTAAAAAGGGCTGCATTATATTGAGGGCTTTAAGTGAGCAACCAATTTAGTTTGATCCATGACCATATTCATGTTATAAAAAGGGCTGCAGTATTGTGAGATCTTTATAGTGAGAGACTACTGTAATAAAAAAAATGGAAACAGCATATCTAAAATGCATGAATGGTATACATATGTACACATGTAAAATGCTGGACAGACATTCAAACTCGGGATTTCCCTAACACTAGCCGAGTTCTCTGCCACCTAAGCTATCTCACAGTACTTGTGACATATTACCCTCCCTTTTTTTTGTTCACCATCTGATGCATGTCACAAAATGCTACACACAGCAGTTACAACATCCATCTATTATCAATCCATCTGGTCAGCAAGCATAAACTATTTCTTAAAGTTACTTTGGTCAGCAAGCATAAACTATTTCTTAAAGTTTCTTTAAAGGAGCTACATCTCCTGTTTGCATCAGTGCATCATAATCAGACTTTGCTCACGACTGCAACTGGGTGAAAGAATCATACCTAAAAGTTAAAAACCAAGAAGTCAAAGACAAAAGTCATTGATCATTTTAATTGTAAGTGGGAGATCAATGGTTGAAGGTTTTGGATCTGATGGTATCTACTGCTTCCATGGATGAATTGCCACGAGACATTGCAAAGATATTTACCATGAGATATAAAATATCTCTAGGGATTTGGAGATCAAAATATCAAAAATCAAGGTAACTGTGGTCAGTTGGTTATAGTCCTTTTGAGAAAGAAAGAAAACAAACAGAGGTCCAAGTGGGTCTGAGATTGCTCACCTAGCTGAAACCTGCCTTACTGCCAAAAGCAGTTAGCATAGAAATCTGGGTCAGCAGGGTGCTTTCTTTAGAAATGTTCCTAATGCTGCTAATTGCATATACTATGACAACAATTGTTTCAAGGTTTTTGTAGTTTTGCAAATTGATCAATATCTGATGGCACAGCAGAACCATTTGTCCAATACTGAAAGGCCTTTATGCCAGGATCTTTCTAGTTCAAGTTGGTCTAATTGGATCAAACAGTTTCTTTTGACAGAATTGTTTAAATGGTTTAATGTTTAATAAATAGCAGCCACAGCTGATGGTGGATTGTCATCATTTGTATAAATTTTAAACTCTTTCAAGCTAGGACACTATCTATCAAATTTGGTCAAATTCTGTGAGCAGTTTTTGAAAAGAAGTTGCTAAAGATTTTTCTATTTTTAGTTAACAGCAGCCATATTTGATGGCAGGTTTCAATAATTTCTATGAATTTGACAGCACTTCACCTTTATGTCAGGATGCTTCCTGTCAAATGTGGTCAAAATTCTGTTGAGTTGTTTTTGTGAAGTTGCTTAAAGGCTTTTATATTTTTAGTACTGGTTGCCATAATTAATGGCTAATGAACACAGTTCATACAAAATCTGAGAGCCATTTGTGCCATGATCTTTCTGTCAAATTTGTTCAAATTCTACCGAGTAGTTTCTGAGAAGTCGTTCAACTTTTTTCTACTTTTAGTAATGGTGGCCATGTCTGATGGTGGGTCAGCATCTTTGTACAAAATTTGAAAGCCCTTCATCCCAAGATAATTTCTGTCAAATTTGGCTCAATTATGTTTAGCAGTTTGTTTTAGAAGCTGTTAAAGGTTTTTCTAATTTTAGCAACAGCAGATATATTTGATGATGAATCAGCATAGTTTGTATTCACCTGAAAGTAATTCATCTCAGGATTCTGTCAAA
The DNA here is from genome assembly GCA_029931535.1 of Margaritifera margaritifera. Taxonomy (NCBI): domain Eukaryota; kingdom Metazoa; phylum Mollusca; class Bivalvia; order Unionida; family Margaritiferidae; genus Margaritifera; species Margaritifera margaritifera. The sequence goes on along the minus strand of JAQPZY010001677.1, from coordinate 7,480,757 downwards.
TTTTGTTGAGCAATTGGTGAGAAGTCATTTAAAGGTTTGTCTACTTTTTGTATTGGCAGCAATATTTGATGGCAGATCGGACCATACCATATTTAACCCTGCGGACAAGTGAGATAAAAAAAAAACTTTTATCATGTGTCCATGGATAGGCATCAGACAAACAGCTTCACCAGTGTACATAAAGCATCCTTGAGGAAGATGGATCAAAGTAGTTAAAGGGTCAAGATCACATGATATTTTGTTTTTACATGTTTGGATAAATCTTGTAAAGTTTAAGAAAAGGCTGTATCTACTGTTTCCATGAACAGATTCTTATCAGACTTGGCATACAAGTTTAACAGAACAGATTACAAATCAATAGCAATGAAGTAGTCCAAAGGGCAAGGTCAAAGGAGTCATTTGGTAAAGTACTGGTAATACTAAGGTCACTGTGACATTATCACAGGTGAGACAACAGATGTATGTATTTAGAGATACCAAGTCAGATTAACCTGGATCACAAACACTTATCAAAACTTAATGTCTGACTCTTGGTCAGTATGACAAAGGTCTCACAAGAAAGTAATATTTGCAGCTGGACAAAGGTTAAAAACATGAGATAACACCCCAACACAAGTTCCTAATACTAGACCACTGCTTTTCACCTGAGCTACCCAATCCGATTTACCTCACATGTTACTGTTATATTTACATTAATTTGCCAAATAGTTCTTGGACTATGTTCACTATAATTTCCACCTGAAAAAATAAAGGCTGAAGTGAATAAGTACTGCTAGCAGATTTATGCTCTTTCTCTCTCCCTATCTCCCAACCCAACCCCCAAACTGGTGGAATGTTCTGAGTTTGATTCAACTGACATTAAGATACTGCAAAAACAAAGATATGTCAGCCAACTAATTAGTATACATGTTTTCATTAAATAAAAACTAAATCCAACAGGCTGGTGTTCAAAATAAGTGTAATTCTTGGTTTGGCTTGTATATATTTTTTATTGTAAGAACACACCTAATCTGGATGGAATCTGTTCATTAAAAACTAAAGTAACTGTGCTTAAGAGTAACTATCTGCATTTTTCACCCTACCAAAAAGAAAAGTTTGATTTGCAGCATTTGATTGCTCTCAAAAAAGTTATGAACTTGGCCCTTTTTAAAATCATTAAAAGAAAGTGGTTAAGAACTAAAAGGTATTCAATTTTTTACATTTCTGGTCTACCCACACCAATATACATAATTTCCTGCTCAAGTTGTCCAGACTACATATGATGTTGAATGATTAAGTTCCATCATGCTATCTTAATTTCCTTTGGAAAGTCTTGAAATCTAAACTTTCTGAGAGAAATTGGGGAAGTGAGAGAGATATATAAAAATTCATCTAAACCATGTTCATTTTCTTCCATAAACACTTGTTTTTGTTTGCATGTTCCTTCAAACAGCTGAAACTAAATCAAAACAGCGCAGAATGACTTCATACAAAAAGAAACTACATTGTATTACAATCTTTATTACACATTTCAAGTATAATGCACACTTGTCTTGCATTCTACATGTATGCTGAATTCTGCACTTGGTTTCAATGGATACTGTTTACACATCAATGCAAAAGGGAATATGATAAAGTTTTATTAATAATTCCCTATACATAATGGATAATGAAAAAAATTATTTTAAAAAATTCATAAACTCTATATCAAAAAGAGTTAAAGATATGTCAGCTATTTTCATTTCACACAAGCTACTGAATCTTTATTTCACCAACTTTGATATGAACTTCTTGTTGTCATTTGGTAGTATTACTACTGCTGTTATTACTTTTGGTTGTAAAACTGCTAAGGCTGTTTTGTTACTGTTGTTGTCAATGCCACTGTTGTTGCTGTTATTGTTATTATAATCATCAAAATCATTAAATAATGTAGGGAGCATTTATGGTAATTTTATGTACAAAGATAAATAGATTTTATTCTCAGTGAAGAGTACGTATACTAAAAATCAATGAAGTCAAAAATCAGAATCATTTTCAAGGTGATAAAAATCACCAAAAGATCTGCTTCTTAGAAATATTTTTCGTTTCAAGAAAATTACAAATATAAATGTCATGGAAGCCACACTTTCTTTCTACACTGTAACTGTATGTAGTCTATTACACATGTAAATATTTTCATTGTGAATACAAGTAAATGACTGTATAAAAAGAATTTTTTTAAAAATTATTTTATTTAGTGGTAAATGCCTAATGGGAGGGTGACTGAATGCCTGTGTACTTTATTCTTGTTGATCACTGAAGATAACAACTATCACTTTCACCTAAAGGAAACATTAAATCAGTCTAGATGATTCTTTCATTCTTCCTTTCTCTATCATGTTCACACATGCACTTACCAATAGCTAAACAATAGCTGACAAAAATTTACTATGATGAAGCAAATGACAGTCAACTAAACAATATAATTAAACAATTGTTTTGCAGCGATCCATCAAGGAGATGACAATAATGAAGTATTTTTTTCATGACTTATATTTATCAAGGCTAAACACTCCTGCTCATTTCTTATATTGTGCTTTGTCACAATATTCTTCCTTTTGCCTTCTTTGTGTTAATTTCACATCAATTACCTCAACCTCATACTAAATCCCACCATGTTAAACACCTCGTATTATTTACCTCAACCTCATACTGAACTCCACCATGTTAAACACCTCACATCATCTGCCTCAACCTCATACTGAACCCCACCACATTAAACACCTCACATCATCTGCCTCAACCTCATACTGAACCCCACCACATTAAACACCTCACATCATTTACCTCAACCTCATACTGAACCCCACCACAATAAACACCTCACATCATCTGCCTCAACCTCATACTGAACCCCACCACATTAAACACTTCACATCATCTGCCTCAACCTCATACTGAACCCCACCACATTAAACACCTCACATCATCTGCCTCAACCTCATACTGAACCCCACAACATTAAACACCTCACATCGTTTATGTCAACCTCATAATGAACCCCATCATATTAAACACCTACACTGATCTACATGTGTACTAGTCTGAGAAGATCAACAAACAGAGGAATTAAATTGATCGACTGTTCAGAATTTCATCACTGAAAGGTCATAAATTAGAAATTTATCAAAGGACAAGATCCTTTATCAATTTTTTTTCGTACTGACATCATTTTCATTAAACATCAGCGGATGCCCATCTCACATATTAAATAAGGTCAGCTGTACCTACTGGTAGTGATTGTCTCATTATTTCTCACTTTTGAATACTAATGTGTGATGTCATTTTCAGAAAATTATGATCACAAAAATCAACAGCCACAGCCACATGGATGGAAATGTGTGATTTTATTCATAACAGGTCTTCATCTAAATTGACAAAGGATCATATCAATCATCTGATCAATCAAAATGTTAGACCTCCTTCTTGATCTTATGGAAATATGTATAAAAATTTAAATTAAAATCAATTCACTAAAACTTCAGTTCCAGTGGTCCCTCAATATAAAACCTTCACATTACTGCTATCCCTCTTATCACTTGGGTATTGACATTTAACTTGTAAATTTGGCAACATTTTTGCTATATTTTTAGTATTTAATTTAAATCACTTTATTTCAGTTCTTGGCTGTTTAGAACCAAATATATTGTGCTTCCATGCCACTAAATACCCTATTATGATACTGCCTTGTTAGAACAAATCTCAGAATAAGGTGGTCTCACTGATAACACAGCTTTAAAACATATCTCAAAATAAGGTGGTCTCACTGATAACACAGCTTTAAAACATATCTCAAAATAAGGTGGTCTCTCTCATAACACAGCCTTGTTAGAACATATCTCAAAATAAGGAGGTCTCACTCATAACACAGCCTTGTTAGAACATATCTCTGAATAAGGTGGTCTCACTCATAACACAATCTTGTTAGAACATATCTCAAAATAAGGCTGTCTCACTCATAACACAGCCTTGTTAGAACATATCTCTGAATAAGGTGGTCTCACTCATAACACAGTCTTGTTAGAACATATCTCAAAATAAGGTGGTCTCACTCATAACACAACCTTGTTAGAACATATCTCTGAATAAGGTGGTCTCACTCACAACATTGCCTTGTTAGAACATATCTCTGAATAAGGTGCTCTCACTTAATAATGCAGGTAAGTTTTATAACTCTCATAAATAGCATTATAATGCTGTAACAGTTTATTAAGTGGAAAACTGATAGACTGCTCATATTCCCATATTTACACACCTGTACCCACCCAGAAGAGCATCACTAATCATATAATATGTACCCTGCACTTTCAATGGCATGGTGCAAGAATTGTTTCAGAAATACTTTAACTAGAATTTAGTAGGAATGTATAAATGTCCCTGGTCTTCTCACAGCAATTCATTCCCCTTCACCACACTCTTCCACCAACTCTCCTTCTTACCCCCCAACTTCCAGCTAACATCAGGCCTATAATACCACTGTGCAAATCTATTTTTATATTAACATTCATTTCATGTACAAGGAATTTTACTTTTTGGAAAAATGGGATGCATAGATGCATGACAGCACACTAGGTGAAGATGACAAAGTCTTTCTTGATAAAAAATGTGTTCATACTCAATCACAACATGTGACATAATCTGGGCAGTACTTACTGACAACAAAGATCTGTGTTGTATGATATATGCTGGAATAACCTTCCTTATTCAAGACACATTTAAATGAAGTATTGCTGCTGCTGTCTATATACTTGATACTCAATACCTGCCCTCCTTCATCAGCTGCTGGTTCCCAATTATGACATGTTTTATTACAGGGAACAAACTGTTCCCATTTGTTGTTTTTAAAGATGTACCAATCAATGGAGTCATAATTTTGCCCACAACACAATATTACTTCATAGCGACCATATCGCACATAGTCAAGATGTACATAAGGTGATGTGAAACTTGGACCTGAAAAAAAAAATATATGTACATATATCCTGTTCTAATCATTTGTTAAAAAATAATCCAAATTTTATTGAATCTAGGCAAAAGTGGTTGTGAAGGTTCACCATGTACAACCTTTCATACCAGGAAATCTATATCCTGACTGAAAATTTTAATCATCGTTTTAAGAAGCACAGAATACTCGTCTTTTGAATGAAAACAAATTATGAATCTAAGAAATAGGCCAAATTTCTTACCAGGCAGTATATTTTTTCAATAAATATCACTGAAGAACTGGCATCCTCATGTTATAAAATTGTTTCTCCAGTGTCACCTTCATAATCTTGGTGTTAAAGATCATAAATTGTGAGATTGTCATAAAGGAAGAAGATTACAATAATTACTGTATATCTTCATCAGACAGGAAAAAATATAAATTTTTTCCTTGTTCCACAACTTTGAAGCTAAAACAAACAAAAAATACCAGAAAAATCTATCCCAGAACTTTTGATAATGAGAATTACTGTATATACTCAATTATAAGGATACCAACTGCAAACTGCATATACTCAGATCTGTCATTGCATAATGCACCGGCAGATCTTGGTCTATGCAGTTTATAAGGACTAATCAGTAGAACAAACAACATAGACCTCGATCTGCCAGCACATTATGCAATGGCAGATCAGGGTGAATGTTGTTTGCATTTGGACCAGGCTTATACGTGAGTATATACAGTACTGACCCCACAGACGACTAATGCTATACCTAATATGTAAAATCATTCTTCTATCATTGATAAGAATGTCATAAATATCTTATTCTTCTTTACTTGGCATGCCTTTCCTCTTTGATTATTTTTTTTTATTTAAAAAATCCAAAGACAAAAGGAAACAAGTAAGAGCTATAGCCCACACCCATGCAGACATCACAATAACTCAAGTTGCTACTACCCTATTTGAAAAATGATTACTCAAAAGTAAATTATAAGATCACTTTGTTAATTATAAGTTTGCTAAGTGCTCAATTTTCATTTTTATGATGGCAACTGTTCTGCTGGCCATGGTAGTCAATGTTTTTGCAATTGTTGAATAGCCATTTTCATTGATGTAAGTGGTATTGTCTAAGCAAGAAATGTAAAGATCCAAGCTTATTTTCTCTCTCAAGATGATGAAATACAATTACCATATATTTGGACTAAAACAGTTGGGTAGTGCTTCTAATACCGTAACTATAGCTACTTGCTATCCAATTAGTGTCAATATGTCAGATGTTTACTCAAACTGTAAGAAAACCTTTTCATCTGAAACCTCTTGCATTGTTCAGTCAACCTGATTAGTAATTATGAGTCATAAAAGGGTTAATTAACTAGTTATACTAGTTGAACAAACAAACCAAGCCCATGGAAAAGTTCACAGCTGAGTACACGTGTCCCAAAACTTTTGTCTTTAAAAAACAAAAGAACCATGAACAGCACATTATATACTACTTAGGCACTAGTAGTGAATGGTTGACTCTGGAGATTAATGACAAATGGGTCTCAATGACCTTTGGTCAAGGTACATGGTCTAGAACTAAGCTTAATGTGCAGAAACCATTACTGTAAAACCTGTCTTGAGAGAATGCCCCATCTGCCAACAAAAAGTGGTTTCTTTCGTATGTAAGTAGTAGTGCTTTACGGCACCTCAGCACAAAAGTGGCTCTTTAGTGCCAACAAAAGGATATGTTCCAAAAATGTAAAACAGAATTGCACAAAAATTACGAAGATAAAGCCTTCCAAATAAATGTATAACTAAGCACAACAAGATAAAAAAAAAAACGCAAAATTTTAATAGTTCTGTAAAATGTATATAAAATAACAGATAAAGGTAACACATTTAAAATCCTTAAAATATGATGGTCTCTCAGGTCAAAATTCAGCATTGTTTAAGAAGGAAAAATAATCATAATCACTGCACACGTACTGTATTCTTTATTCATGATTCTTGTTAAAATATTGCATGCATTCATCTGAAAATAATTTCATATAGCAATAAAGATATACATCTATCATAAAACATGAATTACATTTATATACTGTTGATCAGGCTTTGGGGAAATATGGAATATATATATATATATATATATATATATATATATATATATATATATATATATATATATATATATATATATATATATATATATATATATATATATATATATATATATATATATATATATATATATATATATATATATATATATATGTACCAATGAATGAAATAAAAAGACATAATTAACTCATCCAGAAACAGAATAAATTTATTTCAGGGGTCATGCTACCAGGCAAAGTGGGCGACAAAGTCACTGAAAAATGTAAACTTCGCCTTTTTCTATTTGGAAAGTGAAAATGACTTTGCCCTGTCATTTTGTTTAGATCTGCATCGAGTGACAGTAGTTTATGGCTTTTGAGATGCTCCCTCAACCCAGCAACGGTGTTAGTGTTAAACCCCAGGCGAAATGAATTGCATGTTGTCTTAGCAGGTGTTCATATCAATTGCACCGACAAAACAAACTCTTGCACATTCACAGGCATGTGTTTTAATAGCTGATTGACCATTAACTCTTTTACCTTTCCCCCCGCAAGATATCGCTTCCTGATTTCCGCAAGTTATCATTTGATGATGAAAACTTAAACTTGTGTTTCGAAACTAAATCATCTATATGTAAATAACAATTTATTTTAAGAATAGAATTGGTGATAGCACTTTCTAAATGTATATTTTGAAGATTTGAACTACTGTGCTTGCATTATTTTCTTCATACAATCAAGTTTGAAACCGTAAGTGAACCTGCCAAGGCATAATAATGGCGGACATCACTGTGTCTTGGAAGTACGTCTTCATTAGACTGTCTGTTTTTGTAATTCACTGGGCACATAAATTAAGGATATTATACAATTCATAGAAAGCAAAGTGTAACTATTATGTGATAAAGGATTTAGCCTAAAAGTAAAAATGTGATGGTGCTAGAAGTGGGTGATCATATGAAGAAAACCCCCATTTCTAAAAATAGATGCATCTACATGGCATGCATCGTGCCATATTTTCACATTTGTATTTAGCTGTGTGCCACTATTCAGTTACTTCAATGCTTCAGTTCATCGTCAATGAATAGCTAAGGTAGTGTTTCAACTAGATTACATCATTGTAATTATAAATAGGAATAAATAGTTAATCAACTGCCACTAGAACAAGCAATTTAATTTTTATACTTTTAAAAACTTCACCAAAAAAAGAGTCAAAGATTCCCATTTAAGTTAGCACCAACTCCCTCAACGTGCAGTTTTGTAAAGTTGAGATTACTCATCAGTGACTAATGTGGTTTTGATGAATGAATGCTATGATGTTGAAGACACATGTGCATCTGCTCTCATGTACATTAGAAATGTTTTTTAGTTTTTTTAAAGTTTGTAATGCCTGAGCTCCTGTTTAAACAGAGATGTTGATCCCTACCGACTGTAGAGTATGTAATTGGTGTATCCAATAAAGTTCTTTATCTTTCCGATTAATGTTGCTACTATTGAGTTCTGGATCAGATTTGATGATTTCTATTATCTGATACTGAATACAATTAATGTTGTGGTCAGACTGACAGCAACATTAATTGTATTCAGTATCAGATAATAGAAATCCAGTAGAAAAGATGTCAATTGGAATATGATTCTTCTTCTCATGTTTTATGAGATCTACTTTCCATTTGACCTTTGACCCTGAAATCAACAGGCTTCTTCCTTACCCCAAGATCCATCCACAAAGTTTGGTAACTGCAGATGGTGGACAACTTGAGTCATTGTTCAGAAATTAAATTGATAACAGACTGGTGGACAACATAACATAGTGCTCCACCTTATGGCAGGCAAATGCAAAATACTGAACTGAAATGTCACAAAAATCTACAGTGTATTCAAAAATTATTTTTTAAAAATAATTCAGAGTGTGCAAACCTTACAGTGTCTCAAAATACATGGTAAATACTCTAGTCACATCACACGAATACCATCAACCTTTGAAAGGAGACCACCAGCACCAGAAATTCAAGCAAGTTCTTGAGTGGTGCTGATTGTTTGCTTTCCCACTACATCATTATACTTTCCAATATTAATTTCTGATAAGAGACGATATATCAGTAAATTTGCTACTAATCACTAATTCATCCTCATATAAGAAAGCTTATATATGTTACTGTATCAAGTATAAGCCAGGTCTGTACCACTGATACATACACCAAATATGAAATATCTACATATTTCTGGAAACTATAAAAAAAATCATACTTAAATCTTTTCTCATAATAGAAATAAGTTGCTAGTAATAGTACCCTGATCTCGTGGACTTGATAGGTTACTTCTGCAGTATTCTTCTGTGTATGAATTGTGCAGGAAGCTGAGAAATACTGCTATACAAATTAGATGAACCAGTCCATGGTATCCCATTCTGCTTTCTTGATCTTGGTCCTGAAATAAATTATATTTACCTGATTAAATCCACTTTATTTTGACCTAAATTATCTTTATTTCAATTGTGAACCAAATATAAGAAAATAACAAGAAATTTAGTTCAACAAGATGCTTTCTGTTTAAATGTCTTCCAGTGCTGTTGATTCAGGGCTAAAAAAAATCAGATAGCCTGATGCCCAGAGCCCATTTCAATTTAGATCGGACTCCTATCATATTCTATATCAGTTACCTGTCAGGCTTGCCAAAAAAGGTGTTATTAAGTTCTTGAAAGTGAAAGAAACTGGTAAATCAGTAATATACAACCACTTCCTGGAGTTCCATTTGTAGGTCCCTCCACCTTATGAAGATTGTATTGAAAGTTATATTTGTTATCTTGTACAAAGCGAAGCCCATGACCCACGAATGGGGAAAAGTACTATTTCTGTTTTCCAGATTGCATTCGTTACCTATAATTAACTCTCACTTGTCCTGCAGAAATAATAATGAGCTGTCCCTTGTTCATGCTGACTTGGTGATGCATCAGTGGTTAAATATATCAAGTGGTACCTATATGATTGCTAGAAAATTAAGCTAAGCTGGGAGATTGGCAACTTATAAAAACCTCCAATACAATGTTTTCCACCCCAAAGAAACTGAAATAATTACATTATATCTTAATCCACTTAGTTCAAAGAGTTGGTAGCCACTGTTTCTATTGATGTACGGAGCAAGAGTTTTCTGTAATTATGACACATCCACAGTACAATGACATGAACTAATTACAAAACTTGAAGCAACTGTTTTTACTGATTTATATAAAAAAGACCAGTGCCTCTCAATCTTAATTTCTGCTTTCAACTTTGATCGAGAAACATGGAGATTTTTGAGAAACATGGAGAATTTTGCAGCATTCCAAAACTGAAACAACTCCAAAACCCCCAAATCTCTACAGATTGTGATGAAATATACAGACTGTATATTGACCTGAAGACATACTCAGAGATCACAAGAGCAGAGGTGTGTGCCAATTATTCAGATATCCACACCTGAACATTCGGAAATTGTGAAATTGTTGGAAATCATGTCGGTTTTTAGCCCCTCTAAGGCTGAATGTGAATGAGGCTTCAGTCTCATGAACAATATCACAAATATAAGGGAACAACCATTTGATTGTTTGATGTGGGGGTAGGCAAATTAATAGTAAAAAATATGGCCCTGTCAGCCAAGTGGATTTTGAATCTTAGCAAGTGATTCTTTTAAAGCCACTTGCCCTCTGCCTGTATCTAAAAGAACAAAAAATATTTTAAGCATTGGCAGTGATTGCACATATTCTGAAAACATTTGTTTCATGGTTTCTCTACTTTTTATATCTCCATCTAATAGCACATAGCATTTGTCCAATATTGAAAGCCTCCATGCCAGGCATCTTTCTGTGTGATGTAGGTCCAATTCTGTTAAACATCTTTTTCAGATAAAGTAATGTGGAAATGTTTTTCTTTTTTTAATAAATGCAGCATTATTTCATGGTGGATTGACATCATTGGTATAAATGTGAATGGCCTTCAAGCTAGGATGCTTTTCTGTCAAATTTGGCCAAATTCTGTTAGGCAGATTTTTAGTGAAAGTTCCATATTTTATGGCAAATTAATATAATATTTACAAATTTAACAGCCCTTTATGCCATATTTGTTGTCAAATTCATTCGAATTCTGAAAAGCAGTTTCTGCAAATAAGTCATTTAAATTTTTTTATATTTTTACTAACAGTGGCCAAATTTGATTGGATTAATTGTGTAAACTTTAAAAAGCCTTTATGCAAGGATGCTTTCTGTCAAATTTGGTCAAATTATGCTGAGCAGTTTTTCAGAAGTCGTTTTAACATGGTTCACACATAAATCTCAGGACCACATTTAAGGACTTTTCAAGGGCTTGTTATATCTTTTTCAAAGGCTTACTTAAATTAAATAAAACACTTTTAAAGTTGAATTATGAAACTTCTTGTACTGTATTTGTGTAGAGTCCATCTTCCAAGTTATACAATACAGCTTGTACTGTATTTGTGTAGAGTCCATCTTCCAAGTTATACAATACAGCTTGTACTGTATTTGTGTAGAGTCCATCTTCCAAGTTATACAATACAGCTTGTACTGTATTTGTGTAGAGTCCATCTTCCAAGTTATACAATACAGCTTGTACTGTATTTGTGTAGAGTCCATCTTCCAAGTTATACAATACAGCTTGTACTGTATTTGTGTAGAGTCCATCTTCCAAGTTATACAATACAGCTTGTACTGTATTTGTGTAGAGTCCATCTTCCAAGTTATACAATACAGCTTGTACTGTATTTGTGTAGAGTCCATCTTCCAAGTTATACAATACAGTGTGAAAAGTTTAAGTCCTAAAATATAAACATCAACATACACTGTGTATACAATAATAGCACTGTCAATTACTGTCATTAGTAAATTTCCAGTTGCATATGTAGTTTGTCAAATCACTGTATTCAATCTTACATGCTATGTTGAATCTCTACACTTGTCATTTAATTTAACTTTCAGTTCTTTTCCTAAGACAGTTTGACTGAATGGTAAATGTTAGTTGCCCTGTGGCTTCTGCCTTCTTCATGAGGCTGTCAGTTTTAACTGTGATTGCTTTGGAGGGAGAAGATAAAACTAAAATGCTTAACAGTAATACATCAAATATTAGCAAAATTCAAGGGTTTTCAAAGGTTGTCATCACAAATTTAAGAATTTTTCAAGGGCTTTTTACGCTTTCAAGGGTTTTCAAAGGCTGTCATTGAAAATTTAGGGACTTTTCAAGGGCTTTTCAAGACCTGTGTGAACCATGTTAAAAGTTTTTCAAATTTTAGTAACAGTGGTCATATCTGAATCTGGATCAGCATCATTCATATAAAACTGAAAGCCATCTATTCCAGGAAGATTTCTGTCCAAATTTGGTCAAATTCTATCAAGTGTTTTTTGAGAAGAAGTCATTTAAAAGCTTGTCTATTTTCAGAAATGTTGGCCATATTTAATGGCAAATCAGCATCATCTGTATATAATTTAAAGTTGTCTATGCCAGGATGCATTCTATACAATTTTGTCAAATTGTGTTAACAGGTTTTTGAGAAGTTAAAGAGTTTTTTTTCTTCTAATTTTAGTAATGGTGGCCATATTTGATGGTGGACTGGAATCATTAGAACAAATGTGAAAGAATTTCATGCCAGAATGCTTTCTTTCAAATTTGGGTTGTGTGGCTTTTGAGAGAAAGCTGTTTAAAGGAAGGGAATTACCCTTATTCATATAATAAGAATTCATCCTCCCACAGATGAACCTCATAGTGAGTTCTGGATAGAATCCAGGACACAACACTGACCCAGTCCGCTGCCCAAGTCCCCGGTGCATGCACTGTAGTTCTCATCTTTTCAGGACCAGACTACTCATGGGACATCAAAGCGGGGTGGGAGAAGGAATTCTGGCAATACTAACAGGTAACTATTATATCATTAAAATTAGCTCTCCCCCCCCCAAAAAAAAAATACATTTTAATATCAGTAATACGTTGCCTGTTGGTACTGCATAGCTGAATTTCCAATGCAGTGGAAAACTGATGGCATCAAGAGCTGGAATATACAAGGAATACTCACCCTTACTTAAGGAATGTCCAATACTGTAAGTTAGGATCTTATTACTTCAGCTACCTTTTGTGATGCAACTATGGACTCTGATGCATTTAGGAACAAAAGAAGGAGAAGGTTGTGTGTGATCACGAATATGTAGCCGTCATAACATCCTCCAATGATGAATGAGTTTGATAGGCCAATGAGGCAGCAGTAGCTCAGACTTCAGAGGCTTTAATCCTCATAAATGCAAGATCCCTGTCGCTCTGGGACTGATAAGCTCTCTTGGTCATTTTAACAATCCACCTGGTTGGCAAATGAGAGATACTGACTTGAATTGCCACTGAACCTTGGACAACAAAATTCAATAGATAAGGCATCAAGCTCACTCCATCTTGCAGACACTAAAGACAGCAAGAAAACAGTCTTGAGGGTAAGATTCCCAAAGGAAGCTTCACACAAAGGCTTATAGGAGAATTTAGTTAAAGATCATAAGACACATGAGAGGTTCCATTTTAGCATAAGTGAGCATGACACCGGTCTCTCCAGCTCAAAATACCTTATAAGGTCTACAATGTGAGAATATGAACCAATGGCACGTCCTTTAGAAAACTTGAGTGTGTGTAAGATAGGGCTGCCATATAACCCTTGATAGTAGAAACCGAGCATTGTTTCTCTTCAAAAGGAAGAGAAGAAAATCAGCCACTACACTCAAAAGGGGACAGCTAGGATTAATGCACTTCCTACCGCACCAATTGCAAAATATTCTCCACTTGGCATCATAGGCCTTGGACATGGAGTGTCTCCTGGCCTGTATGTTGCACTCAGCAACTTTGCTTGAAAACTTGTCCTTGCGGATGGACTGCTTGAGATGAGCCAAGCATGAAAGTGGAGAATCTGAGGGCTATTGTGTAGGAGGGAGCCCCTGTGCTGAGACAGAAGGTCCCTCCTCTGAAGTAATGACCTGGGCTAGTCTATCAGCAGGTCAAGAAAATCATTCAACTACGATCACTAGGGCCACAAAGGGGCTATCAAGAAGAGCTGAACAGTGGAGGTCCTGACTTTTTTAAGCACTTGCAGAATCATCCTGATGGGTGGAAAGGTGTAAGCGAACAAGCAATCCCACTTCAGGCTGAAAGCATCCACTGCCCAGGCTCACTGATCTGGAACAGAGGAGACATAAAAGGGGAGCTTGTTGTTCAATTTTGTCGCAAACAAGTCCACCAAGGGTCTCACCCACACTCTGAACAGGGAGTCAGCTATGGATTGGTACAGTGCCCACTCCATTATAACTACCTTCCCTTTCCTGGACAAACTGTCCACCAGCATATTTTTCCTACCAGAGATATAACAAACTTGGATAGTGATCCCCTCCGAGGTTGCCCAGCGAATGATGTTTCAAACCTCCACACAAAGAGAAGGGACATGTGTGCCACCTTGTCGCCTGAGGTATGCTATGACCAACATGTTGTCAGAGGAGACCATCACACAGCAACTGCATATAGCATCAATGCACCGCTTCCGCCTCCAAGTGAGCACCACACCCCAAATGTGACACCTCCACATCCATGAAAATATTGGAGTGAGGTCTAGAGGCATGCATGGGGACTCCAGTCCAAAACTGGTCCCAATTTTCCCATTAACAAGTGATGGTGAAAGTTGAGTCCTAGAGAAATCTGAGTTGTTAAGGGGTCCATGTGCAGTTTCCAGTTTGCCAAGAGGAGAAAACTGGTGAGGGTGCAAGTGAAGTCTTCCTAAGGGAACCAGGTCCACTGCAGAGTTCAAGGTCTCCAGAAGAGAAAGAGATAGACAAGCTGACAACTGGTTCATGACTCTTAGTGCTTCCAACAGGGCCAGGATCCTGTCCACTCTGTTCTGTGGGACATGGACTAATCCCCTGTTTATGAGGCAATTCATCCCCACATATATGAAATCTTGATATGGGACAAGCTCTGATTTCCCTTGGTTGGGTAAAAGGCCCAGCTGGGTCACTTTGGACCAGCAGTGGGACAGATTGTGACTTGGGGACTCTAAGTGGCCATTGTGGATCAACCAGTCGTTCGAAATACTGCAGTATATGAATCTCCAGAGACCTTAGATGGACGGCGACTACTCCGTTACCCTGGTAAATGCTCTGGGCACAGAAGCTAGGCCAAATTGCAGAGTGTGAAATTGGAATACTGCCCTGTCTAGATAGAACCAGGAGTACTTCATTTCAGGAAAAATAGGGATGTGAAGGTACGCATCCTGGAGGCCGATGGAGACCTCCCAGTCACTGGGTCTGATGGCCAGTCTAACTGAGGTTGTGGTCCCCATTTTGACAGTTTCCTCTATTACCTATTTCTTTAAGGTGGAAAGGTCTATGATTTGACAAAACTTTCCTCCTTTTTTGGAAACCAGGAAGATCCAGGAGTAGAAGGCCAGAGACTGGTCATTTATTACACCCTCCACTGCGCCCTTCCGAAAAAGGGAGTACACCTCTTCCTTTAAATGCACCCGATTCAGATAATAGAACTGCATGGGGGTTCTTGTCAGAGGAAGATATGGAAGAGGAATGCACCACATGAGAGGTAATGAGTCCCTAGGGTCAGCACCCCCCCTTTCCCTAGGGGAGAGGGAAGAACCCACAAACTTCTTCCCTTGGCCTCTCCAGCGACCCCATCGGGCAGCTGATGGGCAAGAGGGAGGTTTAAAATGGGATGGCTTTTGGAGTGGGGCTGCGTGGCTTTAAATAAAGTCCTTAAAGTGCTGTTAGAAACCAAGCAACAGCAACGACAATGAAAACAACCTTATTTTAAAGTACTGGTCATATTATGTATCCATGTAATGTAATGTTCTTAAGATTTTATCGATGGGATTCTATTGAAGGTACCTCACTTCTGTATAATCAACACTTACTATGCTGCTCAAAATGATGTGATTTTGGCATTATGAAATCATCAATACAATGCCACTTTTTACCTAGGTGTACTGTAGTGCTATAAACCCTAGAACAGACTGGATGTCAAATGATGTGATTGTGGCATTATGACATCATCAAAATGATGTCACTATTTACCTAGGTGCACTGTAGCACCATAAACCCTAGGATAAAATGGATATCAAATGATGTGATTATGACATTATATCATTGATATGATGTCACTATTTACCTTGGTGTACTGTAGTGCTATAAACCCCTGCACTGACTGTATGTAAAATAACATGACTGCAACTTGTCTTTCTTCTTGAATAATGAAAAAGAAAAATTCTTACACAATTTTAATAATCTTAATAACAGTCATTTAAAAGAAAATAATAAAGCCAACAAAAATTATATAAGAGCATTCAAAATCTTTAGCAATATACAAGCTTCCATAAATAGGTTGTGTAAAATCTGTAGCAATATACAAGCGTCCATAAATTGGTTGTGTAAAATCTGTAGCAATATACAAGCTTCCATAAAATGGTTGTGTAAAATCTGTAGCAATATACAAGTGTCCATAAATTGGTTATGTAAATTCTGTAGCAATATACAAGCTTCCATAAATTGGCTCTTTGTTGCAGAAATTCAATGTGATCTCATTAATTGTGTAATACTCACAAAATTCACTTACTGACATATGCCTTTCTTTATGTAGCTGACATATGCCTTTCTTTATGTAGCTGACATATGCCTTTCTTTATGTAGCTAACATATGTCTTTCTTTATGTAGCTGATAAGAAGAGGCTACAATATTCAACCTGTACAAAATGTAATAACATTTTAAATATTCAATCTGCTATTATTTATTAGTGCTAAATCCCATAATTTTCTGTGTATTTAAACTTACATGGGGATGGATATTTAAATAAGTGTAGCACAAGAAAAAGCACAATAATCTATACATTTTTTAGTGATTTTAGACTGCATGATTCTTTAGATGTGAAAAATGTCAATTTTAAAAAAATATAATATTCCAACATTTCACAAGTGAACATCCTTAAATAATTCAATACACTCATGTACATCATTTAAGTATGGTGACTTTAATTTTATTTCAAAATTGTGGTGCAATGTTCCAAGCTTTTATATACCTCCAAAAATAGCCCTTGATCCTTGTTTTTTTGAAACAGTGAATTTTGTGGAAGAAAAAAGTCCTAGTTGGCATGAGAGGTCAACAGAACATAAAGAATCCTCATATTCAAAAAGTGAAGAAAATAAAGTGAAGGTTTAAATTAAATTGAAAGATAGTAATACTTATTGTCAATAAATTTTACTATAGTCAAGTTTTGGTTAGCCTTGAATTGATTTATGGCCTTGAATTGATATATGGCCTTGAATTGATATATAGCCCTGAATTGATATATGGCCTTGAATTGATATATTGCCTTGAATTGATATATGGCCTTGAATTGATATATGGCCTTGAATTGATATATAGCCCTGAATTGATTTATGGCCTTGAATTGATATATGGCCTTGAATTGATTTATGGCCTTGAATTGATATATAGCCCTGAATTGATATATGGCCTTGAATTGATATATGGCCTTGAATTAATATATAGCCCTGAATTGATATATGGCCTTGAATTGATATATGGCCTTGAATTGATGAATTGATATATAGCCTTGAATTGATATATTGCCAGAGCAGAGATAACCATGCCCTACTCATTAGCATAGCACATCATATAAAATCAAAATATTTTATGTTGACCCTTACTTCATATGAATTAGTGTTAATTGTTTAGTGCATACTCAAAATGTCATGAAAAATGGTTGAAAAATGTAGAAGTTATTATGATTTGTATTTGTATATAATATATAGTGGCACCTTGATAGGTTACAGACATTATGCCATAAAATCTGTCAAGCTACAAGTCCACCTGTAAATCCTGTGATGCTCAAACCTTTGCTAGCGATAGATCCATTAGGTATTAGGATGTCTTAGGGTCTGAGTGACATACGGCATTATATTAATTCAAGCTCATTTTTGGCTGCCTCATTGACCCTTATTTTTCATCTTTGATGCAAGAAAGTTGCTTCTATATAGCACCTGTAGGGCACATAAAAAAGACCCCAGCAAAATAAATATATTCTTATGGATGATAGACTGACTGAATCAAGAGCATCCCAAGCTGGCTTAGTGAATAGAGTTCACTCATTACCAAAGAAGCATAAGACGATCAATTTCACTGGCTGACAGAAATGTCCGACTGATTTTGATTAGTTGGGGCACTCATCTAGAACACATAGACAACAATCATACAGTGTTCCAGGCAGGAATTTTTTACTGAGGGGAGGGGAAAGACAGGCAATTTTGTTGAAGAAAGAGGCACTTTTTGCAACAAAGGGACAGTTTCATATGATATAAAGAACTTGAGGCTGATGATGTAATTTCTAATTTCATCTTTTGGAAGAAGAAACAGACAAAAGCACATTCATATGTTTACCCTAAATTAAATAAATAGAAAATAAGTTTTAAGTTGGTATTTAGATGAGATGACTCTTGAATGGCAGAGGGGAGAGGCAAGGAGGGAAGAGGAGAAGGCACTGAGGACAATGGGTGGGGGATGTGTCCCTCTATTTCTATCTTGCTGGATCACTGTCATGGATAGAAACTGTAAGGGAAAGTGAAAACTCCATCAAAAGCACTTCTGCATTTATTTCCAAAGTAGCATACAGGGAAGAAAAAATGTCTCAAGTATTCAAAATAAATCTAAAGAGCAACATTTTGAATTCAAATCTGATGGCTGTGCTGCATCTTGAGCACAGGATTGTGGGTTCCTGCAATTTTTTGTCCCATGTCCTCCAAATTTTGACCCTGTGTGCCCCCTGGGCATGCTTTTTCATAAGGAAAAAAATCCAAAAATATGCCTACAACTTTTCCTTGGTGAATGTCCATCCAAGTCTATGCTGGTGTTAGTAATGTCCAAAGATGATAAAAATTGTAAGATGGCAATGAATATCCATTTTAAAACAATGTATCTGGCAATGAAAACATTCACGGTTTCTGATAGTCAGCAGAGTTGCAATGAGAAGTCTTTGACGGCTGCTAGTGTAACATATTTTTTAGGTTAAAGTTACAACTACAGCAATTTTGTGGCAGGGGTATTGAAGGGAAATGAGAAAGAGTTCAAGTAGTAAGCGTATACAATTTGCATTTAATATTTAAGGTTGAATTAATGACAAAAGAGACTAAATTTATGCAAATACATAATTTGTCATTTAATGAATGATTTTTTAATTTAAAAAAAAAAGTAATTCAGAAAACATGGGTATTTATTATAATAAATGCTGGTAGATAAAGAGTGAACTTAAAATTAAATAAGAGCAAGATCCAGAACGGAAAATTCCATGGTGAAGCTCATTTCAGGTTAACCAGATATTAAAAAATGCTAATGCTTTCATGAGTTACATGAGCACATGATAAAACGTTTTTTGCAATAAATGTAAAGTGTCCAAGGAAAATATGATAGTACAGTGCAGATGACAATGTTAAGGTGGCAAAACTGTCAAAGCAAATATGATTATCTCTTTTTTTTAGCACTACTAGTGCCTTATGTACTACTATTTTCCCTTGTACCCTTAAAATGTTGTGGCCCCCAAAGTTTGAGGGTTTGGGACAGTGTCCCCTGCCCTTGGGATCCTAGGTGCAACACTGAGAGGGGGAGGCTGATAATAATGTTTTAATTTTCTTTAATAAACAAGAAACAGGTAAGGATATTTATTCGTTTTTGTTTTTTGTTGTTGTGTTTTTAATAATCCAACTTTCTAAGCTAGTATGAGTCTCAGCCTACATAAATGTCAACATCTCTTAAATAGGGTGTGAAAGGTCAGAGGAAACTAATTTTGAACTAGTAGGGGCCATTGGGCACCACTTTGTGATGATTTTATGCAATTAATGGACTCCCTCATCTCACCTTGCCCAAGATTTCCAAAAAGGACCCCTGATTTCTGGCCAATGATAGTCCTTGGCTCTCAGCATCAAAAATCTACAGAGAGCTCTGTAAATAGAGTCATGTAGACACAAGTGCTAGTTTACATGCAAGTTATCTTAGATTGTGTTTTTGATGCAATTCATTTAAAAAAATGAACTGCATATGCAACCTTGCAACTCTACCACTTCTGATCCAACGATGAAATATTCCTGAAAAGTTCTCAAAACATAAAAGTGACTTGAACTCGCCTACAAATGCCGGATCTAAAACCCAACCAACGCCACTCGTGACTCATTTAAATGATTTAGCCGGAATTCTCATTACCGCAAATTCTGATTAGTGACAAAATGGCAACTTGGGCTGGATATTTCGAATTTCGAAAACATTAAGTTCGGGATATTTTGTTGGCGATCTATGACTATTAAAACCAGCGTCATACCTGAAAAAATCGGAGTCTTTAACACGGAACACTTCTTTGGCTAAAAACGAAAGTAAGGAGAAGGACACCTACCGGGAACCTTTGAAATGACGTCATTTCCGCCTCAATGGAAAAGAGGAGTGGGCCTCACAAAAAAACCTAAAAAATACTCTTGCTCCGATTTGGGAAAAATAAAATCATTGTGTGCCTCATATCAGTCCTTTTGGAAGACAATCCCAGGTCAGGCCCCCACCATATACCCTCTCCAAGAAGATTAAATTGTCGGTCCCTTACATGCGATATGTTTTACCTCCGCTTGAAACAGTTAATGCATCCCGGTTTTTATTTTACATTTATTTTGTAATAACTTTTATCAACATACATATTGTGGGAGTTCAAAGAACATTTGATACAAGAAAGACTTGGATAATTTTGGTAAGAATGTACAACAGTTTAGGCTTACTCGCCATTAAGCTAACATATACTTCATGTGGGCCAATGGGTTTACGCGCGGGAAATATAAATTATACTAGCTTCTTGCTGTTATGTTACCCTTTTTCTGATTTGGCGTCATGCCTAAATTCAAGGTAATCGGAAAGTGTTGAATATTTTCGTACTTCTGCTTCCGTTGCTGCAGTAGTTACGCGATTATCATCACGTGTACATGTTTCTTGATAGCCGAAAAATTCGTCTCCAGAGCATATTGTCAAAAAAAATTAAATGCAAACATTGTACACGCTTACTACTTGAACTCCTTTTCTTCTCCCTCCGCCAAAAAATCGCCCAGAATATTCATGAAAACAATCCACCATACACGAATGTCTCACCTTCTGATCGTCTGCTTCCCACGGGCTCGTATCGTTGCTCATAATTTACTTATAAATTATATATTATTATTATTATTATTATTATTATTATTATTATTATTATTATTATTATTATTATTATTATTATTAGGTTTATCTGGTCATACTCCGACCACTGAGGCCATTGACATGAGAACGACAACTATGGTACTGAAGCTGACTAATGCATTGCTGAGTAATATACAGGGAACAATCAATCGGGCTTATTTCATTATTCTGAAAGCATATAATCTGAGTTGTTCTTACTGAAACGTGACTTTATTAAGACTATATGCGTAGGGGGTAAATCCGACGGTGTTGTGGGTTATTCCGACCTCTGATATGTGTAACTCCGACCACCATGGGAAAATACCGACCACTGTGTTTGTAACTCCGACTGTTCAGACGTATGTGATACAGTTTACATCTCGCAAGGATCCGAAAAGCAAGTTCCCACAAAGATGATTCTGGACACGTTTCATAGTGTTGTAAAGAAGCTTTTAACGGCAGTTATATTGGAATATCCATGAATGTTTAGTAACCTACTCTCTGCTGGTATCGATCTAATAAGTAATTATAACTGATTTGTGCAAGATGTTCTCTGGACAAACCAACAAGCACAACTCTGTCAGCCTCTCTCTTTCTAAATGTGTGTGTGTGTGTGTGTGTGTGTGTGTGTGTGTGTGTACGTAAAGCAGTAGGGACACAGGAGAGAGAGAGAGATGATTTGGATAATTAGATTGGTGACTACAGATAAAATACATACATTTTCTCAGCACAGTTTCTCTTATGAGAACGTGTATTTAATTTATTAGGATTATTAGGAATCAAAATTTGACAACTTTTACAACCACAAAATTTGTTTGAAAACTGAATAATTTATTTGTAATTTTCTCTCTTCTTCCACTCTCCTTTCTGAATCCTCTCCTTCTTTTCCAAAGCTTTACTCTTCCTATCTTCATTCTCTGCTGCTTTATTTTACTTTAACATTTTGGCATCTCTTTTTCTTTCATAATTTCATCGGATGTCAAAAGTCTGTGAAATGTTAAAGCTTTAGACTTAATTTTGTTTCCCCGGTCAATTGGCATAGTTCCGAAACTATTTTCCAGGTCCTTGTTCCATATGGAACTCCATTTATTGTTTCCCGGGAGGGAATCATAACCTTCTTGTAGGATAAATCCACTCCCAATATCGGCTACAGAAGAGTTGCTACTGGCCAGAGACAACAAAACAGATGTAGCCTCTAAGTCCTCTGCTTCCATGTTTGCTCCAATTGGGCTGTACTTTTCTTTGAAAGGTACAATTTTAAGAGACGTGAAAAAGAGATAAAATATATCAGATAAATGCTAAGCATGAGGTTTGATAGAGAGAAAAACTAAAGAAATCACCAGACGTTTATTTCAAAAGCTTCAAAATTAAACTATTTCAAGAAAGAACCCACGCAGCAATTCTTCAATTTCATCTATATCTTTTTCCGCACATTTGAAGCCAATTTCGCATCTATGACGAGGCCCAGTCCTGTTTTTACAGGATTCTTCGGCACTTTTCGCTTTTAAATAAATATTTCCATGTACAAGATTGTGAGAGAACGGAAAGTCATATTGATATGGTGTTTTCACCAGAAGACTTCTAGTGATGTCTAGACAATCCTAAATGAAGGTGGTACTGACCTGATGTCTAATATGGCTGCCACAGCAGCCATCTTGAAAATCTTGTGATCGCTACTCCTCCTGATCGGAAAAATCATTTTGACATGGGATTTTTACCAGAAGACTTCTTATGATGTATCGTTGGTCCTAAATGATCATCGTGACAATGTGAGGTCCAATACGGTTGCCACAGTGGCCATCTTGAAAATCTTGTTATCACTACTCCTCTTGCATTGAAGTCATATTGACATGGTGTTTTCATCAGAAGACTTCTTATGATGTCTAGTTAGTCCTAAATAAAAGTGGTACCGATATGATGTATAATATTGCTGTCACAGTGGCCAACTTGAAAATCTTATTATCACTACTTCTGAATGAATGCTCATATCAGCATGGGGTTTTCACTAAAAGACTTCTTATAATGTTTCGTTGACCCAGACTTCATCACATATGTTACACAAATGACGCATCGACCTTCTAAAACGGCATCTATTAAGTTTGCTCAAAATCTGTATTGATAAAGTTTGCTCAAAATTCGATTTTAAGAGGGCACTGCCATTGCAATTTGTATATATTCTATATCTGAACCCCAAAACTACTACTAATAATAATAATAATAATTTATTATTATATTTCATTTAAGGAGTATATTTGCCCTTATGTATATTATTCAGACCTGTATTTCCATAGTATGCCTATTTCATTTGTTTCTTCTTCTTTACCTTCTCTCTCTCTCTCTCTCTCTCTCTCTCTCTCTCTCTCTCTCTCTCTCTCTCTCTCTCTCTCTCTCTCTCTCATGATGAATAGATCTTAAAATGTGTTTGACCCTCTAGTATACATTTATGTAATCAATGAGAAGGCGTCATTAAAAATGCCTAAAAATGAATCCTAAACGACAAAAAGTAGGCTTCAAGTATTAACTTTCCATAATTAGTTTCCCACATGAATCATGCTAATTTTCAGTGACTGAACTTACATGACCTGTTTCTCTTCGGTATTCTGTGTCACCCATACAGTATCGTATACCTGTTATACTCAACGACAAACGGAACACATTTTAAAGAATAACTCTTGTTTAAATACAGTAATACAATTGTTTAAGTAGCGATTTTAACTCTCATCACAATCAAGTCTGAAAACGATTGAGAAATCAGGCATTGATGAGTGTTGATTGCATCCGAAATTAAGTGACAAACGAAATTTGGTACAGCGACTGTTACCGAAATAGACTGCAAGTTTACCAACATACAAAAATTCAGGTTTTAATGCAGAAATAAACAAAACATAAACCAAAATCCTACAGTAAACTCACAATCATTAGAGTCTGTTGGACCGTTCTGTCTTGTTTCTACAGTTTTGTATCCTCACCCTAGCAATCGTTACTGTATCAATCCGCACAAGAAATGTGTTAACGAAAATAAAGTCTCTTCGTTCTGGTATGAAAACGGTCATTAATTTGACAAAATACACAGTTTGGAGTATAATGTTTAGGATCTAAGTTTGTAAATAGTCGCTGTCCTAAAATTATTGTAAAATTTCGGAACTTCCTTTTTATTGATTTAGTAATGCAGCCATTAATCGCATTGACACTAAACGGAGAAACAAATCCATGCAAATCGAAGATTTTTGCCTTAAAAATATATTTAATAAAAAGAAAATCTACATTTTTTGTGTAGATATAAGGAAATATTTCACTCGTGAAGTAGAAACATATTGTATTGTCACTCGTGGCTTCACCACTCGTGACAAAACAATGTTTCCACTTCACACTCGTGAAATATTTCCTCATATATCCTCTACATGTGGGAGAAAATATACATATGGTTGCCATATAGACAACTAGCGAATTTCCACTTTAGAAGGAAATAGTTACCGGAAGATTGACTGACAGATGGACAAACAGATACAAAATAAACCTGATACTAAATCTTGTGATAATTAGAAATGAATAAACACGCGACATCAGGTCAAATGATTACATGATTGCATGTTGTTAGTAAACGTAAATTTATATGCAAAATGGAGATTCCTGTCGATATATACATGATTTAATTCTGACATTAAAAAAAAGTTGGATACATGTACATATATGCTATGACACTACATTTTGTTACACGTTACGCACGTACTAAGAATTTAAGATGACAAGTTAAGATTTATGATCGATAGATAGATAAATAAATATATAGATGGATGGATCAATTGGTGTTCATCGGTACATCAACACATGAAAGTTTTTTTTTTATAATTTGCATATATTCTGACGTTTGTCGCGTACAACCTTGTAACGACAGCCAAGTGCTCCATCTCTGCGAGTAAAGAATTCCTGACATTTTCCTGGTACATATTAGGTAAAATCTTAACGTTGTGCACTAAAGCCATTACAGAGAAAAGATCGCAGAAAATACATTATGAATTGAATGTGATGCAATTATCAAAGCGTACGGTTTTCTCCAGCTGTCATTTTACCACCAAATTTACATCGTCGTGACATTGTTATACCTTTCATTACGGTGACATACCAATGAAGCTGATTTATTCCTGGCGCAAATATTCCAAAGTTTCTTCTTTCAAGTATGAAATTACTAGAGAACTTCTTTTATTGAACTTTTGTAAATACTTCCAAATGGTTCCATTTTGCCTCGTATACTTCAGCATGTGACTGAGATCTCAGCCATCTTTCAACGATTTCCCCCTTTTTACGCCGTATCCCTCCATTTAATATTTCCGAAGTAGAGTTTGGTAGAAAAGCCGAAAACTGCTCCCCAGATGGCGCTCTCGCTTCTGTCAAAGCGCCCCTGCCACGACTGCTCTTGTTTTTACCTCATTTTTCAAGGGATTCGCAAAAAAGTAAGTGAAAATTAGAAATTTGAAGCTTTTAGCCAACAACTCTAGAACTGTTATTGTTAATTTTTCATCTTTTTCACCAAAATGCAACGTAAAAATTAATGAAATGACAACGTAAAACGAGGTTGACCCGGGTCAAAGGGCAAGCAGTGGCATTGTTTATGTACGTCGTTGGAAAGTAGTTTGAGAAAAAAAAACATGAAGTGTTCCGATTGTCTGTCTGCTTTGTCCGTCAATCGGAACATTTTTGGACTTTTCCATCGCATGCTAGAACAACCTTGGGTGCAAATAATAGCCGGATATGCGTCCGCCAAAAACTTACCAATTTTGGAAGTATCACTACGATTACCTCAGAGTCTCTTTCAGAGAATTGAAGTTATTCGATTCGCATCGGAAAGAGGCGACGATGTTCTGAATGATTTCTCCGCCATCAATGGGAACGTCTTGACCTTTTCCATCTCATTCTGGAAAACACCTCGGATGTAAAATAATTGCCAGTTTGAATTGCCCTCAAGCCCTTTGTTTTTAATACGTCATAATAACTTAAATACCGTCACAAAGACTAGATGGCGTGTCTTTACTATCAGCAACATAAGCAGTGGTTTAAGGATATTAAAACTGAATGATTTCTTGAATTGTTTTCAATTACAAAGTTACAGGAACAACATTAAAAATTAAAATAAAGATATTTCACTGATTGTTGAAACGTCGTCGAGTACTATTTTCAAAACCTATCATTTTATTATCTGTTCTTCGCACATCTTACCGGATGTTCGTCCGCCACAAACTTACATATTCGTTGTATCACACGATTACAGCTGAATCTCCTTCAGAGATTCGAAGTTATTCGACGAGCATTGGAACTAGACTAGGATTTTCAGAATGCTCCACCATATGTTTGAAAATAGTTCTCAGTGTAGTTCATTTGGAAGATCGCTCTTCCATTTTCGCAAACCCAGTGACTCACATGCATGTATAAATCCCTGATAAACCTGAATGAGATTCGGATGGTGCTTGGCGCAGTGATTTGCATCACATGATGTACATGTTTGCTGGAAGTAAGGATGTTTTCCATAACAAGAGTGGCCCTATTGTTTATCATGCCGATAAATCCGTGCCAGGTATAAGAGCTTGACAATTCTAGTAACATCAATTGTAATATTTACTTTGGCACAAGGTACATTTCATTTGACAAGAGCGCAGTATAGAACAGTACCAACAGCTTTTGTCATCTGGGTTTTTCATTGCTCCGACCAGTCATTCTTGATGTTGAACAGATTAGCAGTCGCAAAGGGATGGTGGGTGCTGGTTTGCTGACAACTGCGCCACATCATTCGAAAAACCTCGGCTGTTTCTGCAAGACTAAAATATGACGAAGCTAAGATCCGTAGGGATGACCTCGAAGTTGTGAATGCCTGCAGATAGCTATCATCCTCTACCTTTAGTGAAAGTATGGAATCGAATACTTTTTTCCACATGATGAACCGTGCTGATGTGAAGCTCTAAACTAATTACTGCAGTTCAGAGGGAAGTTTCCAAACTAGCTGTTATGGGAATAACGTTGCTACTGTGCGAACGATCGGAACATCGCTCGGCCATTTCCGTGAAGTCAAGAAATTACCTCAGATGCCTTTGTAGGAATAAACATATATTTTTATGGGTTTAGTGATTCGCCTCCACATATGTTGCGACAGATAAGGCTGACAATGTTCCGTTTGTGGGATTGTTTCCTTCCTACGCCATATTGTGCCATGTAAACAAAAGTAGTTTCGAATATAGTTCCCAATGGCGGCGAATTACATCTGAGGTTTCTTTCTCGGCGTAACTGAAAATGCAGTAAAGATTCCGATTGCAATCGGGAGACACAGCTTTCCTAGTTACCGGTCTGTGATATTGGCTTTCTTTCCAATTTAGGCCGGGTATCAGCGAATGGGATGTAGATGTAACATTGGATACCGTACTTAGTACTTCGAGATCGAACCATTGGCTACATCAGCGTGACATTTTTCTTTTTAATTTTCAGAAACTTTTATCAGTTCCCTCAACTTCTACATAGATTATGTCTGTGGACTGACACTATTTCGATTTTATTTTAGGCAGTCCAAGGTTATCCGCTGCCTACCCGGTGCGAGAATATTGATTAAAGTAGCTTTTACCGGGTACCGCGCTGAGGGGACAATTATCTAAAAAAGCAAACAAACCAAAAAAAAAAAAAAAAAAAGCAACAAAAGTCGCGAAGCACCCCGTTCAAACTGGTTGTGCTAACTTCAGTCAAAAAGTACATATGTTGTGTATTGGGCCAAGTAGAGTACGAACTCGTTTTATATTCTCAAACGTGACCATTGATGGCCATAGCAGCAGGTATGGGGGAGTTATCTTTTCTACAAAAAGTTCTGGACTTGCACTGCTCTTGTCTCATGCAGCCCTGATTTTGTCTGATTAGCGAATTTCCAGATATTATTTTTGGGGAAAAACAGCAAAAACTACGCTCCTCTGTAGTTTGTTTACATCAAGCGGATACGTTTTGATCTCATCCCTTGAGAAAAGTGTTTACATCATCAATATTATAAAGTTATAATGTACATAACGCCATAAAGAATGTAAGTCTCAACGCAGTCTAGTTACTTCCGGTTTCTTATTTATATTTCAGAAAAGGCTGAGGTTGTTTCGATTGAATTAAGCAGTCAATTGTCTACGTTTGCACCTTTAATTTGAGGCACAAATACTTATATTATACGCGAATCGTTTGTGGTCGAGCCTGTGTAATAAAATGTAGGTTCTAGTGTGCAGTCTAATTTCCCCTTTAAGGGAAGTCCGTTTTGCATTTTATTTATTACAATATATATATATATATATATATATATATATATATATATATATATATATATATATATATGTATGTATATTTTGTGTGTTCGAGACATGCTTTATATAATCGCAACATCAGAACTGAAAACATTTTGTATTTCTACGAAATAACTGAAAAGTACCATATTATCGCTGTCACTATTGGTTGCCATTACAAACTACGCGTAAGGCCATAAAGTCGGTGTTTTGTTGATAACGGGGAGAATTAGGCCGTAACTCCCTTATATCTGTATATATAGCCAGACCAATTAAATATTGGTTTAAACTACTTGAAATGTCAGATAAACGATTGCCCAAATTGTGTTATAAAATGCAGCTCTCATGGCTTGTGGGTACAAGTAGTAGCTCTACAGTTTGGGCTCATAATGTAAAGAATTTTTTTTTGAGTTATGGTTTTGGTGAGGCATGCTATAACGAAGGAGTGGGAAACAAGGAGCCTTTAATGAATTTATTAAAGACTAGATGTAAAGATATAGACACAAAATTGCCATGCAGATGTAAATAGCATTGACAGAGTGAGAGTATACAGGATATTAAAGACATACTGTAAATTGAGGGGCGGGTTACTTGATGTTAAGGTTAATTCAGGACGCATTGAGAAACTAAGATATGAAGATAGACTCTGTCCATACTGCGGTCTTAATATTGTGGAAACAGAATATCACTGTATTTGCTGTTGTCCAAGATTTACAGACATTCGTGTGTAGTGTTTACCTTTGTTTCTGTATTTGAACCCACGTGAAAAGAAATTTTGTGATGCATTGAGAAGTAATCACAGAGAAAGTATTGTAACAGTTTGTAAGTCTGTACTCTTTAGCAGGGAGAAAAAAAAACTATTATAAAAATGTAAGTATTTACACTTACTATACTTTAATTTGTTATACTCACCTGATGTGTTTGTTTGTTTAATATGTATGTATGTAATTTGGGCTGGTGGCCTATATTACTGAATAAAGTATTCCTATTTTGTTGACAGCAATCTGACTAAAGTTGCAATATATATATATATATATATATATATATATATATATATATATATATATATATATATATATATATATATATATATATATATATATATATATAATGATAATAATAATAAGAAGAAGAAGATAAAGAAGAAGAAGAAGTATAAGTAGATCTTACAGATAAAGGTTCATGTTCTGGCGTCCTTGGGAATTCCCGGTCCATTTATTTTTTGATAAGGCGTTGCATTTTGTGTTAGTGAGAGCTATCATTAGAAGCGATATGTTTCAAATTAAATTTTCCACTTTCATAAATGTGAAAGCTGTAATTTGATAGGTGAATATAAAGGTGAACACAACATGGTCTCATATCAGTTATGTCGGAGATCTCGATTTTATTCAGATTATGTTTTCATTAGCTACATGTACTATGAAGTTGAAACTCATGATTACAGCACATCCGTGCTGAAAATAACAAACTACTTACTTACTAGTCAGTCTAAGTCAGACACACACTACTGATACTGAAGCTAAACTAGGAACCGATGGTTTTAATTTTCGGCCCAGGTAAAGCATAATTTATCTGTTTTCAAGTGACCAAAACATCGACTTTTTACTTGCATTCAGGGCGGAAATCGTCACGAACTTAAGACATCGTTGGCAAATAAGGCACACTTGAATTAAATGCAAATATAACTTTATATTTTATACATGAGTATGGTTAAATCTTTGATTTTATGAAAATATTTCACTCGAACAATATTCTTAACTCTAGTGTTAATAACACTGCAGTGAACACAAACCGACCATATGACACAATGAACAATTCGGAAATCCTCAAATGCTTTCATATCATTTATCATATTCAATATGGCGGTGCAAAGTACGTGGTAGATACGCTAGATTTTCAAAAGTTTTAACTTAAATATTTCGCAAGTATGATTTTTTCCCAACTTCAATTACATTTGCTGTATTTATGTAGTTAATTTCTGTCAAATAATAGAGAGTGAACATTTTCATGGACTTATATAACTGGGCAGGGACACGACTATATATTAGTTGGCATATTTCAATAGTCCATTTGATTCATAGGAAAACCATTTCTTGCAGGTTTTGTCAACATGCACTTGCCTTAGCAAACCATTTCATTTACATTGGCATGGATAACATGCCCTGAAATTAGGATTTTTGTCATAATTTATTCAAAAGTCTTCTTCTTTGTTATCTATATTGATATTAGCAAACTGTGCCATCTTTCTATGTAGGTAAAGTCTATTTTTCTGAACAGCTAAATCTTACCTCGTATTAACAGCCACATAACTTTGTGTAATGGTAAGTAGGTTGTATTAGTAATTGTTGCATGTGTATTGCCGTATTTATAGTAGAATCGTTTCAAAATAAGACCGGAATAATTATGACAACATGATTACAGGCTAGCTTGTGTAGTAAAATGTACCTTTTGTATTTGCGTGTATAAATCAATGTACGTGAACACAAATAAAATATATTATGAAGGAGAAAGAAAAAAAAAAACAACATATATAATGGTGTTGCCACCTTGTGCAGCTGACCTGATGGTCTGGGCTTATGACCACCTTATATGTTCAAGAGGGTGTGGGGCAGTTATAAGTTTCCATAATCAATATTGCCATCTTGTGCGGCCGGCCCTGACGGTTTGGGCTTAGAATCACCATATATTTCTTAATTTTATAGGGGTGCGAAGTTGAAGGTCACCTGATTGGATTCCGACTCCTAATATTAATTGCATTGTTAGTAGTGTCCCATCACCAAAAGTAGTTGAGAATAGACAGTAGAAGTTTGTGTTAATTGTTAAATGTGTGCATATATAGGAACAGGAATTTATACATGCTTTTTAGGAGGAGTAGATTGCTTTTTGTTACTAAGAGATGCTTATATATTTTATTTGTTTGTTATTGTATACATCATATTTATTTATTCTTAAATAATATGGATACCCTCTCTGTATATATATATATATATATATATGCAGATTATTTTAGATTGTTATTATTGTTTTTTTTTTATACCTAAATTGTACTTTCTATGGGAGTGGAGTTTCTCTCGCTGTTAGGGCGGGAATAGGCCGCCGTTGCGAAAAGGCTCAACACCTAGTAGGCCCAGCATACCTATCCCTTCCCTCATAGCGGAGCTCCTTCTCTCCCGCTACAGATCATTTCTATCCGCTATTTTGAGGTGTTTCATGCCGGTGGAGGAGTGGGGGATCGACAGTTTCGGTAGACGTCGCCTACCTCTTAAGGGGATAGACATAACTGTGTCCCCCCCCCCCCGGCCCCCAGCTTTACTCTACCTTTGTTTCTTGCTTGTTTGTTTTAGGTTAATTACAGCTTAGATGCCTTTCGTTTGGGTGGTTTGGTCCTTGACGGGGATTATATTTTCCTCTTTTCCCAATATCTGAGATGTACACCATAATATCAGTGTTCACGGAATTGATGTTGCTGCTTGGTGTTTTTAGAAACCCCGGGTACTTGCATGGATCTGTTAGTATTCTCTATCTATCCTAGAAGTTGGTTCTTTATATGCTGTATTATGTGGTTGAGTGTTTCTTGGATGAGGCAGCGTGGACAATTTATTCCTAACTCATTTATACCTGGTACAAATCTTCGCAAGCTGCTGGCTAGTAATGTTTTTCCAGTTCTGATTCTAGTTATGACTTTGGAGTCATGCGGGTTTGCCAGGTTAGGTGAAAGAGCATTGCTGTTAATTTGATTCTGCAGGTCCTATAGCCTACACCCTTTTTGAGAGTTGTCCCAATTCCCCTGCCATTTTTGGTCAATTTTAGGCCTAATCATACTATATATTTCCTGAATGTTGTAGTCCAAGTACTGTATTTCCACTTTATTAAGCTTATTTTTAGCTTCATTGTCTGCCCTTTCATTTCCAGGAATATTAATGTGTGACGGCACTCACATAAATTCCTTGGCATGATTATTTTGTTCCAGGATTTTGAGTCTCAGGCAGACTTCTCGCAACATATTTTCTTTACTGGCCGAGTTACTTGTTTCCAGGGATCGCAGCACACCGAGAGAGTCGGTAACTATAACTGCTTTGGGTGTGTGGTTTACTTGTTTCCCCCTAATTACTTGGTTTATGGTTGATGGTCCAAAAACTCGACCGTATAAATAAATTCAAAAAGGCAAGACAACTAGAAGGAGGTGAAGAGGAAGAACCCATGCCAGTCAAGAAATTACAACAACAAAAAAAAGAAAAAAAAAAAAAAAAAAAAAGAGACAGACTGTAACAGAAGGAAAGAAAGAAGAAAGTGGATTTTTGTGATGTGTCATGAACTGTCATTGTGATTCTGATTTGAAGAGAATATACCAAAGAATAAACGTAAGTGTCTCTTTATCTTGATCTTTTTGCTTTTCGTATGGATAAGATACTCTCTCACACACAACTGAATCATGAAGGACTTTAAGGTTTACTTAATGGCAATCATTGAGTATATTTCTTTTCTAAGAGGTATAGATGGACCTAAAAAGGACCGTTGGCATTTTTTTGAATCACAAAGAAACGTATGGACTTGACATTGTCACCTTGAACTGTCTTAATCCTTTCTACGGCCAAGTCCTACTCCTCCTGTTGCTGCTTTGGTAGTGGTAGTAGTTACTGCTGCTGTTGCTGCTGGCATCTCAGTGGCAGTGGGAGTGGATGTAGTCATACAAGGTTGTTTAGAAGTCTTGGATTGTAAAGGCCTCTTTCTCTTGGGTTGAGCTAAAGAAGTATGATACATTTCTCTCAGATACTTTAACTGTGCCAAAATGACTCGCAGCATACACAACGTTTTGTTTTCACACCCTTCCTTTTGTTCACTGTTCAAAGTTTTCCTCTTTTCTTCTTCTTCTCGCTTTATTATTTCTTCTTCTTCTTGTTGTTTAACAAAATGCTTGTTCTTCTTCTTGATGTCGCTGCAAAAAAAAACTCTCCAATTCTTCCTTCTGTTTGTTCTGAAATCATCCACCACTGGTAATGATGGAGATGGAGAGGAAGGTAGTACTACTGACACTGGCAAACATTGATGCGGAGACGATAAGAAATCAGCAAAAGCAAAATTGAAATCATCCTCTTCTGGAAGAAGAATACTGGTTACAGCCGCAGTAATAGTCCTAGTCCTGGTACTATCACTCCGAGTATACAGGGTATCCGCAGCAGGCTCACCCTAATACATTGTCTTCGTTTTCTCAGCCATAGGTATGGTACTCAAACTGTTCCGCAATGGTAAACCGTAGGAACGCTGATGCGCCTATATATTGAAAGTGTCATCACGAGTCAGCTCTTTTTTCATTGGAAGCGAGACCCCACGCTCTGCCTGAAGTTTGTAACACGCGTTTTGATTGGTGTAACATTTCAATCCGTTTCAAACCGCTCCTAGACTATATATACAAGTGCATTCTGCTATGGTGTCACCTGTTCTCAAGACAACTCATGCAAGATGTGGGTAAAACTGAAGCCATCGACCATCATTTCCAACATGCTATTCAACCCAAACATCTGCTATATACAGATACTATAAATAATAATAATAATAATAATAATAATAATAATAATAATAATAATAATAATACGTTATAAGAACAAGTAATCAGTTATACAATAAATACAATGAAGAGATGTGGAAAGCCGGACATAGCAGACAACCGTGATACACAAAGATAGCATATAATACGGCACGGGTGAATCCAAGTAGACCATATATTCTATATAATAGAACACTCCACAATAACAATACCAAATAGTGGAGATAAAACTAGAGCGCTCAAAAGGAATAATCTACTAATAAATGGGTATCTCGCAGATATAACATAATACTAACACAACTTTTAGGCACAAAAAGAACCAAAACATAAACACAGGGTTATGCCCCCAGTAGGTAACGAGGACGGGGACCAGTCACGGTATGAATCACACCATAGTCTCTGAATATGAGGGCATAAAAACATCAACATTCCGAAATACGAATATAAAGGGGGGGAAAACAATACCAGAAACTGAAAACTTGCGAGAATATACCCCAAAACACGCACTACATGCAAGCATATACAACAAATTAATTTTTTTTTTCTCTCTTTAACATACATGTGTTGTACCGTATACATTTGTAACATAGTACTAAAACATGGATCTTAACCATGGAGACAGGAGAAAGGGAAAACAGAGTATAGCTGTTAAGACGGTGATGGAAGGGTAAACTGCCCCCACCAGGGAGGTGATAGTGAAGAAAACGCCAATCTATCATCGTCTCACGCTAGAAATGTAACCCCTAACTTCATTCTCTTACTTTTATTTCATCTAGCCTCGAGTGTCCCAATAAAATTTAAGTATAGAGTGGGCCGCTGTCAAAGTATCTACTTCTAGAGGAGAGCCGAGTACAACCACTGCAGTGAGAGGAACCAGTAGGCCTCCCCAATAGGGGGAGATTCGCGATGCGGCCTGGAATCCCCTCACCTACATGTTGGAAAGGCTGTACCTATAGAACTATACAGTTTTGATCGATGTATCCATTCTATTTTTAAAACTTACTATATGAAACCTGAATAGAGAATGGTCCACACAGAGTATAACCGCTGGGACGGTGATGGTGGAGTAAATCGCCCCCACTAGGGGAGGTGGTTGGAGAACGCCCGCCAATCACCGCCACATGCTAGAAATGTAACCCCCAAACCGTAATATCCTTTTCTATTTTCAATAGACACTTGACATTTTATGTTGTTTTTATTTAGGATATATAAATAAATAAAACTGAAAAGGTCTGACCCATTATTATTGCCAGTCCAAACACATATACAAATTATATCAATCAATGAAACATATAGCTCGATACATATAGCATACACTGGACAAAATAAGATCCCTGGCAAGGATCACTAATTAAGGGGATACATATGGCAAAGAAACCAGCCATACGGTGTAATGCCTGAGGAAAGGAGTATTTGCCAAAGTAAATTTCTTTAGACAAAAGGGGAGGAACGAATGGGAACCTATAAACGGAAACCTAAACAAGTACACCCTGTCCAAAATAACAACAAGAGTAACCCTAAATCAAAAACAAGATATCTAAAAACATTTTTCAATCCAAATTATATTGTTTGTTATAATATCCACAACAACAGACGTATGGGAGCAACATAACAGATATATATAAAAAAACTTTTACAACGTTCGGAATAAAAGGGGATCACCTTAAAGGCCTCATAGCTTATAAAGCTAGAGGTCCAAGAGGTGTCCACATATAAAACAACATGCTGTTCAACCCAGACTACCTCGTCTATGTGAAGGCATCATGAACCATCACAAAGATTACGGACACAGCTATCTGCAAGAGAAGGGTGTATGTGCAAAGGCGGGGATGTTTGAAGAGAGTATTGATGAATGGATCGGCAGTGCGAAGAAATTTGAGAAGAACAGAGAAGCGGTATGGTATGTGTTAATCCTCTTTTTTTGTTAACAACCCCGACGGCTCTTTTCAGGGCCACCCAAATCTCTAGAAAAGAGAGATACTAATCATATTTGCCAATTATTTTGTGTTTCATGTTTTGTGTATGTTTGTGCATGTCTATGCTTACAACTAAAACTTAAAACCCCCTTCTCTTATGTTTGTATGTGTGTAAGGGTACAGTAGTGTGTCTATGAGCACTTCCTACTCTTGTGTGTGAGATAGCATGTATGTACGTATAGAGTGTATGTATCAATACTCCTACCCTTTTCGTTGGATAGTAGGGGTGTGTCTTTGGGTAGTAATTAAAAAGCAGTTCCTGGATTGTATAGGTGGTGTGTTTGTATAGTAATCAAAAAGCGGTTGCTGGATTGTATAGGTGGTGTGTTGGATAGTAATCAAAAAGCGGTTGCTGGATAGTGTAGGGTGTGTGTTTGGATTGTAATCAAAAAGCGGTTGCTGGATTGTATGGGTGGTGTGTTGTATAGTAATCAAAAAGCGGTTGCTGGATTGTATGTGTGATGTATTGTATAGTAATCAAAAAGTGGTTGCTGGATTGTATGGGTGGTGTGTTGTAGAGTAATCAAAAAGCGGTTGCTGGATTGTATAGGTGGTGTGTTGTATAGTAATCAAAAAGCGGTTGCTGGATTGTATAGGTGGTGTGTTGTATAGTAATCAAAAAGCGGTTGCTGGATTGTATAGGTGGTGTGTTGTATAGTAATCAAAAAGCGGTTGCTGGATTGTATAGGAGGTGTGTTGGATAGTAATCAAAAAGCGGTTGCTGGATAGTGTAGGGTGTGTGTTTGAATAGTATTCAAGAAGCAGGTTGATGGATAGTATATATGCTGTGTTTGGATAGTAGATATACATTTTAACATTACCATTCCTGTTTGATACCCCATAATACCATCCCCATGCTAAACCTATGGACAATTTTAATTCCCGTATGACCCACATGTGCCTCTTAATGTAAACCTATGGGCTAATGTTAATTCCCGTTAGAACCCAAAGTGCCCCATATAACTACTCATGTGAATTACTTTTTCCTTGCAGTTATCTCCATCTAATAGTATTTTTTTTTCTCTCTCAGACAGACCGATTTTCGTTAATCATCTGAATGAATCATCCTGACCTCACGGGACGTAGAGAGTGTCCTTAAGGAAAATTTCACTGTTTCCGACTTAACCATTTCCAATGACCAGCTATGTGCACAATTTACAAGAGTAACCTCTCTTTATGAATGATAAGATTTCAAAGAAAACATATTTGTATTTTGACAAAACAAATGTTGTGCTAAATTTTACACAAAGCAATTTGTATTTTACATGTTATGCAGATGGTATACTGTGAAATGTATTCGAAATGTGCAAATTTCAGACGAAATTTAACCCCATATAATTTAATTCATATGACTCAAGAAGGAAATGTTAGATATTAGGTTAATCTACAGAAAGTGAATGTCTCTTGATAACAATTTCACAAGAACTGCAACTCTTGCAATTGGCAAATCATCAAATAAAAGTTATTGACTATCGACTACAGACCAATCATGCATTTTTGCAGCATCCTCCCCAAAACCCCCCTCGATTTCCAAAAACTGATTGATTCATCGATTTTCAGATCCTAGCGACCAGACATAAGGTAAATCAATTCATTGTAACACCACTAATCAATCGTATAAATATGTCCTTAATGTTCCGAGGTTAGCGCTACCAAAAAAAAAAAAAAAAAAAAAAAAACTGATTCCAATTTTCCTCTTTTCAGATAACTAATTTTCTTCCAAGATACCAACTTTAAGCCCCTCCCCTCTGCAAGCTATTTGTATACACGTCTACTCCTACTCTCTTCTCCCGAGTATTGTACCGTGCGTCTATTACAACCTATGTTAATATGATTTATATGACTTATTAGGAAAATACGGCTTGTAAAACAAAATGAGCATCTACCAGCCCATTCCATGCAATCCCTGTTCTCTTAAGGAATTGAATTCTGCCGTGTTGTGTGTAATGTAGTGTTCTCGAGCACCGGCTCCTTCGTAGAGTAGTCTTCTCTTGGATGGCGTATGCGTGCTTGATTGGCTACTCAAGTTCAGGCTTGTTCAATGGAATGTGAAATTTACAAATGGCGGAAGAAATGATTGTAGAGGATCAGGAGTTAATCTATAAATGTAATCTACATGAAATCTCCTTCATATAATTATATTACAAAGCTCCGTTTCCTTTACATCATGCAATTAGAAAGTCACCTTTTAATGAGTTATCAAATAGATCCAACGTTGGTCGTCATAACGCGACTTTTATCAACAGCGGCTCGTTTCGTTGCTTACAGTAATCACGTATTATTAATCATGGAGTATGTTTTTTTTTCAGACGGTTATTAGGTCATTCTTTTTAGAAGCTAATCGAAAGATGAAATTAAATTAATATTTCGTAGGTATTTTCGGCAGTCTTATCAATAAAAACTGCGCAAGAAAAATTTGGTTCATATTCATAGAAGAGAGTGGTACCGTTTCGTTTAAAATGATGGTAGCAACAGGGGATGATTTTTTCAGAATTATAGAATATACAAAAATGGAATGTTTTCTGCATAATTTGAGTGTGCAAATTTCAAAAATGAACCCATCTTTATGATATCTTTTCAAATAAATTCACAGGAAGCATTCAAACACATGTACCGTTCACCATTTTTAATATTGGTCTTTGGCACTTTTTGCAAATTCTTGACCTCATGTTATTTCAAGCTGAAATTTGCATATTTCTTACATATGTTTATATAGAAATGTTTTGTGAACATTCAGCTTTAAGAATAAATTTACTTTTTCTATGTTCCAGGTAATTCAGAAGCCCCCCTGTGCCTTTTTATCAAACACCCCCCTAACGTTTTTGCATGAAATACTATATATTTCAGTCATACACATGTTGAAATTATATGTTGCTGTTAAAATGGAACATTTTCTGCATAATTTGAGTGTGCAGAATTCAAAAATAAACCCATCTTTATGATATCTTTTCAAATAAATTCACAGGAAGCATTCAAACACATGAGCCGTCCACCATTGTTAATATTGGTCTTTGGTCACTTTTTGCTAATTTTTGACATCATGTTATTTCATTCTGAAAGTTGCATATTTCTTACATATGGTTATATATAAATGTTTTGTGAACATTCAGCTTCAAGAATAAATTCTATGTTCCAGGTACTTCTGAAGCCTTTCAGTTCCTTTTTATCACCCCCCCCCACAACATTTTTGCTTGAAATGCCATAATCATGAGTCATACACAAGTTTAAATTGTTTGTTACTCTTAAAAGCAATAGTGCAAATGCATTACAGTGTTCTTGTACGTATATACATTGATCTGAAATCACAATTTAGTAAATAACAATTGCCATTGTTTTAGTTATGATAAGATATTTTTGGCCTGTTTTCATATCTGTCAAATAAAATCAATGACAAAAAAAAACATTAAAATAACTTAGTTTGAATACGTCCACAATTCTACTTCTGGCACTGATTTTGTTCTCAAGAAATAGTTATGATTATGTTTTTTGTTTAAATAGAGAAATACGACAGATCGATTTTCTGTTCTTTATGATGACAATATTCATATTGATATTCACAAAAAATGGTATGAAATGAATTTGTTTTCATTTTTCAAAATTCTAAAAATAAGATTAACTTTTACCTCTTTTTCGCCCCTACTAAACATGAACATTTTAATTTGAATACCATTGTCTCTAGATAAGAATCCTACCTAGAGCAGATGACCTGACATTGATAATATCTAAGTGATCACAATCACATACATATTTTCAATATCATTATCAGTATCACCCGTCAAGTCTCTAATCTCGAAATTACATTACACAACAAAAGTTGTACCAAAATGTTGTAATAAATTTGGTATAATGAATGAGAAATACGTTTGTATAATCTAATTCCTTGGTATAAACATCTGCCTTTTCATAAAATCAAGTTTTCATGTGTTTTTAACCCAATTTATGTCGTGTTGTTGTCATTGTTTCCATTTTGTACGTACCTATGTGCCAGGAAGAGTTACCGTTCTTGCTGGCACGGTTGACCTTTAAAAAGACGTTATTCGTGGGTTTTCTGCAAATATTCGCACATATTTTACCATTATTCTCGTAAAAAGAACTCCAAAGTATTTAAAAAGTAGGCTTAGGTGAGCATATATGTTCGTTTATTTACTTTTTCTGCGTTTTGAAAAATTCAGTGTTCGTTTCTTTTCGTCGAATATGTTGTACAAAAGGCCCAATGTCATATACGCTAAATATAGACATTCAACCTTTCAACCGTGAATACATTCGGATATAATAATGTCGGCTTTTTACATACGAAAGCGGAGAAAGTACATGGTGTAATGAGGTTGACATTTTGAGAAAATGTTAATCTTGATCGCTAGTGTGCTCTAGCGGCGTCCCCTGTTGCTAATGATGGCACATTTTCAACTGGCCTTTGGTCGTCCAACAGCCCGATGTCGTTGGACTCCTTCAATCGTGCGCCATGTTTCTTGCGATCTAACGCGCTTGTTTCGAGATAATGACGTCATCAGTTGTGTCACCAACATTCTTTAAGAGCGACAGAATTTAATTATATAGTAAAATCAAACAAAGTGAGATTCTGGAAGGTACTTTCTTGTAATTTTAAAATATCATAATGAAAATCTATGTTTTCACTAATGCCTTTTTTGTGTCAGAGATTTTGGCCTTGAATTTTCTATTATATGCTAAAGATAGCGCCGCCGATCACATGATGAATTTCTTTACATATTTTGAACAGGAAAACCAACTTTGGGAATTAATACAACTAGATAGTCCATGTAAATATTTGGTTTTAATCATGTGGGGTTCTTATACAACATAAGAAAAAAATACACTCAAAATGTATATTCACTATGGACTTTTACTTTTCAGTATTATTTCATAATAAACATATTCTACATCAAAAGACATTGAATCTATTATAATAAAATGTGTATCCATTCACCAGTGTCTATAAATTTCTTTGTCTGTCTGTATGTCTGTCTGTCTGTCTGTCTCAGTCTATTGAGTCATATATTTATATGGTAAAGAACAAGCAAGCAGTAATGCAAGTGCACAAACTGCATAAAGAATTCACGGAAAAAAATTATTCATTTTTAAATTTAATTTTTTTTAATGTCAAAAACATGGAGACGCTATAAACTAATAATATCCATACCTTGGTCTAACTGGCAATGTCCGGTCATATGCCACGTGACTTTTTAGTCAGTGTCATGAACCATGGACGTCACTTCCGGAAATAAGTAAACATACACACGCTTGGAAAAACAGTAATTACGAACTAATGTACATGAATGCCAAAAAAATTTTCACGCTGGTTAAATGAAGTAGATATAGTTGAACACTTTTTATGGTTTATTTGAATAGATTATCATAATATTATAACGAACAAGTTAAAATTCACGTTAAGTGAACGAAAAGTGGTTGCTCGAGGCTACTTCTGAATAAATATATCCTTGAACCGCCATATTTCGTGACCTTAACATGAATTTATCGCGTTCGTTATTGTGAGAATCTATTCAAATAACCATAGAAAGTGTTCAACTATATCTATTTCATTTAATCATCATTATAAAAATTTTGGCATTCATTAGTTCAGAATTACCTTTTCTCCGAGCGTGTGTAAGTTTACTTATTTCTGGAATTGCATCCATGCAATGTGACATTGACTAAAAAGTCATGTGGCATATGACCGGAATGTGCCAGTTAGGCCAAGGTATGGATATTATTAGTTTATAGCATCTCCATGTTTTTGAAATAAAATAAATAAAATTTAAACATGACATTTTTTTTCCCGTTAATTCTGTATGCAGTTTGTGCACTT
Organism: Margaritifera margaritifera; assembly: GCA_029931535.1. Classification (NCBI taxonomy): domain Eukaryota; kingdom Metazoa; phylum Mollusca; class Bivalvia; order Unionida; family Margaritiferidae; genus Margaritifera; species Margaritifera margaritifera. Next base: position 7,438,859 of record JAQPZY010001677.1, on the reverse strand, counting down.
CCATTACTGCTTGCTTGTTCTTTATCATATTTTATTGCCTTCAAAGACATATTCAATTCAATATAACATGAATAAATAATAAAATATTAATACAAAAATAGAAACATGGTTCATTTCTTAAAGTGTATTCCAGGTTGTAACAATAACAATTTTTTGTTTGCTTTCCAATGAAATAATACTGAAATGAAAAAGTCCATAGTGAATATATATTTCCAGTGTACATTTTTTTTACATTGAATAAGAACCCCACATGATTAAAACCAAATATTTACATTGTCTATACCGTTGTATAAAGTCCCAAAGAGGGTTTTCATGTTCAAGATATGTAAGCAAAGCCATCATGTGATCGGCGGACCTATCTTTAGCATATAATAGAAAATTCAAGGCCAAAATGTCTGACACAAATAAGGCATTAGTGAAAATATAGATTTTCATTATGATTTTTTAAAATTGCTTGAAATTACCTGTTTAAATCTCATTTTGTCTGATTTTACTTATAAAATATTTCCTGTCACTCTTGAAGAACGCTGGTAACACATTTGATCACTTCATTATTTTGAAACAAGCATTAGGTCATGAGAAACATGGCGCATGATTGAAGGACTCTCACGAATTCTGGAGGTTGAATGATAGATTCTTGTACCTGTGATCATTTTACAATTTTTGTGTCTGCGCGTCTGTAAATCTTAATACTAGTTGGATCACTTCTTACAAAATTACAAGATTTATGTCAAAGATCACATGGTTTGGCATTATTTGATTGCACACTCTTCTACAGGCTATAGACCATAATAAGGGCAATAAAACACACAAGTTCTTTGAAAGACAATTACCTCAGACAATATTTCAAATGTACCCAGTGATTGCATCCATCAAACATGCATTCACCCCACATAGTAAAAACAAGTGACACACATCACAATAATTCAACAGGCTGACAACACAACTCAAACATCATCATCACTCTCATCTGAAATCTAAATTTTCTGTAATCCTGATGGGCCTGATATGTTTTTGTCTACATCTGTTCTAACAGTTTTATATTTTTCTCACCTTTGACACATTTCTGCATTTAACTACATGTTCTGTGGTTATTTGCATTTTACTTTCTGTGTTTGCTGTTATTTCACTAACTATATTGTCCTCAATTATTGCCCTCCCAGTCACAATATGTGAAATTAATTTTCTTTTTCTGATCCCTGCAGTCTTTCCTGTTTTATCATCTTTCTTATCTGCATAGTTAACTTTGAAGGAATCAGTTCAACAGGGTCAACAACATTTGGATTTGGTGGGAAAATCCCAGTCTTTGAAAATGATGACCTAAGATTGTCAGGGGACAGACCACTGAAGCATGCTCTGCTTGCAACCCTACAGATACTGTATTGGTTAATTGTGGTGTAAATTTCTCTTGAATAGCAGTGTCATTTACTATTTTATATTCTACTCAATGGTCCAAAACAACCCACATCCAAAAGCTGCAGAATGTGTGATGTATTGGTAGGAAGCATGAAAACAATGATCTTGTTCCATCTGCATCTGACCCATTTAATGAATGACAGAGTTTTATGAGAGCTCAATGTCCATCATAAAGCACTAGTATATGTTGATCTTCTGACAGACCTTGTACATACCTAATGATGTGTTCTTCCATGTACTTTTTAAATACATCACTGTTGCTCCAGCCAGATTTGCCCACATTGCCCGCATCTCCTGGAGTACAGCCTTCTAGTGTTTTCTCATCTTTCTACCCAGAAAAATGAAAAAAGATGGGATTTGTGTTTCCATGGCATTTCCAGCTCCAATGATGGTAAATGTACTGACCTCTCAGTTGTGATGGCAGGGGGCTGCAATGTTTTGTCAGAGACAACCTTAGGTGGAGTGTGAAAGAAGCCTACTCCTTTCTCATCAGTATTATTGATGCATTGTGCAGGGATGCTACATGAATTTTTGAAGGAAAAAAAAATCCACATATATAAACTATATATCATTTTGAAGGTATTGATAAGTCATTTTCAAAATTGCTTTCTATTTTAATTTATTTTTATTTTTAAGGGAGAAAAAGTAATTTGAAATTTTGAGCCTTTTTAAAATGCAACTTATTGATTTCTGTTTTCCACTAGTTTAAAGGTGATTATTGTGTTAAATGATGTAAAAGCAATACTGAGTATGAATAGGCATTTAATTTAGTATTTACACAAGTAAAAATATGGTATAGTACAATCGCCCAGATACAAAAACTGCTATGGAATGAAACATTGTAATTGATCAGTTGATGAAATTAATTTTACCAGGTGCTGCCATTTCTGTCAATACAAGTTCCGATAAGATGAACCAACTCTTTACGTATTATAACCTTGGTTTTTTAAAGCCACATTTTCTCATAAATGTGTTTATTTTTAAAAATTAATAATGATGACAATTCCAATGTTGTTAACAGAATAAAACACTTGGATTGAGCATTTGCCACTATTTCTGTGATTATGCTAAGAGTTCTGATAAGGGGAAACTACTCTTTATGTATTATGAATGGATGGTTGTATCAACAGAGCTTTTAATAAAGGACTTCTTAGGATTTCTTGTTGGTCTGAAATGAAAATGATGCTCTCTGGATATCCAATATAGTCACTACAGTGGCCATCTTGAAAATCTTTTTATCACTATTCCTGAATGAATAGACATGTCCGCATGGGGTTTTCACTGAATGACTTTTTTTATGATGTCAGGTGGTCGTAAATGAAAACGGTGACGATCTGATATCCAATATGGCCACTACAATGGCCATCTTGTTATTGCTACTTCTGGTAGATGGCTGGTGATATCAGTATTATGCTTTCACCGAAAGACTTCTTATGGAGTATAGTTGGTCCTAAATGGAAATGGTGCCAATCTGATATCCAATATGGCCACCATGGCAGCTATCTTGAAAATCTTTTTATCATTACTGATCCAAAACAGAAAGTCGTATCAACATGGAGTTCCACCAGAAGAGTCTTATAATGTCTTGTTGGTCCTAATTGATGTCTTGTTATTTATAAATAAAAAGGGTGCCAATTTAACACCTAATATGTCCACTACAGCAGCTTATTTGAAAATTGTTTTATTGCTAAAAAATATCAGAGATGGTTTCAATACTCAGCAGTTAAAAGCAAGAAATGGTCTTATCTTGAATTCCTATAAATTCTTTTTGGACAGTAGAGCACTAATCCCTTCGAGGGACTCTTGTTCTTTTGTATTTAAACCCAGGAATTTAATTTTGAACACGTTTAAGGCTGATCGAGCTACCTTTGTATCTGATTTTATTCAGGAAAGTGTCTATGATGTAATCTGTCAAAATCGGCACACACAGCATGGAAATAAGTACAGAGAGATGTACATGTTCAAAAACATGCTGCAACGATGTATATAAAGTCAAATGACTGAGCTAGAGATCATTTCTACATTCATTACATTACATGAAGTGTAGCTTGAAATATCAGCATTGATTCTTAAATAGGTTGAAGGAAGAGGTGAAGAAGTTAGTCATACAGTGTAAGATGTCAACCCTGATATGCATGATGGTGGGGTGGTGGTCATCAGGGTCGACATCTTACATTGTGGGACATGGGGTGAAGTGTCCTCCCTTGTTATATGTATTGTACATGTATTATGTATAGGTAAAGTGTAAGCAACGATTCAAGCCCCTGTGCTCTTATCTGAGATTAAATTATAAAATCTAGGTGCTGGAGACTAACGGAAACAAACAAAAAAGCTGTCTAACAATTTGCCTGAAAGCAGCCTATTCCCTGAATTCACCAGTATTGATTTGCCTGAAAGCAGCCATTTCCCTGAATTCACCAGTATTGATTTGCCTGAAAGCAGCCTATTCCCTGAATTCACCAGTATTGATTGAAAAAGACCATGGCATCTTCTAGAATGTTCAGAGTGACAGGAAACTCCCTACCTAGCCCACCAAATATTACCCATATCCTATTATGCGAGTGAGGGTACCAGTGAAGGTGGATCTGTTGAGCGAGTCAGAGAAGCTCATTCATTGTTTACAGTGCTCCAAGTACCTATCAGACTTAGCAGCCACCTACTTTGAAATTTTAGTGGCCATTTTAACTTATAGGTATTCAAGCTAAAAAAATTTGGTCGCCTGAGACACAGAGCATAAATCAATTGAGTGAGGAATTAATGATAGAAGATGACAAAATGTGAAGGTTCTAGTTAAAGCAAATTAATGAGTAATTATAAAAAGGCATAAGGTTACTTTTGAATACTATACCAAGATTTGTATGACTGAACTGTTAGAAGTCATCATGAGTTTTAACCTCAGATCATCCATTAAAATTCACTATTTAGAGTTCTAAAGCATCTCTCAACATGATGCCTAGCCTCAGATTCACTGATAAAAGGTTCTAATGTTCATTTTCTTTTGATGATAGTCTTTATTCACAGAATCTTAGCCATATCTGCGGTATATATGGTAATTTTCATTTTCATGCAGTCGGGCATCTATTGCTGATTTTTACTAAAGTAATACATTGGAAGATCGAGTAGTGCAATTTACAAATCATGTAGCACATTCTTCCAGTAAAGACAAGAAACTAAAACAAAGAAAACATTTTGTAAAATTTACGTATCTTTAATAAAAATATTAAATTAAAGGTATAAAGGACCAACCATTTCATTTTCGTGCGTGGGGCCTGTGATTTTCTTTCAAGCGAGGATATTTTTTTTCTTCTACCTTAAGATAATTTTTTTATTCAAGTAATATAATTGATATAATAGGGATTTTTTTTGCAATAAATCAGACCAAGAATACTATTTTCACTATTATTTTAGAGCTATTTGTGAAACGCCCCACCCCCACCCCCCATTAAATGGATGGTGCTTTATTACTTTCATAAAACAGGTTTCCTTGGAAGATTGCACTATGCACTTTGCAAATTGTGCAGCATGTTCTTACAATCCATTTAATTGAAGTCCCTCAAACGTTATTCATATTGAATTAAGAAAAGGTAAGGGAACATAAATTCTACATCGATTTAATTTAAGATATGAGTACATGTACTTTTCATTTCTATGTACAGTCTATTATCTATTACTGATTTTAACTAAAGAATGATGTAATTTGGAAGATTGTACAGTGTGATTTGTGAATCATGCATTGTGATCTTCTAATATTTGTGACTTATTGATAATATTAATATAAACTTACATTTATCTACTTTAACAGTTTAAATCAGTGTTACAATTGTATCATGAGTAACTTATGTCATTATGGGAAGATCATGTAATGCAGTTTGAAAATTGCTGCATGATCTTCTGATTGGAAGATTGGGCATTGTGATTTGCTAATCTTGCAAATAGAAAAAATGCATACAACAATACATTCCCCAGAGAATGTTGGAAAATACCAGTATTGTCAAGAAATAATTCTGGAAATGCCAGTATTTGACATGAATAAATAAAATCAGATAGAATTATATTTTAAAAAACCACAAAATTTTTGGTGCTCGAAACTGTAATTTTTCCATTGTATCAAAATTTTGTTTGCTGCAGTAGTACTAAAAAGATGACAAATTTAACTTTTATGTCATGAAGCAATTATAAATAATGTAGTACTAGAAAACAGATAGTAGTTGAGATGGTGCTTAGGCATTTTGTGACAAGGGATTCCATGTTTAATGGAATGATGCCATTTATCTCATCTGTAGTAGTATATTCAAGCGCTTAACCTGTACTAACAAAAGGATATTAACTCGTGGAGTGTGTTCAATGCTGGTCTTTGATATTGCTAGAGTGTCAAGCTATATTCTGAAGTTGAGGATATATACATGACTGCCATATATCTGTTTTTCCATATTCTATACTCAGTGTACATGTACATGCTTGCCATAATTTCTACAGACATGGCAGTTATATACGTAGTTTGTAAATTATATATATATATATATATACATATATATGGTGGCCAGATATTATTTTTCAAAAGGTCTGAAGTGTTTGTTTCTTTCTTTTTGGAAGCAGAAGAGGAAAAACCAGTGCCCTTGACATGAAAGATCTTAATATGGTGTTCAAAATAGGCAGTTGATGACCTGGAATAACTACAGGCAACTTCATCAATTGATTGGTATAACAAAATCAGTTATAGAAAGAATGAGCATTGGTTCTGTTTTATGCCAGTGATTGATAATGTAGCTAGTATTTGAAGGCGAAAAATGTAGATGAAAATATATTTAGTCATTCTTTTCCATTTCAGTTAATGCAAGCAAATGAAGAGATGGACATATTTCTTAAAAGTTAAAATTAATAAATAAATGTGGACCAATAGATACCAATTTATTTCTAAAACCAAAAGTTCTTTATCATAAATGTAGAAATTCATTTACCCAAATGGATTAAAAGAAAAACTCTTTAGATTAATTTTTAAAAAATAATATATTTTGCTTAATTTAATGATTAAAAGTTTGCTTGTGATTTGGAAATGTATTTTTCTTATCAGTGTTACTTATTTATAGTTCAACTGAAAAAAAATGGCCAATTGAGCTTATGGTATGGCCCTGCATCTGGTGGGCATCATCTGTTATGCATCATTCATCAACATTTTTTATTTTACACTTTGTGAAAACCACTGTACCATTTTCAACTAAATTTGGCAGAGAGCATCTTGGCATGGAGAGCTTTAATTTTTTTTTTACGAATGAAGTCAATCTGCCATCAAACATGGCTGCTGTTACAAAAAAAAAAAAAGACAAACTTTTCAACAACTTCTCAAAACTCACGCAGCAAAATTTGACAGAAGTCTCCTGGCGTATAGAGCTTTCAATCTGCCATCAAATATAGCTGCTGTTATTGAATATAGAAAAACCTTTAAACAACTTCTCAAAAACTGCTCAACAGAAAATTACAAAATTTGACACAAAGCATCCAGGCCTGAAGACTTTCTAGTTCATACAAATGATGTCAATCTGCCATAAAATATGGTGACCATTGCTAAAATTAGAAAAGCAATTAAATGAGTTCTCAAAAAGTGCTGAACAGAATTGGACCCAATTTGACAGAAAGCACTACTGGTATGCCATGAGGAGCTTTAAAGTTTGTACGGATGAGTTAAATCCGCCATCAAATATAGCCATAATACTGAAAATAGAAAAAACATTTGAACAACTTGATCTCAAAATCTGCTCAACAGAATTTAACCAACTTTGACAGAAAGACCTTCCATTATTGGTCAAGTAATGCTGATATGCCATCAAACATGGATGAAGATACAACAAAATAGAGAAACTTTGAAATAATTGTTTTCATAACTTAAGCAATCAACAGCAGTGTAAGAAAGCCCAGATTTCTTGGCCAACTGCTCTTGCATTTGGCTATTAGGCAGATGTCAGCTAAGTGAGCAATCTCAGGCCCACTTGGCCTCATGTTTCTTGTTAAAATGAAAAGAAAGACAAAATCAAAGATAATTCTACAACTTATCACTTTTTGCCTTTAACGATATATGTTGGAGTGTATATGGAATTGTACAATTTGTCAACATAACTGCAGTATATTAGAATCTATGACAAATGTACATGCTGGTCATATGTATATAGAAAATGGCAAAATCTGTTCATAGCCACTATATATGTAGAATTCAGCAAAATATGTGAATAGCCACCATGTTTCTAACCATTATCATATTCTGAAAGGTTGCAATGGAACAGTGGCTGGAGTTTTGTTGGTGCCAAGGTCTGATTAGAAAAGTACAGAATCTTTAGAGATTAAGAGTATATGAACATCTGTTGTGGGCTGGAAAAATACTGCAATCTACTTGTCATTGAATTTTCTAAACAGGGTTAACAAATCAGGATTTTTTAAAACTACCTTTTCTACCATATTCAGTGTAATAGTTACATATGGCTAAATACATAATAGACACATACGCCTTAATAAGTACACATCCCTCTTTTGATCAGAACTCGCATAAAAATGATCCATTGAAAAGCATACTGTATATACTCAATTATAAGTCCAACTGCAGACTTCACAGACCCAGATCTATTGTTGCATAATGTGCAGGCAGATCTGGGTCTATGCAGTTTGCTAGGAGTAATCAGCAGAACAGACAACATAGACCCTGGTTCATTATGCTGTTTGCAGTTGGACTCAACTTACAAGCGAGTATAAAAGGTATATGTCTTTGTCTTGTGAAGGAGGAAATCAGCTACTAAAATCTGCCTTGAAGGGCCATGCATGCCTGTTGTCTTGTTACCACCTAACTTTGTGCATTAAAGTATGTCTCAAAAGAGGATCATATGGTGTTTTACTGTAAATCAAATAATTGTTGGCAAGCATACCATTTTAGTGAATATAAATGCAAACTAGTTTTGCTAAGGTTTTATTCATGCTAAAACTTACGCGATGAAAAGATCATAATGCATATCATGTAAATGCTGATGACTAACAGGACGGACTATTCTGGAACTGGGGTTAGATATTAGTATCCAGTGACTGATCCAGAAATATCGTTTAGGGGGTGTAAAGGGGGGGGGGGGGCCATAAACAAGTAGGCAAGGGGTCTGTGGAATGGAACCTGCAATCAGAGTATCTGCATTTTAAACATCTCCCGGGCATAATTTTAACTGTCTAACTGTAAAGATAACTTACTCTAGGAAATGTTTTGGTTCTTTCACTCAAATTTTTAAGTGGGGTGGGGGTGTGCACACCAGCTCCACCTCCCACTGGATCCACCCCTGGTATCCACCATTTCATGAGTGCCATGTTTTGCTATGGATGTTACACTAATGTGTGAGCAGATGGACCTCAGAATGTTGCTGTCAAGAAATGCCAGTGATTGATATTTTTTGTCTAATTTTATTGGGACATCATTTGTTGTTGCCAGTAGTTTATTTATATCTTGTTTGATAATCCATTGTTTTAGAATAAACCAGACATCATTTCATCTTCATTTATGAAGCATAACATTATGTTTAGATAGCAAAAAACTACTACAAAGAATTTAGTGTCAGCCCATCATTGATTTGCTAAACTTGTATGTTACTAATACATGTATGCCAAAATCAAAGAGTTACTACAATTTAATGATGCTAAAGTATTTTGATTTATAGTATACATTGGGATTGAAAGCAAAGCCCAGGACCAGTGGTTACTGATTAGTGGTAAGTCCTGGACCAACTGTGTCAGGTTCTCAAACTATAATCAATGGTCTTGTAACTGTATTTATCTACAGGCCTAAAAAAAAACAAGACCCAGGACCTGTGGGTACTGATTAGTGGTAAGTCCTGGACTTACTGTGGTAGGTGCTTAAACTATAGTCAGTGGTCTTGTAACTATTTATCTGCAGGGCTGAAAACAAGACCCAGGATCTGTGGGTAATGATCAGTGGTAAGTCCAGGACTGATTGTGGCTGGTCCTCAAACAAACAGTGGCCTTGTAACTGTATTTATCTATCTTCTATTATTATTTTCAGATATGTTTAAAGTGAAATGTACCAACATATCATTATGCATTGATTTGTTCAAATGATGGTGATACTAATATATACATTTTTAAAAATCAATACCAACCATCAATTTTGTGATTGTTACTGCAAATCATGATCTCTATTGACCATGGCCAGATTTCAACACCACTGTTATTCATTGTCAGCATTTGGCTAATGTTAGATGTGGAAACACTGAACTTGAATAGACTCATCATCGTGAACCTCATGATGAGTCCTTTGCCTGGTGATCTTCCTAAGTTCACATGACCTCTTGTTGCATTTTTGGGACAGTTAGAGCTGACTGGTTATCAAAAATATTACAGGGCTATAAAACATGTTCATGTGCTCTTTCTTGGAAACTGGTCTATCTATGGAGCACTTGTTCAACATGTGATAATGTACGTGCTGTCAAATAGTGATAAATTTATCTGAACTAGGAAAGGGTAAGAATTAAAATTTTTGGATTAGGGATACATTTGATGATATGCCAGAAATTGTCACAAATTGGCTGGTCCAGTGGATTATAGACTGGAAAAATTGTCATATCCGCATCAGAAATAAAATATTTAAGGACCTTGGACCACTGCTATTTTCAGTCCATAATATGGTGCAGCCATACTGGGAGAGAAAATAAACCCCCAAAGTGGAAAGTGCTCCATATAGACCATGGAAGTTAACTCTTCAAGTATTTACATACCGGTATATATGATTGGGACACTGTTTATGACATTGTCAGTGTGCGCTTGTTATGGTGGACTTTAATCTTTTGAAATTTTACCCAAATTTTAATTTTGTTAAGAGCACAGCGTGTGTATTATGTCAAATACTGTATATAAAATTCTGGACAAGTTTTTTTTCTTGCCACAAGAATTTTCAGCTTGTTCTTAGCTAATGAGCAATGGACTTTTCCATCCCTGTTGATGTAAACTTGGGGACTCGAGGTCACAATCCATAAAAAAGTAGCTAAAATTTTGGAGGAAAGTAGCCTGTTCTCATATTTACTGAGTACTGATTTCTTCCCACTGGTTACATCCCAGAATTTTAAGTTTAAATCTTCATTGTTGTCATAAGAATTGTTTGAAATTACATATATATGTGTACAAATGCTTTGGCAAAGTAATGCTCACATTTAAACAGATTGGCAGGTTCATATAGCCCCTCTGTTTTCTATTTAAAGCATGAGGACACTTTTCAAAACTTGCTGTAAAATTTATTTACAGACTACTACTTCACCTGGACAAGATGGTGACATAACTATGCCTGTGGTTCCCACATTGATGGTACTGTACACTAATGACGCTGTTGAGGTCAGATACTCCGATGGTTCCAGGTTGCATCTGACTCCATGTGGATCCACATTCTCCTACCACACTGCATCACATGGCAGCCATCCAGTGGCAGGTGAATGAAAAATGATCTCCCAAAATTAGGCCTTCAACATTTCTTTTAGCTCCCCTGGCTGTAACGTCAATTGAACTTATGGTATGACTGCGTGTGTTCTGAATCTGTTGTGCATCGTCTGTCATCCATCAATCAATAATTGATGCTTTCAGCTTCATCTCAAAGACTACTGGACAAGTTCCAACCAAACTTGGCAGGATGCATTCTAGCATGAAGGCCTGCCTTGTTTTTACCAATTATGCCAATCAGCCATAAGATAGGGGTCCTGTTACTAATAGAAAAACCTTAAACAACTTTTTCTCAAAAATTGTTTAACAGACATTGACCAAATTTAACAGAAAGCATACGCATACAGGCATGAAAAGCTTTAAAGTTTTGTACAGATTATGCTGATTTTATAGAAAGTGTCCAAGCTTGAATGCTTTTTAAATTTATACAAATAAAGCCAATCCACTTTCAGATATGGCTGACATTACTAAAAATAGAAAAATATTTAAACAATTTTATCTGAAAAAAACTGCTCAATAAAATTTGGCTGAAAGCATCCTGGCATAATGGTATTTCGATACCACACTATGTGCCATCAAATATGGATGAAGACGTACAAAATTTAAAAACCTGGAAAGAATTGTTTTCATAACATATGCAATGAACAGCAGTGGACAAAATATATACAGAAAGCATCCTGCTGACCCAGATTTCTTTGCTAACTTGCATTTGGCTATTTGGCAGATGTCTGCCAGGTGAGAGATCTTGGGCCCACTTGGACCTCTTATTGAAAGTTTGTTAGCCCAAAGTTAAATAAAATTCAGACTTTAACTAGACTGTTCTCCTTTTCAGTTTCTCTGCATAAGCATAAAAGTAATAGGCAAGATTATACCATTCATTTCATTTACAGTAAGAACTCACCACGTAAAAACAAGGCATGTTTCATTTACGGTAAGAACTCACCACATAAAAACAAGTCATGTTTCATGGAAATCTTTATAGAACCATAGATTCTTAATACAGTGTATGTAATCTACATCAGGGAAGGACTAGGTTCACTTTTGACTAAAATTGGCCCTACATCAGATTTTAATGATATTTTTACAAATATATCTACTATATGTACTTCATTAGAACTTTTTTGTTTTCAACATGGGTATTTGTCTTTAATGTGTTTGTGATGCAAAATGATGATGACATCATATACAGCAGAAAACATCAAATGACATACATCACTGTTTCATATATATGAGTGATGTGTTCTGTTTGGGTGCTACAGTGTATATATAGATGTACAAGAGGAAGAAGTTCATATTTTTTCCATTTTTATTTACCAAAACTGATATGTGTCTTATTAGTGATATCATATAGAAAACATTTTCTTTTTTTATAAGGCTTTTTGCATCAGGTGCTGACAATTCATGTTTGTATTATTGGAAATTGTTTTCTTGGTGAAGTTATTAAATTTATAAAAAAAAGGGTTTATTTTATTAATGTAGTGGTGTTAGTTTTGCTTTTTGTAGATTAGTTAACAATGTCAAAGTTACTACTGTAAAACGCTTTATTTTCATGGGTTTCAAATTTCATGGTTTGGGTCAAAAGTACATATTCGTGGGTACCTAATTTCATGGATCTATCATTTACCAAAAAAAAAAAAAAAAGAACAAAAGCGATGCATATGTCTCTGTATAAGTTTACTAGTATACCAACATTCATTTCCACACATGTGCGAGCAAACGGGTTTAATCTGTACTGCAGTAATTAAGTTGAGTAATTAGGTTATTCATTGCCAAAATCTGGTGTAAATGTGGAGATTTTAAAGAAAATGCCAACTTCTTATTCCATACATCTGAGCTAACACATTTAATACCACTATTGTAATCTTAAGTAATTAGGTATTCTTAAACACCGCTATCAAAGCATAAAGTTCTCAACAGTTAAGGATTAGGCGCTTGAATGAAGCCAATAAATCTAAACCTTTTTTTTCTAAACAATATTTGCCATATATAAACAGTTCTGCCAAAAGTGAATTTCACCTCAAAAGTTGAAATCAAAATGTCACTGACACAGTGGTTAAAGAGTGGAAAACTTTTAGTAAAATCCCAAGTGACTGGGACATGACATGTACAGAAACTCACTGGAGCAATGAGGATTCCATAATTCAGTTTGTTGACTGAATTCTGATGCCCTATGTGAACTCTGTACATGACTTGCTTCCACTTCCTCAGTATAATCAAAAGGCGGCAGCAATCTTTCAAATCGCATTGTGGAGAAAGACTGATATCTCTCTTAAAGGAAAATGGGATTATACCAGTGTTTGTGCCAGCTGCATTCATGGATAAGTTGCAACCCCTAGGTTTAACTGTTAACAACTTTTACAAGGAGGAACTCAAATCCCGATTTGAGTAGTGGTATTCAACGCAGGTGATTGATCAGTTGACTGAATTGGAGGACAGTGGAGATGTACATTCAAATCAAGTCTTGGTTGATCTGAAAACATCTACCCTTAAGCCAATTCATGCGAAGTGGTTTATCTGCATACTTGACAAAGTAACACTTTGGAGAGACCTGATTGAACTGGACTTTCAGAAAGCAGGACTAATCTGCTGATTGTTTATTTAGCAGTTAGTTGTGCAAACATGTATTCATAAATGGGAATATTGTGTGATTTGGGAAAAAAAGAAGGAAACAGACAGTGAGTAAATCTGCTTTTTATTACTATACTGTACATCAGGTAGAGTCATTACAATCTTATACCAGTTTTTTCATATTCTTGAAATTTTGCATTTGAATTAAATTGTAATCAATCAGTTTCAGTGTTCTTCATCATGCATGTACTTATCCTAATGTATATGTCACATTCTCAGTACTATAGATAGCCATGGTATTAAAACAAAGAAAGAAGCGGGTGATGCTTTGCTGCTTTTCCATTGCACATGATGGGGGTGTGTGTGGTGTGTGTCTGTGAATGTTGCTTCCCAATCATATTAGAACTGGCCACATATTTCCTACAAGCAGGAAAACGATACTATTGTTTTCCAAACCCGTATCACCATACTCTCAAACGAGGCTGAGACTACTTTATCCTCGAGGTTTCCTGGTGACAATAGCAGCGCCCCTAGTGATGGAATGCCAAACACTAGCAGTAAACAAAGCTCTCACAGCGATGTTAGTTAAGAAACCTTACGTTATATGTAAAATATCTGAAAGGTCTAAACCATGTTTTTGTCACAACAACAATAAAAAAACATTTTTTCCTTTATTTTGAAGTAGTAAAATATTGCCAAAATGTTCATCTGAAACAAGATCATATTCGGAAATCGCGTACCAAAACATTACAGTTGTACAGTACACTCCATTTACGGAAATGCATAAATGGTAACGTTAGTCAGTTTCACGCATAATGGATGAATTTGAAATTATAAATGAGTAATATTCTCTGCAACAAATCTGTACCATTAAGTTACAACAATTTCTCCAATCCTGTTGTAAATAACAGTCAAAATAATCTTGTCATTCCCGTGTCAAGTTCCCATCGGAGCCTCTCACAATGTGGTGCCAGAAACAGTTCAACTACATTCAACCTGACCTCTGAAAGAAACTTCCAGTCATTCAAGTGGTGAAAACTTCCGTGATGCAACATTTCAGAACTGCACAATAGCTGTAAATCACATATATGAGTAGTCTGCCCTCAAGCGTCGAAGAATTCATGTTATTGACAGCGATGGTAGCCAAACTGAGTGAGCATTGTTTCACAAACTTCATTCATAAAACTAATATTCATGCACATCGAAGCCTTTCAAAAAGTAATTCGGTTTATGCTTTAAGATGAAGTTCGTATTAAAGAGGTTGAAATGTTTAGCAATTACTTGTGTTTTTCAACTACATTTAGTGATTTTATTAAATTATCTGAAAATTGATAGGTACATGTATATAACAAAAATATCATCATCACAGTAATGCGATTTTGATTGCTATATCACGTCTCGTCAGCATAAAAATCTGGATCATGACTTGATGCTTTGCAATCAAGATCGCGTTACTGTGATAATACTATATATGTATCTACAGTTACATAGTAGTGTGAGGGGGGGTTACACAGTTTCTTTAGTGAAATGATGATGAACTAATGGACAAACAAACTTATTGCTGAATAAAAGGATGGAAGGAAGTACAGACAGATGGTTGAGTAGATCAACAGACAGGCCCATACACTGACAAACTGAAGGTCAGATTGAGAAGGAAAATGGACAGAAAAAACCACTGACACGTGAATGGAGTTTTGGACAGATAATAAAGTTGTCCAGTAAATAATTGGATGGAAGCATTGGCAGACTTTCCAATAATTTCAGTAGTATTCATTCAAACAAGCGAGATACAGATTAAAACATCTATCAGACAACAAACACTCAAATGGATGGAAGAGGGTGCAGGTAATTTTGAGCCTATTACTGTATATACTTGCATGTAAGCCAGATCCAAATGCAAAAAAACATAGACCCTGATCTGCCATCACATAATGCGTTGGCAGATCAGGGTCTGTGTTGTTTGTTCTACTGATTAGTCCTTACAAACTGCATAGACCCAGATCTGCTGGCGCATTATGCAACAGCAGATCTGGGTCTATGTAGTTTGCAGTTGGTAGTGAATTATATGTGAGTATATATGGTAGTTCGTTTCAGGATTGGTAAATCTTGATGATGTCCAACAAATTAATTTTTAAAAACATCAGTTTATGAACACATTATATCAGAAGCACAGTACCAATGGTCTGTTGATGTAATATTTCCACCTTTACCAGCTTTAGTCACCTCTTTCATTTGAATGCCCATTTCTGTTTCTCTTGCTCCACCTCTCCACCCCCACCTACCCCCAAGGCATCTTGCATTAAAACTGGACTAGTTTTACAGTATTGACTTAAGTTGTTACTGATGCCCTCTTTTTTTGCTTCAGAAGTGATCAATATAAGCAAAAAATACTTGATCATAATCAGCATCATCATTATTAAGGTTATAACTGTGCAGGATAAATATTGCATTCATATTTTGTGTTATAGATGTCTTAGTGTTTCTTTTTTAAGTTTAGAAAAGTAGCTTCCTGTTGCATTGTTATCTATTTTGACTCCCATACCCATACCATGTATTATTTTAACCCAAGTTTGCAAATGGTGGTGGTGGGGTGGCTGGGTATGAGATTTCTTAATTGTACTTGGAGTTTAATACATCTGTTTTACACATATTATTTTCATCACACTCTCAATGGATATAATTAAATATGAGTAAGTATATTTGCAATTTTTCTTCATTAAAAAATATACTGTGAATTGGATTTTCAACCCCAGTATGGCAGCATGAAATATGCTAATCATTGCCTTAACACCACCGGCACACAGTTATGGGCCATTTATGTTGTATAGTGTATATACAGATTGATCTGAAGTCTTTTGTTTTCAAAGGCATGTCTTTCTAGAATAATGAGTTCAACTCAGTTCATGCTCAATAATGAATTGTTTACAAATTTTTTTTAATCCATTGTATCTACTAGTCATGTATTCAGTGCACATAAGTATATATCAATCATCTCTCTTGATAGATTGCTCTCTACTTTACTTAATACAGCTCTATTTCACAGTCTTAAAATTGTCTACAGTAATTTTGAAATTTATTGTCAACAAGTTGTCAACTGAACAAATTTACATTTAAAAATAAAAGTTTATAAGCAGATTGATATGAAGTATGCTCTGACTGCAGCAGCAGATTGATATAAAGTATGCACTGACTACAGGAGCAGATTGATATGAAGTATGCACTGACTACAGGAGCAGATTGATATGAAGTATGCACTGACTACAGGAGCAGATTGATAGGAAGTATGCACTGACTACAGGAGCAGATTGATATGAAGTATGCACTGACTACAGGAGCAGATTGATATGAAGTATGCACTGACTACAGGAGCAGATTGATAGGAAGTATGCACTGACTACAGGAGCAGATTGATAGGAAGTATGCACTGACTACAGGAGCAGATTGATAGGAAGTATGCACTGACTACAGGAGCAGATTGATATTGACAGGAGCAGAAGGCAAAGCTCATATGAATGATTTCTGTGGTTAAATTCACATTTCTAGTAGGGAACAGAAATACATAAACCTGAATAAGTTTGATTTAAACTTCGTAAATCTCCGCTGACATAGTAGAGGAACGAAAAAAGTGTAAAACATGTAATTTATTATTATTCCATAACCTATTTATGATTAAATACTGAGTTTTTTTGTTGTTGTCCAATGTTTATTTAGAAATTGAGAAATTTCTATTGTTTTTTTTCTCCTAGGATCTTCTGAAAAGCAATGAAGAACAATTATCTTTATTTTTAATATAGAGCGCATTTATGGACAAACTAAGTTCTTTCACATTGTGTCATGATTAGCCTTTACTAATGATCGACCAAATATCGAAATGGGTGATACACAAGCTCTATGTTAAATATTGTTCAGAAGGGTATATTTCTGTCAAAAATTGTTTTTCAGCATTCCACTACCATTTTGTCATATGATATCATGATGCCAGCATGTGCCTTTGATGTCATAGGGGTACCAATTTGAACTCTTTTCAGTAATTTAACATTTTATGACAGAGACAGTCTATCAATGAAAATTAATTTGTTAACAGATTATAGGGCTGTTTAGAGGGTAAAGTGAACCTAGTCCTTTGCTTGTCCATGTGAAAAATTCACTTGCCCCGGGCAACAAGCAATGTGAATTTTGAAGTCTTGCAAAATATATACAGTCTGTTCCTGTATATTTTACTTCAATTCATCCAGCTTATTTTATTTTAGCTCTCCTGATCATAAACCAGAAGAGCTTATGTGATGGACAGTTTGTCGTCTGTTTTGGGTCAGACATCTGTTGTACGTCATCCATCTGTTAGCACAAGTTTGTTATTGCTACTTCTCCTAAACTACTGATAGGATTGCCATGAAACGTTACACACATATTCATCCCAAGGTCTTGTTGGCCCTGAATGAAAATCCCTTAAACATCCAGTATGGCTGTACATATCTCGTTATCACAGCTGCCCCTGAACAGATAGCCCTAGTGTCGTTGGGCTTTTATTACACGACCTCTTATAATATGCAGTTGGTCCTAAATGAAAATGGTGCTGATCAGATCTCCAATTTGATGGCCATGTGTGCCCATCTTGGAAAGCTTGTTACAGCTACTTCTCCTGAATGGAGACTTGTAGCGACATGGGATTTTCACTAAAGGACTTCTTATGATATGTAGTTGGTCCTAAATGAAAATGTACCTAATCCGACCTCAAATATGGCTGCCATGGTAGTCATCTTGAAAATCTTGTTATAGTTACTTCTTCTTAACAGATGGTCATATATAGACATGGGTTTTGCACTTCAGGATTTCTTATGATATCTAGTTGGTCCCAAATAATAATGGTTCTGATCAGACTCCAACATGATGGCCATGGTGGCCATCTTGAAAATCTTGTTATCACTACTCCTCTTTAAGGGATGGTCACAGAGTTTTCAATAAAACACTTCTCACTATCTGTAGTTGGCCCTAAATGAAATGAAAATGATGCCAATGTGACTTTCCAGAATTTTAAAATCTTGTAAAAGCTACTTCTTTTGAACAGATGGCCATACTGACATAAAAAAGAAAAAATGCTTCTTTTTTGCAATATATAGTTGTTCCTGATTCAACCTCAAAAATGGCTGCCTTGACTAAGACACTATAGCAAATATATAGCTGGTTGAAAATAGGACTCCTATGACCTCCAGTCTGGTACCATAGTGGCCATCTTGAAAATCTTATCATTACTTGTGAATGAATGGTGACACTGACATGTAGTTTTCACTAAAACACTTCTTGCAATATTCAGTTGGTTCTGAAAAACAATGGTGCAGATTTGACCACCAACATATCCCACTTTTGCGAGGCAGTTTTGAAAACTAGACCTAATTGACCATGGGGGTCAATTCAGAGGTTATTGCTTCCATTTTTGTGCTTTATTGAGCTTATGAACACTGTGACTTTTACATATGCAGATTAATTTTTACCAGATATCGTACTTACTTGCATTGAAATGAACAAGTTGACAGTCAGCATTCTGATATTGATTTTATGGTCAAATGGCTTGACTCAGGTTTTTAGTTGTACTGGCTTGGGAGCATGATAACACAAACAAGTATGAATGGATTTTTATCACACCCAGTTTGTGGATACATCTGAGGAATACCTTGACTGATCAAACTTAAGTAACTTTGATGACAGTAATGAATTAGAATTTAGGTTTTAAGAGCAAGAGACAACACAGCACAAGGAATGAAGGGCAGATTTTGGTCCAGTTCCTCTCTATGCTGCCGTTCTTGCAGAAAATGATCCCATGCTCATGCTGCCCTTTTCCAACAGATTTTATGCTTAAAACAAATTCTTGGATAACAAATCTTAAGTATTCCTATTTTTATGTTCAGATTACGATTTATTAAAAATGGCATTCCTATTTCAGAAAAAAACATTTCTGCAAACAAATGGTGAACATAACTGTTTAGGCAAGGAGTCCCACCACTCTGAAAACCTGTGAGGGGAAACAGACAGTCTTCTTCCTGTGGTATGAGCAGAGGAACATCTTTTATTTTAATAGTCTTGTTATTAAAATATTACTGACTGCTCCTATGGCTTTTTGAGGAGAAGTGAACCCTGATCACTATCAGCGGCTATTGTTCCGCAAATCTCTGAGATGTTTTGCCATCGTGGGAGGGAGGACACAGGCCAGAACAAAGACCCTCTCTGACCTTTCAGCAAAGTTTTATTTTTCTTGGCTGAAAGCTGAAATGGATCCTACTGTGAGTTTTGATGTGGTTGAACAAGACACCTTTCGAACCACTATCTTAAACCTCATTGACTCTTCCTTCATATAAGACTTGCTTCCTAGTTACCCTAGCATTAGCAGGCAGAATCAGTGAAATTCATGCCTTATGGTTGACCTGAACTATCTGCAGTTCTGTGAAGATGGTATGGTTTCTCTCATGACAACTCCTGATTTTTTTTTAAGAGCATACTTCAGCTCATGGAAAATTAGTCTTTTGTTTTAATGCTGGCAACATTGGACCCTTCTTTATGAGGGCATCTTTAGTACCCTATCAGAACACTGAAATAGTACCTGAAACATACTGAGCCAATCAGAAAAGGGAGATCTTGTTCATACCACTCAAAGAAGGAAGGCTCAGGCTCTTCCTGGATCCATTTGGTTATTCACTCAGCCTACATGAAATTAACCCTTGACCACATGACATTTTTGTGCTTATCGACTCATGAGGTTAGGGTAGTTGCTTCCAGCATATCATTCGAGTGACATTTTCCCTGGCAAACATCATTCAGGATGTGGGATGAAGGTCTGATACAACGTTCTCAAGCTTCTATCTGAGAATCCTTTGATCCCAAAGGGCTCAGTATCACTTGGTGGGTCACATATCAGAAGTGCTACCTTCTCAAGCCATCAGCAGTTTCATAATTATGCAGTTACTCTACTTCTGCTGGATTTGCGGAAGCAAAATGTTTTTCTCAAGACCTAATCCCTTCAATGTTCTGTACTAAATTTAAAATGTTTTTTTCTCAAGACCTAATCACTTCTTTGTTCTGCACTAAACGTAAAATAGTTTTCTCGAGACCTAATCCCTTCATTGTTCAGTAGTAAACCTAAAATGTTTTTTCTCAAGACCTAATCCCTTCATTGTTCTGTACTAAACCTAAAATGTTTTTTCTCAAGACCCAATCACTTCATTGTTCTGTACTAAACAAAATGGTTTTCTCAAGACCTAATCACTTCATTGTTCTGTACTAAACCTAAAATGTTTTTTCTCAAGACCTAATCCCTTCATTGTTCTGTACTAAACGTAAAATGGTTTTCTCAAGACCTAATCCCTTCATTGTTCTGTACTAAACCTAAAATGTTTTTTCTCAAGACCTAATCCCTTCATTGTTCTGTACTAAGCCTAAAATGTTTTTTTCAAGACCTAATTCCTTCATTGTTCTGTACTAAACCTAGCCCATAGCTAGGAGACTAGAGCAAAGGCCAACTCTGGGGAAAGGGAATGTAATTCTCTCTACCTCTTACATATTCTCCAAACATATTAGGTTTGGGTGATGTATTTCAAGAAGAAACTGTATTTTTTTAGTACAATTAATAATATATGTTTGTTCAGTAATACAGCACTCTCTCATTATAATGCAGTTGATGACTTTCCAAACTGCCGACTGCATGATGTACTGTGCAGCAGTATAGCAAGAATGATTGAAAATTTTATGTCTGTGTCTGTGTCTGTGTGTGCGTGTGTAATAAATGACTGTCATACATGTAATAATAGTTTTGGTTTATATAAATTGAATATATATTTTTTCACTTTATACTATTTGTGGATTTAAGTTTGTCCAACAGTAATGTTTTAAGAATGAAATAAAGATATAATGCTTGATGTTGTTTTCTTTCAACCCATGTTCTCATATATGTGATAGAACAATTCAAGTACAGTGGTTTAATTTTGGGCATGGGGCCCACCACAATACTGCATCATATCCATGTTATAATAAAGGTCATTGTACTGAGGGAGAGCTGTATTGCTCAAGTATAATTAATACAGGCACTCCTCCCCCCCCCCCCCCCCAGTTAACTGCCCATGAAGAACTTTCACTTCTGCTCCAGTGGTAACTGTTAAATGATGGGATTTGATCCCAATCCCTCTAAGGTGAGACCACTCTCATCTGCATTGTGTCTTGGCAAGAAGATGTTTTAGCACTTTTATTACTAAAACAAAGCAAAACACGTTAACATCTTTTTTCACTTAGGAGGGCTGGATTTGCAAGATAGTGGATGTTCTGATGTATTCTGACCATGTAAGTATCATGCAAGACACATTGTACTCCAAAATTGGTTTCTTTATCTACATATTGACATCAGTATGGTATTTTGTATATGGATAGTCTAGAAACTACCAGTACTCTGGCTGTGCTACCTGTATTCATTAACATTATTTTACTGTGCATAGTATGGTCAGACTGTCTCAGTTCTTTTTCAGGTTTGAATGTGGTACAGCAGCGGTGTCAGTTTGTTACCAGTCAGTATCGGCAGAAGGTCATGTCAGCCGTGGACTTTCGCAACAGGTTTGCTGAGAGACCATTTCTCGCTCAAGAACTTCTGCATCAGGACCAGATCATTGTAGGTTGATACTGTGGCTTGTGCCATATAAAATATCCCAAAAATTTGAAAGTAGACTGACCTTGAAAATGAACTTTCCCGGCATACAAGATGTTCAGTTTTCTATCAGACATTTTAAATCTAAAACTGTTTGTATGCACATCTGCTGATTACATAAAATTTGTTATGACCCAAAACTTAGTCTTGATGGTTCACTTATCCCTGTTGTGGAGGAGACCACATTTTTAGGACTTATTCTTGATGTAAACAGATTTCCTCTTGCATATTAGATACCTCAAGGACAAATGTCAGAAAGTCCTGAATTTAATACTAGTCATGGCAAGCAGAGATTGGGGAGCAGACCTGACAGTCTTGCTCCAGTTATACAGGACTTGAGTAAGATCAGAACATGACTATAGCTCGATTGTGTACCAATTAGCTTGCAGATCTTAACTGCTTATGTGTGCACAATCAGGGACTTGGACTTTGTCTGGGAGAATTTAAAACTTTCACTTCAGAAAAGCCTCTATATAGGCATATGAACCATCATTTTATCTCAGAGAAATGAAATTGGCTCATCAGTATATTACCAATGTATCATCTAATCCAACTAACCCAGCATATGATGCTGTCTTTAAAAGCCAAATATGAAACTTTGTATGGATCACAAAGCAAATTTCATTTGGCAGACAAATTTGTCCTCCTAGAAGCTGCAAAAATAAATCTTGTTAATACAGTGGTCCCCCTCTTGAACGGCCCCCTGGACCAGCGGCCACCCGCTTTATATGGCCAGAATCCCTTGGCATTGATGAGCTTGTGTTCAAAAGTATCCCTCAAGGATGGCCCCCTCTAACGTGACCATCGAGCGGCATGTTGGTGCAAAAACTGTCAAATTTACCCCTCGAAAGCGGCCACATAATCCATACAAAGAGATAAGTAATCCGATTAACCTTACTGCCGTGTGTTCCTTAGATGTTAGCTTTCACTTTGATAATTACTCGCTATTATTGCCACCAATATTTATGAAGATGATAAAAGCTAACTGCTGAGAGGCACAAGATTGTTCAGCTCAAGTCAGCGTGACATCTGGTCGCCAGATAGTAAAATGGTATCTTAGCCTTCATAGTTTCCCTCTCATAGATTATGCAATGTACTTAACTGGGTTCCAGACTGAAGGAAAAAAATAAAATCGATTCACGTGAGAAGCTCATTTCCTTTGTAAACACTGAGCATTATGTGTGATAACTACATATTTCCCATGAAGGAATAACTTGTCGCAAAAGTGCAAAATGTCAGACATTCTCCATTTACAACGAAAAGTGAAAGCAATTAAACTTGACGAGAAGAGGGAGAGTCATTTGATCATTAATTAGAAATTTGATGTCAGAAAGATTCACATACAGGGATAGTTACAAGCAAATGTTTGTGCCCAGATTTTACTGACAAGGAGTTTTGCACCACGTTTGATGATTATTTATATTTTTAAAAAAAAATAACATTGATATTAGTTTTATCACAATAAGTCCATAACCTGATAATATTCCTGTGAGTTTTAAATGAAAATATTAAATCTATAACATTTGGTTAAGCCTTTCATACTTTATATGTAGTTATTACTCACATCGGAGTGATCCCTCTCTAGAAAGGCCACCCCTCTTATAAGGCCACTTTCATGGTGCAGAAGGGGTGGCCTTATAAGTGGGGGACCACTGTACTACAGAATTATCCATTCTGAAATTACCATCTTGGTTATTGAAACACCCAAAAGTAGTATTTGATTTTTGCCATTAAAATACAAAAAGTCCTCCATCAGTTCTCTTGTTTTTCAGAGTAAACTTAATGATATCAGATTTTCCTATTACAGTCCTACCCACTTATATCGACATCACTTATGTCCCAGTCCCTTGGTCTACTATTACTACCAAATTTGTCATGCTTATGTCGACGTCGAGATAAAAAATAAATGTACATGTCGACAGAAGCCCTTGGTCCCAGCTTGAAGAAATCCTTTGTTTTCTAATCATTTATGTTGACAAGCTGCCAGTTCCGACCCATACTTTGTTCAACAATTGTTGATCTTGCCACCGGATCATTTATGTCGACAAGCGGCCAGTTCCGACCTGTACTTTGTTCAACAATTAGTTGATCTTGCCGCCAGGCTTTAATGTCGCGGTCGGATTAAAAAACAGGCTTTTGTTTGGTCCTATAAAGTTGGCCTCTCGCGGCGACTTAAATAACACATGTACCCTTCATCAAAGCAAGCCGGTTACAATGTTCAATAAAAACAATGCACCCTTTTTTAAAAAAAATCATCACCAAACTTGAATAAAAGCAATGAAATCTGATAGATTGTTGCATTTTCCAAAGCGATCGGTGATTAAAACAAGTTTATTGTGCTGTGAAAGTTTCCTTTTTAACTTTATTTACGTTTGCGATGGCTACCAACGGCAGCGTAAAACGCAGATTAAATTTACAGTCTCTGGAAATTAATATCTGGCTGTTAAGGAAGTAGAAGGTGGGGCATCTCACAAAGATGTCTGTGAAAACTTTTCACTTAAACATAACACCCTGTCAGGATGGATGAAAGCTGCTGAGTCTATAAAGAAAGGCTACGTTCAAGGTAAATTAATCATATCAGCCACATATCTCTTGTTCAGTTTTATGTACTTTTCATGATGACTTCCATAAATAAATGCATGTACTGTTTAAACCAACTTGTTGACAGGTTTTCCTTTCCCTGTGAATAGCCCCATCCCCTTGGTAGCCTCAGTAAGATGGGAACAGCTTCAGGCTGACCAAAATCTAGGCCAATTTAAGTACATGTACTTGTAGCATGTAAATAACAACTATGCAACCATGTGGTACTGGCAACAATGAATATTGTAGTGAATTGTGTAGACGTGTTAGATCAAATGACTACAACCATTTTGTAAACATGTGTTTTCTATCAGGATGTGACCGATGCATACATTTTCTAACATGAGACCCGTACACGAATTCATGGATTCTTCATATACATGCATTTAACGCATTGTGGATTTTATTACACAAAGGTAACCAAAATGTAATTTGTCAATATAGAAGTGTATTTCACACTGGTTTTGTCTTCATGTACTCAAAATTTCCATTTTTTGTTTTCTCAAAGTGTAAATCCTATTCACTGACGACAGATCACCCCATACAGATGAATTTAACTTGTATGCAGGTCCAAGAGAAATGTGCTTTTTTTCAGACCCCCCTCCCCCCCAACACTTATCTCAACATCCGCTTATGTCGACAATATTTCCTTGGGCCCGAGGATGTCGACATAAACGGGTAGGACTGTATTGCCATATGTCCTTGTGGACAGACGGTTTTAACGATGGAGACAAGGTTGCAACTGTCTTTGCAACATTCCACAGCACCATCTTGAATGAGTTACTTGCTAAAACCCATTTTTACCAATGAAATTATTATTTTTTTTTAAAATCGTCAGGTTTTGGATTCCTGTTTCACAAAGAAGGCCATGCAAAACCTGAATTTTGACAACTCTTTAACATCCCAGATCTTGTGGAAATGTGATTTGCTCATGTAATCTAGAAAAAGTATTCTGTACTGTTGGCTGCCTAGTCACATTGGTATTAAGGGTAATGAAAGGTGAGATAAAGCAGTCAAAGCTGCAATGCAGTTACATGTTTCAGAATGGAAGTTTCCTAGACTGACTTCAGATATTATATAAATTGCTTCGAACATCAATCATAATTTGCAGAGTGGAACACTCATGCAGAACAAATTGCAAAGATGAGGTGGTATTGAGTCACTTCTGTTTAGGACACATGGAGTGTTAACCTTGACCAAAGTACCTACCTTGCCAGTGTCCACTGATAGTTGAATACATTTTTGTTGGGTTTTATACATTTTTGTTGGGTTTTCTACATTAATTTGGGTCACCTAGTGACCACAATTTCCATTGGTGGCTCCAGAATTTGTATTTTTAAATATCCTAATTGAAAGTTAGTAAATTGTGTTTGCTTTAATTTTCCCTCATTCCTGTTGTATACTTAACCTGTGTTACTGGATCAGAACCATAATTTTACCCTTACTAGAATTCATCTTAATCATATAAAAGATTGACATTGCTGCTTTGATGTGCATTTAAGCATCATAATTATTTTGATTCTCCAACATACGTGCATTGTTGAAGAGCTGACATGTTAACAGACTGCTTGTCCATTTTCATTGCAATGGATATGTGTTCCTTAATTAAATAATGCTTTTGGAATAGTTGTTTGGATAGTTGACAGTACATACCCATAATGACCGATAAACACATTTTGTACTTTGTATTGCTTAAATTGAACACTGGGCCCAAGATTCGTCGGTCAGGTTATTCTTGGAATCACATGGTCTAGGGCAACAGGGGTCCTCAATAGGGTCGCAAAGGGTCATCAGAAGAAATATTATCATAAGCCTGAGGGTCGGGAGGTCCTGTTGGTGGCCAATTTAGGGTTGCAGCAAAAAAACGTTGGGAACCACTGGTCTAGGGTGAAATGCTAAATGACTTTCTTGATGACTTTCTAATGAACCAAATCAAGTTTTTATGACGGTCTATTTTGTGCTTTTTTACTGAAAAGATAGTATAGTTTTTAATAGTGTTCAGTATTCTAGTTTGTTGGCTTGTCTGTGCTTGACAAATATGCAACAAACAATTCCTATCCTTTAGAAAAGCACAGAACTTTAATTAAATGCGAAAGTGATTAAAAGTACCATATGATCATTATACCACTTTTATTCCAATAACACTTGTTAGTAACAGAGTTATTATAATTAAGCCTAAATTTATATTATGTTAGATGAATAAAGGAAATTTTTTAGTAAATTATGTTGCTCCAAAAATACTTAAACAATCCCAGTAACATTAGGAAATTACCCTCCATTACCTCCAAATCAGCCCTCCATGAAAGATGACCGTTCACGGCTTATCTGCAGGAACTCTTGATTTATATAGAGATGAGATTGTGTCATCTATGCCACCGGGGATGGTTTGTCCAGATATGGAGGCAAAACCTGAACAGGATTCTACACACAGAGAGTGTGAAGATACATCTGAACAACACCCTTACTCAGATCCAACCATGGAGAAGACTGAATTCAGCTTTAAGGCTGCTGTTGAAGAGATATACTGGGTTTTGTCGGCTTCAGAATGCGAGATTGATAAGACTCTCCATCAAAAGGGACGAGTATGCCATCATTCTCAATCTGACCGATGTATATTTTCATGTCCCTATCCACCCGGCGTCATAACAGTTTCTTAGTTTTGCTTACTGCGACAAGGTTTACCAGTTTCAGGTTCTTCCATTTGATCTAAATATCAGTCCCTGTGTCTTTATCAAAATCATGGATTGCATCATCACCATGTTCTGGTTGACTTCATCTACAGCGACCTACTTGGATGTCATCCTCCAGAAACATATAGTAAGTTCTATTCTTCTCAAGGGCAGAAGTGATCTCCTATCCCTTTTGAATCATCTTGGTTTTCTCGTGAACTGGGAAAAGTTCGACCTTCATCCATCCCAGTGTTTTGTCCATTTGGGTATAGAGTTTATCTCCAATTTAAATCTGGTACGACTCCTTCATGTTCACATAGTACGGATCGTTGAACTCATTGAGTCCGTTCCCAACAGGACTTGGATTTCAGTGAGAGAGTTCTTGCAACTACTCAGATTATTCAATGTGGCAGTGGACTTCATCCCACTAGGGCCATCTTTTTATGTGCCCTTACAAATAACCTTGCTGAATTCAGATGAATGCCTAATACTTCGTGTTAGGAAGACGTCATGCATGGCCATTTCAGCTGCCCTTCAGTTGGCTTTTCAAGACATTGGACCAAATGTCTTCTGCCCACAATGCACACATGCTTCATTGGTGTGAGGAAGAACATTTTGTCCAGGCAAGTCACATCGCATGATTGATCAGAACAACTTTAAAGCATGTGCACTGCTTGAACTTAATTAACTTATTTGCAGTGAAAGAAGAAAAAACAAAGCAATTACATACAACAAATATACAAACTGTTCAAGTAGGTGAACTTGTGCTACCAAGACAACTAAAGAAGTGTATAATAAACCAAGCTTAACAGTACAATACAAATACACTGGTGAAAACTTTAGTGTTATTTATCAATATAACATGGACAATAACAGGGAAAAAATGCATAAACACAAATTCACTGGAAAAAACAGAAATGTTGTATACACCTGTTATAGCAACCATGTGACTTCCTTTATCACTGAAAAGATATGTTGGATGGTCAAAAATGATTATAAATTGCAGTGGATTCTTCAGAGGCACTGTTAACATTTGCAAGCGAAAATTTAAACTAGTAAACATCTGGGATATGGGTGGCCACCTAGCAGGTACCTGGGGATTTAATGTGTAAGAGTTTCTTCCCTTTGTCTATTGTCTATAGGATATATAGATTGAAAGATGTTCTTAGTCCAGGCCGGGGTGTGGGTGGGCAATGGGGGAGGCTGGATTCAGAGGTAGCAGAGAATAATTTCCTAATGTTAATGTGTTTGGGTAATGTATTTGATGGAGAAACAGATAATTGGACTCAAATTCTAAGATTGGGGCCACCAAACTTGTATTGATGGTATCATCCCTGGTGTATAGACTTCCACCCAGTGAGACATATGTGTTTTAAAAGCCAAGTCAATTAAGATGCTATTTGCTGATGTACCACCAGAGAAAATCCTGGACTTTTTAAAAGAATGCAGCCTATATAAAAAAATTTTTATCTTTTATTTTAAGTACCTTTTAAAGAAATTTAGAACACAGTGATCTATTATTTTATGTACCTTTTTAAGAAATTTAGAACACAGTAAAACTGTGCTATAACATGATGGATGGGATCCACAAAGTGCCATTGTGCTGTGTATCATATTGTGCAATATCCAACCAAATTACTTAACTGAAGACAATATTGCATGATGTGCTATACAGGGGGTGGGGGGTGGGCACTGCAAAACTGATCTTATTGTATTCATAATAGTAATTCCATCAGAAATGTGCACAAAGAAGCATAATTTCTAGAATTTTTCTGCTAGATTTAATTCAAATCCAGATACTTAATTTCTTGCCAATACACTCACACTAACTTATGAACACTGTATTTTCCTAAATATTCATATTTACTATACATGTCCAAAAGGTCTGATTTTTTTACTGTCATTAAAATGCACATATCAGACATTGGGATTTTCTAAACAGAAAGTTGTAGTTAGGTTTGAAAAATACTTTAACTGAAATTCATACAGGAGGTTACGGGTATTGATCTCGTAATGTACTTAAGATGAACATTTCAACAGGTGTGTATAACTGTTTGGACGAAGTATGGGAGTAAACCATTTTATTTCATGAGTAAACAGTGATCTCTATAAAAGACAGTTGAGTCATTCTCTAAAAGACAAATGAAAACCTATATTCATTGAAAAAATTGTGTTTATAAAATACTGTTGTTGGGTGAAATTCTATGGTGTAGTGTTTGAAAGACATTTTTTGTATGTAAATAATTAGTTTGAGAGGAAACTAGTGAATGATGAAAGGATAATACTAATTAATAAAGCAGCAGCAAATACAGAACTGAAAGGACTCATTTTCCAGTACATTTAATAATTAGGTGTATCAATCTTTTCTTATTTGTCACAACTTCTTATATCTCCATTTTATGCTTTTATATTAAATTTCACAAATATATGGCCACCACATTAGTTTTCAGGAATAAAATGTTCAGCAATAGCCATCAGAAGTTCAGGATCCCTGATACATATGTACATACATAATACTGTTTGGAATGGGACATGAGAAATGTTCATAAATTAAGTAAAGAAGTTTAGCACAAATTGCTAAAATAAAAATTAAAAGAGCAATTTTTGCACGGTGCCAGCCATCACTTAGAACCCAGCTTTTTTTTATACCCTCTCCAATGATATTGGAAGAGGATATAGCATTTTAGCCCATTCATGTGTTCATATGTTAATTTGTTCATTTCTTATTCCCTCCATATCTAGAGCCCTATTTCACCTACACTTTTGAAAATTGGAATGTAGATACAATAACATGAAAGTAACCCAACTGTACCAAAACTAGGTCAATTTGACCCACCTTTCATGCTTGAGTTACTTTTGTGTTTTCAGCTATCCATTTGTTACACCTTCAATATCTTGGACCATATTTCACCTACATGGATGAAACTTGGTATGTGGATGCATCTTAATGAGAGTAACTCAGATATACAGTGAAGCCCCGCTATAGCACGATGGTCGGGGTCCACAAAACGACATCGTGCTATGTCCCGAACCGTGCTATAACCAACCTAGACAAAACCAAGTCATTTAGCTGAAGAAAATGATGCATGCACCAAAAAAAAAAAGGGGGGGGGGGAAATTGTGGGCTCAAAACAACATGCTTCATTGGCACAGTTACCATCTTCAATCAATGCATATTAAACGAGAAATATACATGTAGTGAAAACAGAGATTGCACATATAATATTTTACTTTATTCAGAGAACCATGCATTGGTACATGGATATGTACATGTCCAATGTATAGCATGAATAGTTAAAGTATCAATACATGTACTCACCAACTGATCTTGTGGCATGCGTAGGACTGAGTCCATAATAATTCCATCAAAAATATGCACACAGAAGTATAATATTTAGTCATAGATCATTATGTGTCTGAATTCATTGCAAAAAAACCCCCAAGCAATAAATCACGTAAGGAATGATAAAGCACATTTATGGTTTAGTGTGTATGCATGTGCATGTCCCACGGTCAATAAACGGTGTCTGTATAAATGTCATACTGCTCTAATTTTATCTGCTACGAATGAGAATACTTTATTGTTTTTTGAAAAACTGATTAATTTTCAGCTGCTTCCTGCTACTGTCACATTTACTCTTAGCAAAGTCAATCATATTCCTCAACTGAACAATTCAAATATAGTGAACATCCTTGGATGGTCAACTCGTGAACGCCTAAATCTCGAGCTAATTGTGTTTGTTTAACACTGGACTTAATCCTGTCCATGGTTTCAAGCTTCTCTTTAACAGTAAAAGCTTTACGTTTCCGTGTACTGTTATCCATTGTAAATAACTACTAATTAAAACTCTGACACCTATTTGTTTGAATGACTACAGCAAGAATAATTGTTAATCAACAATGGGTTCATTTTGATGGGGAATGGACAACATTATTCACTGGTCAACTGATTGTGTGGCGATTGTCTAACAACACCACCAAGCCACGTGTGCATGTTGGCGGCTTTCGTTTTTTTGATGTTTTATTGCCTCATAGTTTGAATAACCTTTAGCTTTGAGATTGACTTTGATGATTATCAATGACTTAAATTAATTGATTTATAAATTCAGGTGAGAATCTTTTATCAACCACCGCATTGTTTGGTACTTGGCTGTGTATGCGTTTGAATGAGCAAACATATGTCGGTTATTGTTTGAGCAATGATTGTACACAGAACGTATTGAAGACAAACACAAAGAAGACTTAATGACTTTATTGTTCATGTATTAATAATAATAAGATTAACACTGATCAGCTTTTAAATGAGCTGACATCTTTAAAAAATAAAGATCAAAGTGCAGTGATTGACTACTAACACATTTGAAATGAACATTCACAAATAGAAATGTTCAACATATTTATTCATATAAAGAAAGATGCAATCATTAGACACTTTTTTCTTCAAGAATATAACACATCTTGCCAAGTTATTAAATCAAACTCTTGTTTATTTTGGGACAAAACTTTGCAGCAGTTCAAGAAATTGGTGACATTGTAAAATTTCGGGAGCCATGCCACGATCGTATTATAACGTAATTAATACATGATCTCTTCCCCAAAACGATAATTAAATTTTTATACATTATTTCTCGTACTTTGAAAAAATATTTATTTTTTCATGTACAAAAACATATATGAAATTTCGGAGCCATGCCACGATCGTGTTATATCTGAATTTGTGCTATAACGAAGTATGCTATAGCAGGGTTTCACTGTACCAACACTATGTCAATGTGACCATATATTCACACTTGAGTTACTTTTGAATATTTTGATAGCTGTTTGTTACATCCTCAATATCAAGAACCCTATTTCACCAACACTCATGAAAATTTGCAATGTGGATGCATATCATGGTGAGTAATCCTACCAATGCACAACTCAATCATTGTGACTTAATTTTTATGATTGAGTGACTTGTGTGTTTTCAGCTATCCATTTGTTACAACTTAAGTATTTTGCAACTAAATTATTTTACACATAAACTTGGCATGTGGAGGCATCTTAAGGAGGTTGTCTCAACCATACCAGTATTTGGTCACTCTGAACTAATTTTCATGCTCGAGTGACTGTTGTAATTTTAGCTATCTATTCATTACACTCAGTATCTTGGACCCTATTTCACCTACACATTAAAATTGGTATATAGATGCAACTCAATGAGAGTGACTCAACCATACAAAAACTATTTTTCTCTATGCCAGTCTATGTACTGTTTGCTACCCCAAATTTGCTTCTGTTGGAGATGGAGTTAGTGTTTGAGTAGATATCTTGTTATGCTTTCAGGCTATGTATGCAAAAATCACAGCAGCAGCCTGGGCAAAATCACTGGAGGATAGCAATGTTGAAAAATTACCAGATGGGAGTGTGCGAGTCACTTCAGAGGACAATTATGCTAGCCTCATTTTGTCCTCACATAAGCGTGACTTTACAGTGTGTTTCTTGTCCTTGCTTAGTCCAGAGAAGCAGAGAGATAGAAGTAGACTTACATCACACAAGAGAAGGACAAAAGACCTTGTAAATTCAGACTCTGTTTCAAAGCAAGTCAACACATCTGGAGATTCAGCTGAAGATAAAGGAAAACTTGTAAAACTTCGAGAGGAGCTGAACATTTCTCCGATCACACAGGCAAGCTGTGCGAACAGTCCTAGTGCTTTAAGCCATTTAAGTGGCAGTCCAATCACTCCACAGATTCAACAAGCAGGAGCCAACAACAACAGATACATGCTTTTCTCCACACCAACAAGGGGTCTTGAGGAGGGTGAATTACATGTAGACTTGGAGGACCCTGTGTGTACTCCTTATGGTAAAACTGCTGTTTTTAGAGATTATGGGCACAAGGGGCGAGGGGACAGGATGAATGGTGCAGACTTGGATGAAGATGCTGATGTTTTTGTACAGAAGGCCTCATTGTCAGCTTCTGGTCGTGAAAATAATGGTGAAAATAAGCACACAATATCGGGTCAAGACCAGGGAGATAATCAAAGTGATATGGGAGATAATGTTGAAAGGGGAAATAATTTAGTAGGCAGGGATCTTTGGCAGGAGGAAAATAATATCATTGGAAGGGAATATCATGAAGGCAGCATGGAATATAAACGTTGTGATCGGGGAGAGAGTACAAACTCATTGCTGCACAGTTCAAGGGAAACAACTCTTACTGGAATTTCACCATCTGGTGATGTCAGTAGAAGTTCTGGTCAGCACAGTGGTTCAGACACAAGTCAGGAAACAACACAGCGATTATATTGCTGGGTGACAAAGCATATCTCATGTGATGAGTGTCCTTTGGCCTGGAGTCGTGTTGTCAGGTTGGCACTAGAGGCAAAAGACCAACCAGATCAACTAGCTAAAGGTAACTGGAAGCTTTTTAATTTATTCAGATCTTTGTGCACCTTTAATGTAACTTCCAATGCTGAACAGAACTTTGGTATTTCTTTGTTTTTATTTTCATCTCATTTTTCATCAAACCATTTTTTTTTGGGCTGTATTCAACAACCAGGAGTTTTATTTGTTGTAAATTGTACTATTTGTAAAACATGAAGTTAAATGTTTCAACCTATTTTTAAGAAGATTAGAAAGATGACCTTTTTCATAGTTATATTGGATAGGGAACTTGGTTATATTTAGGTTTACTCTAATTTTTATGTCCTCACTGCTTGTAGTGGGGACATCTTGATTTGGTCATGTCCATCCACCCGAGAAGTTTGTTGGCAAGATTGCACAAAAACCACTTTGCATAGACAGATGAAATTTTGCAAGCATATTTGTATCCATATGAAATGACCATACCAACTATTTTTCAGTTGTTTACACATTTTTAACTGGTTGAAGACTAGTATAGTCTGTGTAATGGTGCTGTGTCTGTTGTCCATTTGCTATTGTGTGTTATCACTATTTCATCTAAACTACTTGGAGGAAAGTCATGAAACTTGTAACACAATTTCATTCTGAGGTCTAATTACTCCTAAATGAAAATGGTGCTTCGTGGACATCCATTATGGCTACCACAGACAATATTGTTAACACTACTAAATGGATGGTTGTATCAATGCATGATTTTCACTAAAAGATTTCATAATATTATGATGTCTAGTTAGTCCTAAATAAGAATGGTGCTAATCTGGCAACCAGAGTGCATTTAACTTGTTGACATAGTGGCTATGATGAAAATCTTGTTAGTGCTACTCCTCCTGAATGAATGGTCATATTGACATAGGCAGGGGTTGACAAATTTTTAAAATTCATGGTTGTCTCTGGGCAACCAGCTTTGAAATTCTAGTTGCCCAGCAGATTTTTCTGGTTGCCAGGTAAATTTTTACTGCTGTTACCCCCAATATTGCTGTAATGAAAATTATTCAGTAACTTCTGTTATATTATATATTTTTAGTTCTGATTGCACACAATAATTGTAACTCACCATCAGTCCTGCTAATGGAAAGTGTTGCACAAGTTTGCAGACTTATTTAATCTGTTTGAGATCAGCAAATTAAAGATAATCAAACAATTTTTTTTTTTGTTGGACCAAGTCTTGTTGTCCATTAGCTTTCTAATAGTTGGTCACCCATGACCAGAATTTATCCCTAGTTTATGTTTATCTGAGTTTACATCATTAGTTCATGTTATCATTAATCCAATACTATTATTCCTATGTCTAAACTGTCCAAAAACTACACTTTCTATGTGGGATTTTTATTTAGCCGTTACCCTACAAGCCAATATATAGGGATCCCATGCTGCCAGGAAATCGGGGAAAAGGTTGGGAGAAAGAATAGGTTTGTTGCCAACCGGGAAAAGCCAGTAATTTTGCCAATATTGATCAAAGCGGGGGGGGGGGGGGGGGGACTGGGAATTTTCAGCCACCACTTGATGACAGAAAAAAATGTTTTATTGATTGTAATTGAACTGATCAGTAGTTAAATTTATTGAGTTCTTACTGGAATTTTAACTCTTCATTCAGTTGAGATACAATTGCTGTATAAATCATTTGGGTGCTTGCCATAAAGATATTTGTATAGTCAATCCAATCACTTGAGTGATCAGATTAGTCATGTAGACTGGTTACCCCTGAGTCCACTCCATATTGGTATCTATTCTTATACAGAAGGTAGGAAGACCGCCCTAGCATCACACTGTGCAAGCACATCTGCAACGTGTTTTCTTGGTAAATGTTAGAGAAAAATAAAACTTGTCATCACCAGTTCCCCTTTTGATATGTAAAGTTAATGAAGATGAATTGTGATATATCTTTGCTTATTATTTGGTAGTTTACACTGGGAACACTGTGTTAAACATTATTGTCAATAGTAACCTTTGACACCCCCATCTAGCCTTTGCAATGAATTTTACTATCAGACCTTGGTAAATACATATAAATCTACCAACTGTTGGGACAATTTGCAATGCAGAATCCCATGCTCAGGGTGTCCTTGACAATGACTGCATTTAATATACAGTCCATAGTTGGATTACAATGAAAGTAGATGTTAGGGCACGAACCAGACATAAGCAGGGCTCAAGAAAACCATTCATCCTCTTGTCCTGACCATCTAAGAATTTGCTGTATCGAATGAAAATGGTGCTGATCTGACCTCCAACATCCTGCCATTGCTTCTCCTCTCAAAGGAATTGTGGCATTGACACTGACTTTTCACGAAAACAATTCCTGCAATATGTAACTTGATCCTGAGTAAAGATGGTGTAGATCTGACCACCAATATGACCATGCTGTTGTGAATTAGCTTGAAAACCAAAGCTCAAATATAGTGGTAGTCTGCTAACCCGAGGCTAGTAAATTTCCTGTCGGACTTGTAGTTGTAATAATTTCAATAGTCCGATGGCTAGTGAAGTTTCAGTTGTTGCCACAAAGCATTTTTTTATGCTATCATTTGTAATTTTTGAAAATACTGATTGGATGATGTGCAAGTTCTTTTGGAGCTAATTGGATAAATCGCCGAGATTCAGTGGCTCCTTAGAGGCTTAGAACAATTAGGATTTTACTTCTTGTATTTCATAATGAGGCTGTATAAATCTTTACTGGTTTCATTATATTTATAAGGTAAAGTTGTATCTCAAAGGCTGTAAACTAGACTTATGTACTTGTAAAACTGCTATTGTAGAGCCATAGACATAAAAAAATCCTATTATGATTAACCATTATGTTTATAAGGTTAGCAGTCATGGAGATGCTTATTATGTTCAAAGTTCATGTGGTGTGTTTATCTGTTGTGAAAACTCAAACAATGCCACTAATGTCTTAATGATAACTCTTCTCATCCTGCTTTCACAGTAGCACAACGTTTACTGCCCAAAATTGTTTCTCTGTGAAGTTACAATACATAATAACCAGAATTATAGAGGTCTTTGTCTTTTCCTCTTATTAAGAAAGTTATTGTTTTTTCCAAATGATGAGGCTCTATAAATCTCTTTACTCTGTCATCTTTATTTACAGTTAATTTCTGGACATTCATTTATTTTCTTGTGAACTTGTAGTGAATTTTTCAAGTAGCTATGGTGGTTTTCTAAAGCGAGATTTGTACTTCTGAATTATGAATGAGTGTGATATTTAAGAAATAAAAGTGTTGTTAACTCGGATATGTTTGTGACATTATTTTGCAAGAAGGACTAGTGAAGATTAACCGGGGCTAGTAAATTTATCAATCTACTAATCCTTCTGGCTACAAGGACATTTATGTTAAAATTAGGCCTGTTTAACTGACATCAGGGTCATGTCAAAAGTCACTACTTGAACTTTTGTACTTTATTGGGCTTACAAAGACTGACTTGTACAGATACAAGTGAATTTTTATCAGTCTTTTTATTTTGTGTTTTTCATTAAGCAAATTGATAGTGAGCACTCTAACATTGAACTCAAGGTTAAGGGTCTTGACGTGGGTTTTCATAATGGCTTTTGACAGGGTCCTTGCTAAGGGGTGATTCATACAAAATAGTTGCCCTCTAGTCTGTAATTTTGCCTAAACAAGCCCTAAAAGTGAAATTCACTTCTCCTAGCCTTAATTTCATGCCATTCTCCACACCTCTTTGTTTTTTTCTCAATGCAGTGCAATAATAAACGAACAAAAATGTTAACTTTTATGTCAGTTTCTCTTTCAAAGAGGAAGGGGAAAGTTAGAAGAAGAAAGTTTATGCTCCATAGTTAATTTTGGTGCTTATTCGATCATCATAAATTCCAGACAGAAATTCACTCATGATCCTAGAAAAAAAAAAGTGAAAAGTTCCATTCTTGTAGCAAAGTTGGAAATGAATTATGACTCACTGGATGTATCCAGGTACATTACTAATAAACAATTATTCATTTTATCCAGTATTTAATCCAATATACATATGAAAAGATGACTTTTGCAGTGGAAATAGATGTCAGTTTTTTGTTGTAACCTATTTTCAAGGTTTTAGTACCTACAGAAACTGGTAAAGCAAAATAAGAAAAGTTTTAATATTTGTATAAAGTTTTAATAGTATTTCACGAGTAATTGTATGACTCTGGCATGAAAATATGCAAAAACTGGAGTTTAAAGCTACTATTTTGAACAATATAAATTTGTAACTTTCTGCACTCACTCCTCCCTTTTTTCATCAAGTTCAACCTATTCTGGCTGGAGAGAGATCATGTGGCCCAGATATTTTAGTCCAGCATGGACCCTGTTGTGAGCATGACAACACCAACAAATATGAATGGATTTTTATCCAACCCAGTTTGTGGATATATCTGAAGAGCACCTTGAATGATGCCAATTCATTAACTTATGTTTTTTCACATTATATTAATTTATGTGAGCAACTTACTCACAATTTGTCTAGTTGTACTTTTGCCAAAAGTATTGTTAGTATGACTAAGCAAAAACCTCTTGAAGTAGAAAAATTATATTTGGTTGGCTTATTTGTATTCATGTGTAGATGACTTGATTTTATTTTCATTTTCAGGGCATTACAGCAATTTTTCAGTTTTGTATACCTTTTTTTATATCTTTCTTGGACATAGACCTATTTTTGTTAATGAAAACCTTGCTAGCATGATTAAGCAAGAACCACTTGAAGTGAACAGATGAAATTTGGCATGCATATTTATATGGATATGTTGATGACCTGATTAGATTTTGATTATTACTGTATTTCACATGTTGCTGCATTATGGAAATTTTTAGGGACTTAGACTTTTTAGTCTGCAAAGATGGGGGGGGGGGGGGGCAGTGGGCAGCATGCTTGTTTTACAAACACAAATCTAGTTTTATGTTTCTGTGCACTGTATTACTGTAACTGTCCATATTTTCAGGAAAGCCAAATGAACAGGAGAGAAAACAAGATGAGGGCCTGGGATATCCCAGCAAGGTAAAAAAGGACAAATGTGTATATTCAGTTATTCCCCAACCATTACCTTTAACCTGCACTGGACAGCATCTTCACAAGCAGCAAAGCAAACAGGTCTTTGATGATGGAAAAAACCCAATGGAGGACCCCACAACCTTTAGGCAGGGCAGGCTGAAGGTCATGCTCATTGAAGGAGTGGTTTTCAGGTATCCACATAATACTGTTGATTTTGTATGTCCCCACTGCTTGCAGGGGGAGGAGAGCATCTTGATTTGGTCCCATCTGTTCATATGTTTGTCCGCCCATCACGAGAAGCTTTGTTAGCAAAAGCCACTCAATGCAGACAAATGAAATTTTACCAGCATATTTGTATGCATATGTAGATGACCTTTTTATAGTTTTTGTAGCTGGGGCATCTTGATTTGGTCCTGTCTGTCCATCTGTATGTCTGGAAGGCCCTTGGTGACAAGGTCGTCTAAAGCACTTGCCTTCACAGATCATTCACATCTCACCTCTGTCCACATGTTTTTCGAGTCTAGGCTCGACCAATGTGGGTGAATGTGAGAAAGCTTGCCACTTGCTTTCCGTGGGTTGGTAGTTCTTCCTAGGTTCTTCCCAGGTTCTTCCACCGCACAGCATAGACGAATGAAATTTGGTAGGCACATTTGTATGTATATGTAGATGACACGATTAGATTTCAAGACCATTATAGGAATTTTTCGGGAACTTTTGTGACTTTAACTTTTTGAACAAAAACCTTGTTAGCACAAAAATTATGTTTAAACCACTTGAGATGGCCAGTGAAGTTTGATGGGTATATTTATGTTCATATGACCTAATGATATTTTCAGGCCATTACAGCAATTTTCAAATTTTTACACCCTTTTTTTTGTTGCATCTTTGGACTTTTTAGCTCTCCTCATCATAGACCAGGAGAGCTTATGGGGTGGCCTGTTGTCCATCGTCCATTTGTCCATTAGCACAAGTTGTTATCACTACTCCTCCTAAATTACTTGGAGGATTGCCGTGAAACTTTACACACACATTCATCCCAAGGTTTAATTTGTGTAAAATGAAAATGGGGCTGCTCAGACATCCAATATGGCTGCCAAAGCTGCTGTCTTGAAAATCTTATCAATACCTCCCCTGAACAGAAAATGAGATCGACATGGGGGTTTTCACCAAAAAATTTATTATGATGTCTAGTTGGTCCTATATGAAAATGGTTCTGATTGGGTATCCAGTATGGTCACCACAATGGCCATCTTGAAAATCTTGTTACCGCCACTTCTCCTTAATAGATGGTCATGTCAACATGGAGGTTTCACTAAAAGACTTCCAATGATGTCTAGTTTGTTCTAAATGAAACTGGTGCTGATTTGATGTCCAGTATGGCCATTGCAGTGGCCATCATGCAAATCTTGTTATTGCTACTCCACCTAATGGATGGTCATATCAACATCGGCTATTACTAAGACTTTTTACAAAGTCTAGTTGGTCCTAAATGAAAATGGTGCCAATCTCACATCAAATATGGCCACCATGGCAGCCATCTTGAAAATTTTGTTATTGCTACTTCTCCTGAACAGAAAGTCATATTGGCATGGGGTTTTCACCAGAAGACTTTTTATGATGTCTTGTGGGTCCTAAATGAAAATGGTGCCAATCTAAAATCCAATATGGTCACCACAGCAGCCATCTTTAAAATCGTGTTATTGCTACTTCTCCTGAATGGATTGTCTTCTCAACAAGGGGATTTCACTAAAAGACTGCTTATCATGTTTAGTTGGTCCTAAATGAAACTGGTGTCACCTGGCATCCAGTATGGCCATTACAGTGGCCATCTTGAAAATCTTGTTATTGTTACTCCACCTGAATGGATGGTCATAACTACATGGACTTTTTAGTAGAAGACTTCTTATGATGTCTAGTTCGTCCTAAATGACATTCATTATATTGTTATTGGTACTCCTTCTAAATGGAAAGTCATATCAGCATGGGATTTTCACCAGAAGACTTCTTGTGGTGTCTAGTTGGTCTGAAATAAAAATTGTGCCATTCTGACATAAAATATGGCCACCATGGCAGCCATCTTGAAAATCTTGTTATTGCTACTCCTCCTAAATGGAAAGCTATACTGACATGGGATTTTCACCAGAAGACTAATTATCATATCTTGATGGTCCTGAATGAAATTGGTGTTGATATGACCTCAAATGTGGCAGCCACAATGAACATATTGAAAATGTTGTCACTAATTCTCTTGAATGGATGGTCATATCAACATGGGGTTTTCACCAAAAGTCTTCTAATGGTGTCTAGTTTGTCCACAATGGTGCCAATTTTACAGCAGGGTTTGTTTAGATTTGAAAAGTGCTTGAATTTTCAACTGCTGGATAAAAAGTGCTTAGGTTTTGAAAATCCTATTGAAAAGTGATTATTTTTAATGTTGGTGGGAAAAAGTGCTTGAAAATGAACAAAAATCCTTAAAAAGTGCTTAAATTTTTAAGAAGATAAAAGAGAAGAAAAAAATGTAAGAAAGAAACCTCTGTGGAAAAATTGCAGAAAATGTCTGATTGACTAGATGCCTTTTGCTTCTGTGGAATGGTCGGTAACTAAGGAAAGGGTGATTGCTCAATATTTGCATGTAGCAGCATTGTGGGAATGGCAATATGGCGGCTTTCTCTTTCTTACCTCGCATCTCATGGCCTTGTTTTGAAGAAAAGCATATGATGGAATGGAAAGGTGACTGATTTCTACATGAAAATGCTGCCGGGGATGAGTGTTTTTAATCGTGAATGGATAGGCTGCGCTAAGTGGGTTAAGGAGACCCAGGACAGACATATATGTGTGCAACAAAGTTATAGACATTAGGGCTATGGGTGAGAGTGCCCTTAAATCACACTGTAAGGGTGCGAAACACAAGAAAATTGAAGTGACAATGCCAGCAACGAGTTTGGATTATTTTAGAATAAAAACAGACAAAACCAAGACATGTGCCAGAGACATTGATATTATATATAGGCCAGAGTCACATTCCAATACATTAATGGCGGGATTGATGTCACCCCCACCCCTATCTGATACAGCTTCAACTACACAGTCAACATCTGCAAATATTTCCAACTTCCTTTCCAAAAATGATGTTCTGAAATCAGAAATTATATGGACATTGCATACTGTGGCCACACATGCCTGCTACAAATCAAATGAACATATTGCTGACATTTTTCGTGCTATGTACCCAGACAATGCTCTGGCTGCAAAGGTTTCATGTGCAGGAAAGAAAACATTTTAATTGTGTGTTTTTGGCATTGCAGAACACTTTAAAAAATTAATTCTATCAAGAGTCAATATTGGCTCATGTGGACTGCATACTTTGCATAATGCATTTAAGGCAGGTGCACTTGTTACAGAATGGGGTATCGCTTCACTTCTGCACAGTCTGTTCTATCTTTTTAAAGATTCACCTGCCAGGAGAGAAGATTACCAGAAATTGGCTGGCACTACAATCATGTCACTAAAATTTGTAGACCATAGATGGTTAGAAAATGTCCCTGTGTCCCAGTGAGGCTTGCAGGTATGGGTTCAGTTGAACTTTATGTCAAGAAGGTTCAATCAAAACAGTTACCTAAAGCTACCAACAAATCATTTGATGTGGTAAGTCAAGCAGTGAAGGACAAGCTAATCAGATAACCCCATGGTACCTTTTATAGCGGCTGACTTGACTACAGTCATCAAATGCTTGATGCAGAAAGTTGTCAAGCCTGAAGTTTTGGACCAGGCAACCACACCAGAAAAGTTACTAAGGATAGATTTAGAGGAGAAGGCCAATCTTTTGACATACAAGAAGGTGGACATTGGTTTACTAGCTGAAGAAAAGTTGAGAAGTGCAACCACGAGTACAAAGGAAGTAATGGAGTTCAGAATGGAATGTATGGCATTTGTGATTGAAGTTTTGAAAAGATTACCGTGAAATGCCCAATCACTTATTCTTTGGTCAGAAATATGGTATCTTTGTGTCCAAAGGAAATGGAGAGACATACAAATCTCAGCAGAAACAAATTTAAGAAACTTCTGAAGTTGATTATTGCA
Source organism: Margaritifera margaritifera (assembly GCA_029931535.1). Taxonomy (NCBI): domain Eukaryota; kingdom Metazoa; phylum Mollusca; class Bivalvia; order Unionida; family Margaritiferidae; genus Margaritifera; species Margaritifera margaritifera. The sequence continues at coordinate 7,396,022 of JAQPZY010001677.1, read as the reverse complement.
ACAAAAAGAATCAATGTGTTTGATGGTGAAGTCATCCTGCAACAATATAATGTCTTTCTTGACAGTATACCAGTTATTGGTACTGATAAGTTTACAGGCTTTGATCCATACAAAGTTAGACTGGACAAATTTGTTGTGGAGCACATGTCAGATTCTAAGTACCGGAAGTTGCTGGAGATTGTTAAGCCCCTGTTGACCCTCTCCAGTGGAAAAGCAACAGTAGAGTGTGGCTTTTCTGTGATCAAGGAAGTAGAGTGTGAAAATTTGAAGGGGCAAAGTGTGGTTGCACAGAGGATCATATGTGATTATGTTAGAAATGTGGGAGGAGTACTGAATGTTCCAATCACCAATCAACTTCTTGTAAGTCCAGCTTCAGCAAGACAGAAGTATAAAACTTATTTATAGAAGGAGAGGGAGAAGAAGCAGTCTGAGTCTGGGCAGAGGAAAAGAAAGCATGTCCTTGATGACATTGAAGATCTGAAATAGAGAAAAAAGCAGGCCAGATTAGATTATGAAATACTTCTGAAGAAAACAGATGAACTGTCTTTAAAAGCAGGAAAGAGACTAAAGTGGCAACTTCTTGCACAGGCCAATGTTAATAGAAACTTGGAATTTATGAAGGTCTTTGCAATAAGCTGGATGCTAAGATCAAGGAGCTGAAGAGAAATTAAGTACAGAGGAAGAACTTGTAAATAAACTTTTTGTTAGTTTGACTTTTTGTTCATTGTACCTATGTTAGTGAAATTCATTGGGAGAGGAAAATGCAGATACATGAGCCGCAAGTCAGTCTGAAGGTTGTTCCAAATGTAGATATCTATGGTGAGTTCAGATATAAGACTCCTTGAAAATCAAAATAAAGTCCTTGAAAAGTGCTTGAAAAGTTTTTGAATTTTGTCATATTTTACTTGTATGAACCATGTACAGCCAATAATGCTACCACATTGGCTAATTTAAAATCTTATAGCTCAGGAATATCAACAATGGTTTCAACACTCTGCAGTGAAAAAGAAGAACCAGTCTTATCTTGAATTCCAGAAATTCTTTTCGGCCAGTGGAGCATCAGTCCCTTGAAGGGACTTTTATTTACTGACACAAATCTTGTTTGCACCATGATGCAAAACCCACTTGAGAGAGGCTAATTCAATTTGGTAGGCATATTTGTATTTATATGCAGATCACCAGATTTTAGGTTGAGACTTTTTTTTTAAGAAAACCTTGTAGCACAATCTGGGACTATAATTACACAGGGATTGGTATCTATGCCCTTTTTGCACTTATGTTTGACACCCTTTTGGTATTCAGATAAGGTCCCCAGTCACTGCATAGCACTTGAGATCAAAGGACCATTAAAGGAACAGCAGGATACTTATTCCATGGAACTTTTTACTTGGCTCTTTATTGGCTGTACTGATCATAGATCAGTAGAGTTTATTGGATGAACTGTTGTCCATTGTCTGACATCTGTTATCTGTCTGTCCATTTGCACAAGATTGTTATCACCACTTCTCCAAAACTACTTGGAGGATTGCCATGAAACTTTACACACACATTCATCCCATGGTCTAGTTGGTCCTAAATGAAAATGGTGCTGCTTGGACATCCAATATGACCACCACAGTGGCCATCTTGAAAATCTTGTTATTGCTACTCCTCCAGAATGGATCGTCATATCAACATTGGGTTTTCACTAAAAGAGTTCTTATAACGTGGTTGGTTCTACATGAATATAGTGTGGATCTAATGTCCAATATGGCTGCTACAGGAGGCATCTTCAAAAGTCATATCAGCATGGAGTCACCTGTTTCTGAATGGAAGATTCCATATTCTGACCACAAATATTATATAAATCAGCATGTTCTTCATACTTGGAATGAAAATTCCATGAACAAGCTTCAAAACATCAAACCTATCATGGGAGAGTGGCATCCCTCATATAGACCAAATTGCAGAGAAAAGGTGGTACTGTGCCGATAGTGTAAAAGACATACCTGACTCATGTATACCTCCAGTAGGGTGAACCTTGACCAGAGTGCCAGTGACCACTGACAGTAGAAGACATTCTTGTCAAGTGTGTCTACTTGCACCCAGTGAGTCAGAAGTTTTTTATGTGAACTTTATGAAAAATCTTATCATGTTCCATCAGAGAAAATGTTGGAGTTTTTTAGGGAATCTGGTTTACATAACAAATTTTCACCATATATTTTAAGGATGTTGTATTTTTTACCTTTACAGGTTATTGTTTCTATACATTTTACAGAATATTAACATCTTTACAGTTTATTGTTTTTATACATATTACAGAATATTAACATCTTTACCGTTTAATGTTTTTATACATATTATAGAATATTAACATCTTTACAGTTTAATGTTTTATACATATTATAGAATATTAACATCTTTACCGTTTAATGTTTTTATACATATTATAGAATATTAACATCTTTACAGTTTAATGTTTTATACATATTAAAGAATATTAACATCTTTACAGTTTAATGTTTTATTCCATATTATAGAATATAAACATCTTTACAGTTTAATATTTTTAATCATATTACAGAATATTAACATTTTTACCGTTTTATCTTTTATCTTATATTATTTCATGTTTACATTGATTTGAAAGGGTTCATCATCTTCATTTTTACATTTTTAGCATTTTACTTTTAATTGACACCATATAGTTATTTTTTGCAAAGGTACCATTAAACACTAGTACATACATACATACATACATACATACATACATACATACATACATACATACATACATACATACATACATACATACATACATACTTAACATACTAAAGGTTTGTGAAGATCAGTTGTAACCTTTATTCTGTCATCAATCATTATTTTTAGCAGTTTTCTGAACAGTTTATACAAATTCTTGGGGCATTTCTATTTGGAATACAAAATTTTTTTTGTTCATATTATTTCATTCATTTTTGCATGTTGTTGTTTTTTCAGGATAGTGCGCCTTCAGACTTTAAAGGCAGTTGAGATCTATCCAGGTGATGGCACAGTGATTGTTTCTCAAGGAATTGCAGGTCTTTACTTCCAGCATTTCATTCCACAAAGTGAAAAGGTGAATGTACTGTTGTCTTAATACTGTATAAAATCATTACTAAAGTCAAGGCAGGGATTTTCAAGTGTTCTCAAGGGTCTATTTTGGGCCCCATATTGATAGAAATGTTCTCAAGGGTCTGAATTGGGCCCCATATTGACAGAAGTGTTCTCAAGGGTCTGTTTTGGGCCCCATATTGAGAGAAGAGCTTCCAAGGGTCTGGCAGGAGATACAAATCATATAGGAATCCCCAAAGTGGTAACTTACTCCAGAAATGTTCATATTCAAAGTCTGTTTTGTTTCCAAAGTGATCTCCAACTATAATTTCACAATAATGATAAAAGTACTTTTTTTAAAGTTCCATTAGAACATATACATTTAAGAGTTCTACTAATTTTTTAATTCCATATACAGCTTTCCCTTGTTATAAGACATTAGTTGGGGTGCATAACTTCTGACTGCATTATGTACCAAGCTGATGTATAGTGAAAATTATGGAAAAATTCATGTTTTAAGGAATACATATATGTTACCTTTATCTGTTATTTTATATACATTTTACAGAATTTTGACATCCTTACATTTTATCTTGTTGTACTTAATAATACATTTATTTCAAATAAGCTTTATCTTCTTAAATTTTTGTGCAATTCAGGTTTACATTTTTTGAACTTAAAGTTTTGTTGGCACTACATAGCCACTTTTGTGCTGAAGTGCTGTAAAATACTACTACATACATAATAGTACAATTAATCAGCCCCAAAAACCTGTATTGATACTGATGGACGATTTGAGGGTCTGATGTCACCTGCTCATTAAAATGTGCAATTTTGCTGCATACAAATCTGTCTGGAACACACCAGTGTACCAGCGTACAGTTTAGACACTTACTGATGTTTGGTAACAGCCATATATAGCATGAAATTCAAAATGGCCATATGACATAGGGTTGTTTTATTCCACATGGATTTACCAGTCAGATATGGGATTTGATCCAGATATATTTTGTACATATTGCCAAAAGGACCCTTAAATCGACAGTAGCTCAGTAGACATGAGAAATACAGGTAAGTGTGTTAGGTACACCACTCCCTCAATAACTGCCTGGATAAAGCGCAGACCCGCTTATAATGCGGGGTCAGGCATGGATCCCATTTTATTTTACTAGAAAATACCCAAAAAATTGGTCCCTATTTGTTGAACGTGAAAAAAATCTCGATCAAAATTGGTAAATGTAACCTTGATATATCGCTTGTTTTATCATCAAATACAGTGGTTAGTACCCAGAAATTGAATCAACATCATGAAATTCTCAACTTTTAATAAGAAGTCATATATTTTGTTCAATTTTCTTTCCAAACGAAATTATCAGTACGCTGTAAATAATAATATTCGATGAAATTTTGATCAATGAAAATGTCACTTATGCCTACTGGTGGCAACACTTTAAAAAATGAATACCAATTAAATAAGTTTTGTCAAGTGAAATTTGTGTTTTAGTTCTATCTTTTAATTTGGTTTCAGTGTAATCATCATAAATACAATATGCCCTCTTATATTTAAATGTGAAAAATATCATTAAACAGTCACAGCTATGTCCGCGAGCATTTCCATGAGAACCTAATTAAGAGCTGGCCATTTTTTGATCTCTTTCCAAAGTATTTGTCGTGTTGTTACACTCAGTTAAAAGCGGACCTACTTTGTATTATCATGTTAATTATATCTTTTGTATCAAATCAAATAAAGGGGTTGGAATAAAAGAAAAGTTAAAAGGCGTGCAAATCCTACCGGTGTAAGAGCTAGTGGTCATGGCCATGTGTCAGGTCAACTCATTTCAATTGATCAATTGAACACTGTCATAAATATTATTATGTAAGTAATATAATTAAACTACCTTAAATTAGCCTACTCATTCACAAATGTGATGAAAGATAGTAAGGTAACCAAGCGAAATGAACACTTGGTGAATAAAAAGCTTAGTTTCACAGATACAGTTAATTACGGAGAAGCGAGTTCCAGAGTTTGTAGTGAACTTAAAATTTCTAAATTGCCGTTCATAGATTTCCTCAAGGATGAAAAGAAGTTTCACTATTACAGTACAGCTCACGTGATTTTTCGGAACTCCGCGCATCGCGGTGGGGTACTTAATCCCATCCACTTTGGCTCTGCGATAGCACTCCACGGTGGAGGCATAAATTGGCATAAATACCTACAAATCACCACCGCATTTCGGCAGGCACGCCGATGTAAACTCCACCATGGAGGGGCTAGTCGACATTACTGATTGACATCTGAACAGCCAATGAATGAAGACCACCTATGGAAAGACTGAGACGTCAAGAGTGATTTACAACCGGATACCATCTGAAGAATCAGTCGTTTTTATTTCGATCATATATTTGGACAATAAAAAAATAATTTCAAAAGTCTTGTATATTCAGTACACATTACTGTTTATAAAAGATTGATCGACTTCTTTTGCAATAAGTTTATGATTTTAATTTATTTCAAAGAAATATGAACAAACTTATGCACTGACTTGACAAGAAGCACACATTGCTGAATTTCTCGAGCAGAATAAATTTATAAGTTTGTTCCAAAAGAAAGTAATTCTCTGAGATATGGACAGTTAAAATCCAAATTGACATCCGCTTCTGCTTACCCACCCACCCCAACAACAAACCTAAAACACTGAATTTACACTGAAATGCAAACTGCATGCTTAGTCTTTAAGCAGTAATAGCAGAGTCACAAGGCTGAATATTATGACTCCATGTGTACTGTAAGGGACTGACCATTTAATTTATGGGGTTTATATGTTTTGTTTTTTCGACCGGGATATGATATTGTTTGTTCTTTCATCACAGTAATTATTTATTTTAAGTGAAATATGGAACGGATTAACGTCTACTACAAAAATCAGAGAAAGACAATTGTTTTCATGCATTTACCCCCCCCCCCCCCCACCTTGGAAAATTCAATTGTCTCTCCCTAATAAAGACTTGACTTCAGTGGATGTTCTACAGAAATCAAGGCAGTGACCATTGTGAACACTGTTGTAAAATATCAACAAGGGTTTGCATCAAAGGATGATGTAAGTTTCAGCTTGGGAACAGTGTGTTTTTATCACACGAAGCCATCTGACTTAGCGCGTTGTACTTTACAGCCGCAATTATGGTCCCGCCATTAACAACGGAAGTTTGATAATTGTTAGTAATTAATTTGAATTCGGCTTATTACCGAAATGAAAAATAATATGGAAAATTCTAAAATCTGAGATGTTCAGAGATTTTAATTTCCAACAAGTTTAGAGCATTTTGCATGGATGTATTGTCTCCATGTGTATCCTATTATTTGCTCATTTTTCTACGGCGAAAAAATAAAAATAAAATATACTCTTTTAATTATTTTTACGCAGATATTAAAAAATGCAGTTTCCTGTTTGTGACTGTTAGAGCCTTTGGTTATTGAGCGTGTTTCTGTATGTGGTATATTGCTTTACAGCTAGAGAGCTCGAGTTACTGTAGCCCAGTGGATACAATGTGCGACTCACACACACACACACTTGGGTGTCTGCGGGGGTGTGGGGTCATGTTGCCTCGTCCTGCCCTGATTTTTAAAAAATAATAAATATATCCCTTTTACTGAAGCATGTACAAAAAAAAAAGGTTTTTAATAGTAATAGATTACAATGACTTGCGCAGTAGTGCTTTGGATTCCATATTTTATGAGAGAGAGAGAGGGGGGGAGGGAACTTTACTAAGAAGAGTTAATGATCTAAAATTATTCATCTTATTTTTCTGTATTATGCATATTATGCAATAGGAAAACGAACAGAAAAGAAAAAGTTAAACATTAATTTCATCTGATGCGCAAGTTTGTCAAATCAATGGCAAAAAGAAAACAAACCCGCAGAAGCGCTGCTGTTGTACTTTTAGGTTAACAGTTAGCACATGAAATTAACACGTCAATATCAGCAGTGTTGATGGCTTCTCTTGTAGGTTACTTGCATGTGTCAACTACATGTATCTAGGATGACCTTTTGCGACCATTTGTGATTTTAAAAAAACCTGCTACTTTGGTAATTAATGCAAATTAGTACAGTTTAAAATAAAATAACGATGTGAAATCTTAAAAATGCTTTATTTAAGCGATTGGATGTCAGAAAAAATCGTACAATATGTGAATGAGTACTCATGCATAGAGTAACCATCGGAACTTGTGCGATTTTGTTTCACTTCATTCAGGTATGACTGCAGCTTTGCTATTAATTTGTTCGATGTTTATTGTTCTTTTCATTGCAGGTAGTACAATATCACTGACTTTCATATGATCATTAAAATTTTGTATTTGGTTACTGAAAAAGAAATAAGGATATGAATGCATGTTTAGATTCCGATAACATAGTATTGAAGAAAAAAAAATTAGATTCATTGCGCAAAATGTAGTATTAATACAGTTTGCGAGGCATTGTCATTACGTTATCATCATCTAAAATATGATTTAGCACTATGTATCATACATTATCTTCGTTAGAACAAGAAAATATTTATAATTAACTGAATTACTATGTTTTTTTCAGTATCAAAAGGTTAGCAAATTGGTAACCCAGAGGGATTACGATGTAGATAAATCGATAAATCGCCCCCACCCCCGTCTCTCTCTCAACCTCTGCATGCATGGGTGATAAACAGTAAACCACGCCCATATTATCGAGACTACGTCCACTCCGCGGTTGTGATCGGATGCGAATCCGCGAGAAAGGGTGGTGTGCAGGGCTATTCTCCACAGCAACTCCGTCAGGACGCGTGGAGTGATGGTGGAGGGGTTTTTCTTAATCCTCTCCACTCGCTCTCCACCCCCACCGCGATGTGTGGGGTTCCGAAAAATCACGTGAGTTGTACTGTAGGTCATTGATTATTGACACATGGATGGCAACAGATCACAGGAAGGATTCGTGGTTACATGGCTTAAATGGCTGAACTGCTGGGGTGGCTTTTTAGTGCCAGAGGCAATTTCAGCAGTCTTGTGAACTGATACCAATTACAATAGCTGAAACAGATTGATTACAGTAGTGGCTAATTAGAGACATAGGTGATTTTGGGTGTGCTATATAGCCTGTTTGGGATACAATATCTGGCATGACTGAATACAACAGTGGCAAATTAGAGCTAAAGGCAGATTTGTGAAAACATTTTCTGGTGATGTTCAGTTTTTAAGTCCAGTGGTTTTGACCTAAATGTTTGAGCTGATGATTTTTAAAATTGTACATTTTTTATTTTAATTTTGTAAACTTTTTTATAAATTTGGTAACAGGGCTCTTAGCATTGTTATATTATGTCTGGAATTGCATTATAATGAAGCTGTAATGAAGGAGAGCTTTTAATATAAATTCATAATATTTTATGTACTTTCAGATTGAAGAAAGAATCTATTCAATCAAGAATCCCCCACCCACACCACCTTATGCCACTTTTTCCATAGAGAGATTGATGAAAAGAGCAGTTAGGTTAGTATTCACAGTTTCTCTTTCAAATATGTTCCCCGATCACATTAACGTTAAGGATATAAGCCTGCTACCTCCCAAATCCAGCCCTACTAAAAGACGAAAATTCGTCTTTTGTGTCTATATCATATAGACAAAGGCGATAATTCTTGCACATTACCTTCCCTTGCCACCACCAAGTGTCACCAGCTATGCTGTCATACAGTCAACATCGTATGAAAAACCTCCCATCAATTCATGCCAATATCGATGTGAATTTTAACCATACATCCAGAAATTTGGATTTATAGTGTGTATTAATCATTCCTCTACAGATGGTATACATTATTTTTGCAATTTTTCCAATATCTTCGTGAATTTGTCACTTTCTCGGACTTTGTCTATTTAGACCACATGGTACAACACCCTATCAGTGATGCATGTTGTGATTCATGGTTTCGCCCACACTGCCTATTATTCGCTCACCCACTTAGTAACAGGTGTTGTTTTGGAGATTAATTTTAGTGATTTATTAACACGCTGCATTGTTAATTCACACATTTCTTTTTGTGTTTTGTTTTATTTTATCATTTCAGTGAAACATGTCGACGAAGTGTATAAATACACCAAGTTGAAGGCCAGGAAAGACACGCATGAGTTGATGCCTTGCGTGTATAAAATGTACTTCATCATGTTACGACTCTATGGTCTAAGAAAAATGTAACAGAAAGAAAGTGAAACCAACAAATCAAGTAAAAATCAACAAGCAATTTATTACTAGATAATTAAAATGAAAAATCAAAAAGTCACTTACAGTAATGTGTTTTGAAATCCTAATAATCCAATAAGAATGATTGTTCTAATCACAAGTCCTAAATATAGAATGTTCCGAATTCACGGCTGTGTCCTTGAATGTTATGATGTGTTAATGGTCTGCAAAGTCCTGATGTACTAGTAATCTTGATGTGCTGAAGTCAAAATGAAGTATTCCAAAATCTCTGAATAAGTTCACATAAATTCCAAAATTGTCAATTAAAAATCCAAAATCCAAAAGTTTATGAGCACTGTTATAATCCAATGAATATTTAAAATAATTCCTCTCTTAGAATTTGGAATGAATTTTCACAACTGTAATAGCTCTTTACAAGACTGATGGTAATGTCAAAACTGAAAAAATGTCCACCAAACATGACATATATAAAGATTGGTCACATGACAGAATGTTCTAGAACATGTGTCATCTTAATGGAATTTTACTTGTAAACAAAATCAACCTTGACCTTCAAATTGAGAAAACATATTGATCAAAACAACCTAATTCAAGGACACTAGTTAAACATGTTTTTCCTGATAACATTAAGATTTAAGCAAATATTAAAGTGAAGAAACATTTATAATTTCCTAAAATATTTATAATATTATATAAACATCATACATAACACCTCCCCTCATAAAGAAAAAGAAAGATTTATATAATAAAGCTATATAATAAAGCTTTCTTTTGAATATACATCTAATAGTACAATAACCAAAATTACATAAGAACATGTTTTATGATACTGGACTTAATTACATCAAGCAATATTACATTTCTAGGTACGTGAGAGTGCATCTGCAATCACATTGTCTTTTCCCCTGATGTGTTTGATGTCAATGTTATATTCTTGCAATATCAAACTCCATCTCAACAATCTCCGATTTGTATCTTTCATTTTGTTGATGAAAGTAAGGGGATTGTGATCACTGTACACAATAATTGGAGAAAGAGCTAAGGTAACATACACTTCAAAATGCTGTAAAGCCAATATCAAAGCCAAACATTCCTTCTCAATTGTGGAATAATTTTTCTGGTGCTTGTTTAGTTTTTTAGAAAAATAACACACAGGGTGATCCACACCACTTTTGTCTTCCTGAATCAATACTCCACCAACCCCTACATCACTTGCATCAACAGATAATTTAAATGATTGGCTGAAATTTGGTGCAGAAAGAACTGGTGCATTCTTAAGCATGGCCTTTAACTTGTCAAAAGATTCCTGACACTTGTCAGACCAATAAAATTTGGTTTTCTTACTCAATAAACTTGTTAAAGGTTCAGCAATTTTGGAAAAATTGGAACAAAATTTCCGATAATATCCAGCCATACCTAGAAATCGCATCAGTTGCTTTTTACAAATTGGAACTTGAAATTCAGAGATAGCTTTGACCTTAGCTTCTATAGGTTTAACTTGACCTTGTCCCACAATATGTCCTAAAAATGTGACACAAGCATGGCAAAACTCACTTTTGCTCAAATTAATTGTCAGATTCGCATCACTAAGTCGATCGAAGAATTTTCGAATGGTTTCCAAATGATCTTCCCAGGTGTTGTTGTAGATAATGACGTCATCGATATAAGCGTCACAATTATCAAGACCAAATGTTATCATGTTCATCAGACGTTGAAACGTTGCAGGCGAATTTTTCATTCCAAACGGCATGACTTTATATTGATAAAGTCCATCTGGAGTTACAAATGCTGAAATTTCTTTTGCCCTTTCCGTCAGTGGAATTTGCCAGAATCCTTTTAAAAGGTCAAACTTGGTGACATATTTAGCATTTCCAATTTTATCAATGCAATCATCCATTCTTGGGATTGGAAATGAATCGGTTTTGGTGACACTGTTGACTTTTCTATAGTCAGTACACATACGGAATGTATTATCTGGCTTGGGAACAAGAATACATGGTGAACTCCAGTTACTTTTACTTGGTTCTATGAAATCATTCTCCAGTAGATACTGAATTTCTTTCTTCAGATAGTTCTGTTTGAGAGGATTCATCCTATAAGGATGCTGTTTCACAGGCGCAGAATCTACAATGTCAACGTCATGATAAATTTTACTTGTTCGTGTTGGAACATCAGGAAACAAGTGCTCATAGTTATGTAATAGCTGTTTTAGTTCATTCCTTTCCTGTTGTTGTAGATGTGAAAGTTTCTGGTCTAGGTTGTTCAATATTTCTGAATTCCGAAGATTGGTTATACCAGAGTCACTATAGTCTGATCGTATTCCATCGTTGATATCTTCACTGTGTGGGACAGGTACAACTAAATTAACTGAATAATTAGCTGGGCTATCTCTGTCAAAATATTCCTTTAACATATTTATATGACAAAGTTGTTTCTGTTTCCGTCTCCCAGGAGTGTTAATGATATAATTTAAGTCATTTACTTTCTTTGCAACGGTATAAGGACCATAAAATTTAGCCTGAAGAGGATTTTGAGGTATGGGAAAGAGAGCCAGAACTTTGTCACCAGGTTTAAAACTCCTTTCCTGTGTATTTCTGTCATACCTTAATTTCATTTTTGACTGGGTAGTGTGAAGATTAGTTCTTGCTACTTCACAGGCCTTTGACAACTTGTATTTGAAATCAGAGACATAATCAAGAAGATTAATATTTGAATCTTCATTTGAAAGAAGTTTCTCTTTCAATAATTTCAATGGTCCACGGACAGTATGACCAAAAACTAGTTCAAAGGGACTAAAACCCAACGACTCTTGAACTGATTCCCTAACAGCAAACAACAACAAATGAACACCCTCATCCCAATCCTTTTCTGTATCAAAGCAATATGATCGAATCATATTCTTCAAAGTTTGATGAAATCTTTCCAAAGCACCTTGACTTTCAGGGTGATAGGCAGAAGATTTAAACTGTTGGATGCCTAATTCATGCATAACTTGTTGGAAAATTCCAGACATAAAATTTGACCCTTGATCTGACTGGAGAGATTTGGGAAGGCCAACAAGTGTAAAAAACTTCACCAAAGCTTTCACAATAGTTTTAGTTTTTATATTTCTCAGAGGAATTGCCTCTGGAAATCTTGTAGATGCACACATGATGGTCAACAAGTATTGGTTGCCTAACTTGGTTTTAGGTAAAGGACCAACACAGTCTACTATTATTCTACTAAATGGTTCATCAAATGCAGGAATTGGTTGCAGATGAGCCTTAGGTATCTTCTGATTGGGTTTTCCTACCATTTGACAAGTGTGACAAGATCTGCAGTATTTAGAAATATCACTTTTGAGTTTCGGCCAATAAAAATGATTCAAGATCTTGTGATAAGTCTTACGGACTCCTAAATGACCAGCCAAAGGAGTTTCATGGGCTAAATTAAGAATTTCCTGTCGATATGACTTAGGAACAACAATTTGATAGCTCACTGACCACTCGTCACCAGCGAGTACATCAGGTGGTCTCCATTTCCTCATAAGGACCCCATTTTTCACAAAGTAACACACTGGAACTTGTGTGGCTTCAGTTTCACTAATAGCCCTCTGAAACAAACAAGATATCTCGGGATCTTGCTCCTGTTCAACGACAAGGGATTGTCGTTTGTCATCCTGATTAGGACAAAGAGAATGAGTTGCCAAAAGAGGATCACTGTGATCAATACCATTTGATTGATCAATACCTGAGGAAAAAGTGACCTCATCAAAAGACTGACCAATACATGTGTCAGCTAAAGGAATAATATCCTGATCAACATCACTCTCAAGAGCTCTTTTTGCCATAGCTCTAGTAACTGCACAAGCAGGGTACAAATCAGGGATTTCAGTTTCGACAGGATCAACTTTCTGATCCAAACAAGGCTTGTCAGTTACAAGTGGATTAACCACAACCTTATCTCCAGCTAGGTTATTGCCTAGTAATAAATGAACACCCTCTATGGGTAAAGAAGTCACTGCCCCAACAGTCACAGGTCCAGAAACTAAGTCTGATGCCAAATTTACACAATGAAGAGGAACATTTACAAAGCCGCACTCTACTCCCTGAACAAGAACACTTTCACTTGAAGAAGACTCCTCAGACAAAGGCAAAGTACCTGATAATAAAAGACTCCGAGAAGCTCCAGTGTCCCTTAATATTTTAATTGGGATAGGCTTGGCAGAATCACCAATAAGTGATATAGAACCTTCTGACATGAATGGTTCATGAGCCTCCAAAATAGAATCAGACTGGGGTTTGTTTGACCCAACAAATGTATTGCTTTCAATACAAGACCGTGACCTTGACCTCGTAGAAATAAGAGCATTTGGAAAAGCTCTGTCTTTACTCTGTTGCTTATTTTTCAACTTGAAGCAATCAGAAATAACGTGCCCTTTCGTTTTACAATAAGTGCACGTAGGAAGAGATAAGGATTTCTGATCAGTCTTATCAGATGTTTGATTCCTAACAGTTGTGCTGTTGTGAAATTTGGAAGTACTCGAATGAGATTGAAATGGTTTTTTACCAGAAAACTGCTGAGAGGACGACTTATTGCCAAATGAAATTTTGTGAGTCAAGGAATAATCATCAGCCATACGAGCAGCATTTTCCAAAGTTTCCACATTCTGCTCGTCAAGATAGGTTTTAACATCACTATGGATGCACCTCTTGAACTCTTCAATTAATACGAGCTGTCGGAGGTTATCATAACCTTGATCAACTTTCTTGGCTGAGCACCACCTATCAAATAGTTGTTCTTTATCCCTTGCAAATTCGACATGAGTTTGTCCAGTTTCTTTTCTACAATTCCTAAACCTTTGTCGATATGCCTCTGGTACCAACTCATAAGCTTTCAAGATGTACTCCTTAACCAAATCATAATCAGTGCTTTGTTGTACTGACAGTGAAGTGTAGACTTCACGAGCTTTGCCAATAAGTACACTTTGTAATAACAAAGTCCAATGCTCTCTGGGCCATTTCAAGTTTTCAGCTATTTTCTCGAAATGAAGAAAGTATTTATCTACTTCTTTTTCCTGAAAAGGGGGTACTAACCTAATATATCTAGTAACATCAAAACCTGAACTTGTGTTTAAAGGAGTGGAGTGTGCTCTGTTTGCCAGTTCTAATTCTCTTAATTTAAATTGCATTTCCCTTTCTTCTCTTTGCATCTGCATTTGTATTTGTCTCTCTTCTTTCTCTCTCTCCATCTGTATCCGCCTCTCTTCTTTCTCTCTCTCCATCTGCCTCTCTTCTTTTTCTCTCTCCATCTGTATCTGCCTCTCTTCTTTCTGCATTTGTATCTGCCTCTCTTCCTTCTGCATTTGTATCTGCCTCTCTTCCTTCTCTCTCTCCATCTGTATCTGCCTCTCTTCTTTCTCTCTCTCTCTCTGAATCTGAAGCTTTGCCAATTCTAAATCAATCTGGTTCTTTAACTCTAATTCCCTTAATTTCCTGTCAGAACCAGATACAGGCTTTCTCTTCAAACTTAAAGCACTGCTATCAAAAATTCCCTTTCCTACTAAATACTGAATCAAAATAATCTTTATCTCCTGTTTTGTCAATGATACTTTTGCCTCAGATAGACTATATTTTCTGGCAAGCTCGAGCAACTCATCCTTTCTCATGCACTCTAACCCCTCCTGGGTAGGTTTTGAAATGAAATTCTGAACATTAGATGCCATTGTAAATGCTTGTTGGTTTCACACAAAAAAATTTCTCTATTTAAAAATCTTTGCCAAAGACAAAAAAAAATTCTCCGAGACAAAATCAATATGAATTTCAAAGATAAATTTAATATCTCTAATATGCTTTAAAGAAATTCAGATCCCGGAAGACGAGCCCCCAATTTCTGTTACGACTCTATGGTCTAAGAAAAATGTAACAGAAAGAAAGTGAAACCAACAAATCAAGTAAAAATCAACAAGCAATTTATTACTAGATAATTAAAATGAAAAATCAAAAAGTCACTTACAGTAATGTGTTTTGAAATCCTAATAATCCAATAAGAATGATTGTTCTAATCACAAGTCCTAAATATAGAATGTTCCGAATTCACGGCTGTGTCCTTGAATGTTATGATGTGTTAATGGTCTGCAAAGTCCTGATGTACTAGTAATCTTGATGTGCTGAAGTCAAAATGAAGTATTCCAAAATCTCTGAATAAGTTCACATAAATTCCAAAATTGTCAATTAAAAATCCAAAATCCAAAAGTTTATGAGCACTGTTATAATCCAATGAATATTTAAAATAATTCCTCTCTTAGAATTTGGAATGAATTTTCACAACTGTAATAGCTCTTTACAAGACTGATGGTAATGTCAAAACTGAAAAAATGTCCACCAAACATGACATATATAAAGATTGGTCACATGACAGAATGTTCTAGAACATGTGTCATCTTAATGGAATTTTACTTGTAAACAAAATCAACCTTGACCTTCAAATTGAGAAAACATATTGATCAAAACAACCTAATTCAAGGACACTAGTTAAACATGTTTTTCCTGATAACATTAAGATTTAAGCAAATATTAAAGTGAAGAAACATTTATAATTTCCTAAAATATTTATAATATTATATAAACATCATACATAACAGTCAGTAGTATGTGTGCCTTATGGTCTGAGAGTGTGTGGACAGGTAATTATGATACAAAAGAGGAGTGTACCTCCAGTTTTAGGCAGCCCAGGAGGCACGAGTCCCCCCGCATGTCTGAGCATGGCTTTTGGGCCTGTAAGTCAGGGTGCATGGGGTTTTAACGGATCCAACAGATACATCCTATACTACCGTATTGCCGTCTGAAGCCTTCCACGATCATCCAGCCAACTAAGCCATCCATCCAGCCAGTCCAGCCATCTCAATTCGGGGATCTTACTGAAAGATCTGACCCTCTTCCCAGGCCTGCGGCTTCATCTCTCTACGATCATGGAGATCTTAATGATAGATTTGTCCGTCCTACCATGCCTGCAACTACATACAATTACAATTACAGGGATCTTAGTGATAGATCCAGCTGTTCAGCCATGCCCACAACACGGCCAGTACCAGCACCAACCAGACTGCCTTCCTCACAGCATGTAACCATACCGACCATACTCCCGGTGATCCAGCCGTCCGTACCAGTACAACATTCGTCCGGCAGAGCCGGCTTACTGTATGTTCACGGCTTACCCACAGGGAAATTACTGTGACTTACATAGAGATGACAGCATTGCATCATCTGTGCCACCCAGGATGGTTTATCTGGATATGGAACTAGAACAGGACACTACACACAGTGAGTGTGAAGATACTCCTGAACAACAGCTTTACTCAGATCCAACCATGGAGCGGACTGGGTTCAGCTTTAAGGCTGCTGTTGAAGAGATATACTGGTTGTTGTCGGTTTCAGAATGCCCTCCACCCCCTACCGCCATGCATGACTATAAGGTCAATGTTTTGATAGATATTGATGATGAGGAAGAGACTCCGTCCTTCTGGCTGCTTCCCCAGTCAGCATAGATCAGGGATATTAATGACCATCTGTCTAGACGAGTCTGTGATCTGGGGAAGGCTAAGGCTTTCTTTTATGAAAGCTAATTACCAGCGATATTCCCATAACGCTGGTACAAAACATACTCTGACACCTTCGATACTGAATGCCCAACTCTGGATAAGAATTTAGCGGCTGTCCATATGGCTGCCCCACTTTTTTATAAAGTGGACAAGAATGTGTTTCATGCTACATTGAAGCTGGTTCGAAATGTTGTTGTCACGTCTTCGATGTTAGACTTGGCCTCAATGGCGATTTTCCGACTTGCAGAAAAATTGGGCAATGAGCATGCTTGGGTCATTAACAAGGCAGCTCACCATTCCATGGCAAATGCACTGACTGCATCTGCGAATCTCGACCTCATAAGATGTGACACATGTTTTCATCCCAGTTGCTCCAGCCACATCATGCCGTTAGGCTTGCCATTACTCTTTGTTGTTGAAATTGAAGAAGTTTCGAGGCTGGCAGCTCAGGACCTGCCCCTCCAACTCACCACCCACCCAGCACAGTCTTTTAGCTCATTCAGCCCCAACACTGTTATCAGTATCACTGCTGTTATGCCCCAGCAGCACTATGCTGTGTCTAGCTGCTTGTGCCCCAGACAGTTTTTAGCTACTTAGAAAATCATGCACATGCATTCGTTCTTACCTTAATTTCTCTGCTCATATCCAATAAAAATCCATGAAATTTTCACCAATTGTTCAAAATAAATTTATCTACACAGTCATATATTTTTTGTGTTATCTGTCCAAGTCTTTCACAAGTTATTTATGCACTATTTACAAAATTATGTGCATCATCATCACTGTCATTATTCTCTTCTTCTGACGATTCAGTCTTGGATTACTTCTATGTCCGAGTCTAAATCTTGTAAAATATGCAACTAACTGTCTAACATCCTTCCTCTGCTTCCTCAATATTTTCAAGATAAAATCCAAGTAAATCTTTGTTTTCATTCTCATAATCATCATATATCGCTCAGAAATCTGCCATTGTTTACTATTTTTTATGAATGAAACACGTATGAAAACCGCATGTCAATTCATAACCTTAGCTTATGAATATTTAATATTTAAACATAGAAAAGTAAAGTCATTTCTGATTGGCTCAATATCGTCAGATTCTTGGAAAAACCCCGATTGTGACAAATTGGAGACATTTTAACTACCAACCCATTCACCACAACTATAGGCAGGATCAGCCATTGAATGCTGTAAACAAACCATGATTATAGGCGGGATCAGCCATTGAATGCAGAAAACAGATCATGAGTATAGGCGGGATTGTGGCCGAATGAGTTAAGACCAATCCGCCCCTGCTACAGCAGATCGACAATGGGGGAGCAAAGGAAAAGGGATCATTTACATCCAACCAGTTTAGGAGGCAACCTTGGGTTGGGGGAGGGGGCAAGAAACCAAGTTTCTCCTCCTCCAAGCCTCCTAACTCTTGATGCTGACCTACCAACCCCACTACCTGCAGAGAGCCTACTGGTTGGTGCCAGATTCCTGAAGTTCCACTATTGTTGGTTCAACCAATTTCTTCAAACAAATGAGTGATCCATATTGTTTCGGAGGGACTTTGGCTTTCATTTATCTCCAGCCCCTCCTCTTTCTTCCTCTTCCCTTCTAATGGACGTACCATCAGATTGGGAGAAAGATGATATTATACAACAGGAGATACGGTCGCTTATCAACAAAAGAGCGGTAGAGACTGTGAGAAAAACACACACTGGGTTTTTTATTCAAGGTGTTTCCTTATACAAAAGGCCAACGGCACGTTGAAGCCGATCATCAACCTGAGTCGCCTCAATCAATACCATCTTCCACCGAAGTTCCAGATGGAGACAGCAAGATCGATATGACTCACCATCAGAAGGGATGAGTATGGCATCAGTCTCGATCTGACCGATGCATATTTTTACATCCCTATCCATCTGGCATCATGGAATTTCTTCGTTTTGCTTACGATGACAAGGTTTACTATTCCTCCATTAGGCCTAAACATCAACCCCTGGATCTTTAACAAAATCATGGATTGCTTCTTCACCAGGTTTCGGTCAACTTCATCATCAACGATGGTGACATACTTGGATGACATCCTCCAGGAACATATGGTAAGTTCTATTCTTCTCAAGGGCACAAACAATCTCCTTTCTGTTTTGAATTGTCTTGGTTTTCTCATGAACTGGGTAAAGTCTGACCTTCATCCATCCCAGTGTTTTGTCCTTCCAGGTATGGAGTTTATCACCAATCTCAATCTGGTACAATTTCCTCAAGTTCGCATAATATTGATCGTCGAACTCGTCAAGTCCATTTCCAACAGGACTTGGATTTCAGCGAGAGAGTTCTTGCAACTCCTTGGATTACTCAATGTGGCAGCATACTTGATCCCGGTTGGGCGTCTTTTTATGCGCCCCATACAGATGACCTTGCTGGTTCAATGGCGCCCATTTCCAGTCTCCTCGATCAAAAGGTCAGGATCACAAATGAGGTACGATCATTCTTGTGTCAGTGGCACAAACCAGGTTGGCTCACAACAGGAATTCCTCTGGAGAAGCCCCAATAAGAAGAGACAGTACATATGTACGGTTGGGGAGCCCACCTGTTACCGGACTTCAGTACGGTCAGTGGCACATGGGAGCTGGGGGAACTGCCTCTCATCATCAACCTTCTCGAAATGAAGGCTGTCATCAATGCCTTTCAGTTCTGGAAGGACCGACTCTTAGGGGAAACAGTCCTGATTATGTCGGACAACTCGGTAGTGGTGACCTACCTCCTTAAACGGGGGCACCAAATCACCCGACCGGTACATTCTGCTTTGGCAGTTTCTATGTTGGTGTGACCAACTCCTTATCAATGTACAAATCAGGTACATTTCGGGCAGACTCAGTGTCCTGGCTGACCCTCTATCCAGAGAGGGTCAAGTCATTCATACAGCCTGGCCCCTCCATCAATCAGTCTTTCATCAGTTTTGCGCACATTGGGGGCATCTGATGATCCATCTTTTTATGACAATGTAGAATCACAAGTTGAACACCTTCGTCTCTCCAGTTCCAGACCCAGAAGCTTGGGTCATAGACGCACTATCAATAAGTTGAGAGGGGTTCTGGGCCTTGCCTACCCACCCACAGTCTTGGTGCCAACAATAATACAGAATTTGGGGGGTCAGAACTGAAAGATGGTTCTGATAGCCCCTCTCAGATGAGAAAAGTCTGGGATCACCTATCCACTCAATCTAGCGATAGATCTACCCAGGAAGATTCTGGCCAAGCCAAATCTTCTCAAGCAACTGCGGTCACAGGTGTTCCACCCTTGCCCAGACCGCCTTCTCCTTCACGCCTGTCTCTTGCCAGGACAGGACAGCCTTGTGTGAGAAAGAATTTATACCTCTGATTGTGGAGAGAATCTTGAGAGCAAGAAGGCCCTCCACTCTGGATCTATGAGGGAAAGTGGCGTGTTTTTAAGGGCTCGTACCAAATCAATAACATCATCCCATTGAGTGCCTTGATCCCTCAACCGGCCGACATTTTTCTCTGGCTCTACGAGGAGAAAAAGCTAGCCCCATTTACCATCAAAGGCTACTGCTCCATGATATTGGACACATGCAGGCATCATGGCAGACTTGATATCAGTCATGACAAAGATCTATCCGACCTACTAGCTAACTTATTATTTGAATCTACCAAAATCCCTCACCCTGTTTCCAAAATGGAATCTCTCCTGGCTTTTAACATGGCTCAATTCAGATAAATATGAGCCTTTAGCCCGAACCTCACTGCAGCTACTATCATACAAAACATGTTTCCTGATAGCCTTAGCTTCAGCATGCAGGGTGAGCGAGTTACATGCCCTTTCAGCTGACCTGAACTATCTTCAGTTCATGTTGAATGGTTCAGTGGTCCTCAAGACGCAAACAGGCTTTGTGGCCCAAAATAGGTTGCTGTCGGTGGGTTGTTGTTGTTGTTGTGTGTTTAACGCCATTTTTCAGCACATGATAGGCTGTACATGGCGGCCAGTTTGATCTGGTGGAGGAAGAACCCGGGCAAACCCCAGGAAGAAACACCAACCCACAGGAAGCTACTGACATGCTTTCTCACATATCCACATTGGCCGAGCCCGAGACTTGAACCCATGCAGACAGAGGTGAGATGACAGTGATCTGTCGGTGGGTAATCAGAGAGTCGTCATACACTCCCTCACTTTGTTAGACACCTGGAGAGCAGCGGCCATGCAAGACCCTGTCTGCGCCCTCAAGCACTACTTGAACCGCACAGAGGCAAGTCATAGCACACGCAAACATCTCTTTCTCCCAGTGAAGCCCAGGAAGCAGGATATCACCCTTCAAGCCCTATCTTTCTGGCTGAAGTGGGTTATATGCTCAACATACTCTGAAGTCTCAAAAGATCAGTGTCACCTTGTGAGCACATCAGCTCATGAAATTAGAGCGATCTCTGCGAGCCTCGCTTTCAAACATAACATTTTTTGATTTGAGATATAATAGAGGCTGTTGGATTTTATCTCAGAGATTTTGCTTCGCAGAGACAGACTCTGAATCTGGTGGGTACTGTGGCGGCAGCCCAAATGACCACCAGAACCAGTTAAAGCCAATGCAGCCTCTTAGCTTCGCTGGATTCACCAGTGAAATTTTGTCAGTAAGAAAAATTAAATAATCATCTTAACCGGATATAAGGGTCCCAGATCACGTGACCCTAGGCTGTGTTGCTTTCAAATTAGGAGAGTGGGTTATCGTTCGCATAGGAAATCCAGCCTTTTATTCCCTAGAAATATAACTGAGGTATAGGTAGGATGCTCAGCATTCCCTCCTCCTATTGCCTATTCTCCTAACGTTAACGTGATCAGGGAACATATTTGATGGAGAAAGCAAATTTTTAAGTAAATTATGTCTCTGCGAGAATACTTACCCGATCACATAACTTAAAAACCCTCCCAGCCACCCTGCAATGCGAGCATTCTTGTTGGTATATCGCTCAGCTTAAAAACTAGTGACACCTGATGGTGGCAAGGGGAAGTAATGGGTAAGAGTTGTTGCCCTTTGTCTATATATGTTATTGACACAAAAGACAAATTTTCGTCTTTTAGTTGGGGTGGATTTGGGAGGTAGCAGGCTTATATCCCTAATGTTAATGTGATTGGGTAAGTATTCTCAAAGAAACATAATTTACTTAAAAATTTGCTTTATCCTTCAAATATGTTCTAAAACAAGGCTGCCTTCCATGCATTTGTTACAGTCTAAGCAATAATTGGTTGAATCTGAAATGCATCATATTTTTAAATGCATGGACAATAAGGGGAAAATATACAAATACTTCTTGGGTTTTTTTTGTAGAACTTTCTGAATGTAAGCATTTCTTTTATTTTCATTTTCTTCCTCCTATTTTTTCTTCTTCTGGAAAAAAAATCAGCTAACACTCTTGTCATTTTACTGCCATTTTGGTTATTTTGTTTTTGCTTTTTCAACTTTAATTTTGATTCAAACTTTAGTAAATGCTTAACACAAGCAAATGTTCAGCAGTAATTTAGGTATTTTTATGGCAACTAGGATAAAAACTTAGTTTTGTTTGTTTGCTGCATTTTGTTTTATGATGTGGTGCAACTTTGTCTCAAATTTGCTGATTTCACATCCATCATTTCTTGTAACCACCATATCCCAGCAACCTTTTTACATGTTTTGATATTATTTGTTTGGTGAATTCACTGGCATGTTTTGATGTTATTTGTTTGGTGAATTCACTGGCATGTTTTGATGTTATTTGTTTGAGTGAATTTGCTGGCATGTTTTGATGTTATTTGTTTTGGTGAATTCACTGGGATATTTTTGATTTGGCTATTTAAGTTTTTTTTGTTTATCATGCTATCCAATAACTTGGCAGTCATTTTTTTGGCACTTCTTTTCTAATAAATCCTTGTTAGAGTTATGTCCCTTTATATCTATGTATTCAACTGTTTCTGGTTGAAATAACAACATAAATAACGCTCTCTCTCTCTCTCTCTCTCTCTCTTACTGGTTGTAAATCCTTTATCCTTTGATTATGTACAAGACATATTTTATAGATGAGAGAGAATGGGGTTTTAATATTGATTTTACATAAATAACTTCCTTTCTCTCTCTCTGTTTCTCTTTCTCTTTCTCTCTCTCTCTCTCTCTCTCTCTCTGTATTACTACCGTATTTAGCTGTGTATAACGCGCAGTTTTTTCACCTAATTTTAGTATCTTAAGTCGGGGGTGCGCGTTATATACAAGAACAAAAAAAAAAGATTTTTTCCAAATCGATCTTTTCGAGAGTGATTACGACGAAGAGGAATTTGAGGGATTTGATGCAATAGATTGAACTCCATCAACTAGACGAACCTTTAAAGGGCCCTTTTACAGGGCAACCATAAATCGGAAAGATACAATTTCAATATTGCCACTTTTTCATTCACTATCCAAAATGACTGACTGTTGTTGCACTATGAAAACGGAGCGAAATACTGGTAGTCACGATTTTAAAATGTATTATATCACATGCGCGTTATATGGCAGAACTACGTTTTTCCACTCATTTTGGGTCAAAAATCGGGGTGCGCGTTATACATCGGTGTGCGTTATACACACCAAAATACGGTAGTTGTAAATCTTTTGTCCATTGAATATGTACAAGATATATATTCTGTAGATGAGAGAGAGAATGGGATTTTTTAATTGATTTTACCTCATTGAATTCCATGGTCATTGAAATTGAAGTGACAAACTCAATCCAGATAATTTGGGAATCACCATCCTTCACTTCCATTCAGGTTTCTGAATTATGCCAAGCAGGAGGACACAATTTTACCAGCATCTAGTGATGTTTGCTGTTGGAAAGTAAGTACACATCATTTGGTTGTTTATCACATTCTTCTTTTTAATTGTTATTTATACAGTTTCATTGTATCTTGATTTTTTGAATGCCTGCCATGTTGTGATGTTGTCCATCCTTCCATATATTCATCCGTTTGTCGATCTGTTTGTCACCAATTTTTTGTCTGCACAAATGTCCACCATCTACAGTTACCAAACTTTGTGGATGGCTTGCACTTGCAGTAAGGAAGAACCCTATCGATTTTGGTGTCAAAATCTCAAAGGCCAAGATCATTGTGACTGAAAGGAGAAAGATGGTTTGATATCTTACCATCTTCAGTTATCAGTTTTTGTGGAGGGCTTGCACTTGGAGTAATGAAGAACCCAAATGATTTTAGATTAAAAGGGTCAAAAGTCCTTGTAATTGATATAATAAAAATGGTTTCTACACAATAACATTAGATCTACATTACATACCTGGACCAAACTTCGTGGATTGCTTGCACTTGGTGTAAGGAAGAACCTTTCAATTTTGGAATCAAAATGGTCAAAGATCAAGGTCACTGACTGAAAGAAGAAAAATGGTTTCTGCACGAAAATTTCAGTTATCTAAATAGAGGACTATTAACCATTGACGGTACTCTTGTTTTTCTTCCATTTGTAGGACAGCAAAAATATATAGGAAACCAGTTGAGTCAAGCTTGTAAACACAATTCACTGATACATTCATATTTAGAAAAGTGAAATTCTGTTCATTTTGGAGTTTCATCAGATATTATAAATTAAGTAATTTTTCAGATATTGTGTTTAAATTACCTAGAGGCTATTTTTACGTAATAGATTATCATTTTTCCTTCAGACATAAGCATTAATTTTCCTGAAAATTGGGAAATGTTGTGTGTGTAGAAAATGCACAATGGTGTAATTGCTTATCAATGTCAGAAATTAAAATCGCTCTAGGTAATGTTGCACACAAGACAATTTTTGTCTCACCAGTAAAAGGCAGGACATATGTATGTCTTTTCAAGTGGCAAGCAACATCGTCATCATCAGTGTTTAGATTCTATGTCAATGCTTTCAGA
This sequence comes from Margaritifera margaritifera, assembly GCA_029931535.1. Lineage (NCBI taxonomy): Eukaryota > Metazoa > Mollusca > Bivalvia > Unionida > Margaritiferidae > Margaritifera > Margaritifera margaritifera. Next base: position 7,371,256 of record JAQPZY010001677.1, on the reverse strand, counting down.
AGTCATATACAGTGCATCTTCTACATCAGTAGCTGCATCCAGCTGAAACTTTGATGTAATTGTAATATATCTCTGAAGTGTGTACCCTGGTACTCTAGGTTTCCTGTCTACATCACCATGAATCTGTTCACAGGGGAGACACAGTGTTCTGTGGAAAACGTGTCTATTATATTTCCATGGTGAGACTAATTTGTTTGTTGTCTTTAATACAGTACCAGGATACTATGCCACTAGAGCCATTGCCGATAACAGTACTGGAGGAATGTGTAGTCCCAAGCTATGGAAAGTTTGTGGCCCTATCTAATGGGTTGGTCAGGATTGTTTTCAATGATCGCACCTCTCTTGAAATAACAGGAGACTTCTCAAAGCGGATTCAGGCCTGTCTGAACCCAAGTTCTGATGCTGCAGAGGATCTGACTCAGGTACAGAGTGAGGATGGAATTAGCTGCTCTTAATGCCCATAAGGTCACATTCCACTAGCTAATGGAAATATTCTTCAGTAACTGCTGTACCCAACAAACAACTTGCAGATATGCTTGGTTAACATTTGATTGTATTTTATGTCTGTTTTTGATTTATGTTTTTGATTTTCATGTATTGGAATATGATAAGTACTGTTAAAAAGACTAGTTTCATAAGATAAAAGACATTTCTTCCCTAAATCAGCATGCTACAAAGAATCATTCTATCAACTGTAAATTGTACAGAAGTGATTGGTAACTTTTACATTAAATAATAAGAAATTTTAAATATCAAGACTCGTTAGAGTATTCTGGTATATTATCAGAGCACTTTTTAACATAGATATTGTATTCTGTTTTTATTAAGGATAAAGCAGATTTAAGGATTCTCAAGAGCATTCTCAGTACAGAACCATCATGTAAAATAGACTTTATTATGGGACTCTTGTTTGATCATGTAAGATCGTGTTTGACATCAGCTTGCATTATTTTTAATAGGATGATGTTTGACATCAGCTTGCTGTATTGTTACAGAATCATGTTTTACATCACCTTGAAGTATTTTTTATAGGATCATGTTTGACATCAGCTTGCTGTATTTTTTATAGGATCATGTTGGACATCAGCTTGCTGTATTTTTTATAGGATCATGTTTGATATCAGCTTGCTGTATTTTTTATAGGATCATGTTTGACATCAGCTTGCTGTATTTTTTATAGGATCATGTTTTACATCACCTTGAAGTATATTTTATAGGATCATGTTTGACATCAGCTTGCTGTATTTTTTATAGCATCATGTTGGACATCAGCTTGCTGTATTGTTACAGAATCATGTTTTACATCACCATGAAGTATTTTTTATAGGATCATGTTTTACATCACCTTGAAGTATTTTTTATAGGATCATGTTGGACATCAGCTTGCTGTATTTTTTATAGGATCATGTTGGACATCAGCTTGCTGTATTGTTACAGAATCATGTTTTACATCACCATGAAGTATTTTTTATAGGATCATGTTTTACATCACCTTGAAGTATTTTTTATAGGATCATGTTGGACATCAGCTTGCTGTATTTTTTTTAGAATCATGTTGGACATCAGCTTGCTGTATTTTTTATAGGATCATGTTGGACATCAGCTTGCTGTATTTTTTATAGGATCATGTTGGATATCAGCTTGCTGTATTTTTTATAGGAACATGTTGGACATCAGCTTGCTGTATTTTTAATAGGATGATGTTTGACATCAGCTTGCTGTATTGTTACAGAATCATGTTTTACATTAGCTTGCTGTATTTTTTTATAGGATCATGTTGGACATCAGCTTGCTGTATTGTTACAGAATCATGTTTGGCATCAGCTTGCTGTATTTTGATTGGAACTTGTTTGACATCAGCTTTCTGTATTTTTTTAGAACCTTGTTTGACATCAGCTTGTATTCATTTCATGAAAAAGTGCAACAAATGAACAAAAGCCACTTTGGTCTATTGGGGTAAAAAGATCATACATTATGATTTTAAGAAAATACTAGCCAAAACAAAGATGAAAAGGCCTTATTTCTTGACTGTTCCAAATTGTATTTGAAGATCAATTACACCTTGTATTTGAAAATGACACATACTTATTAGTGAGTCTGTAACTTTTTTCTGTAGGCTTAACTTACAATACTTAAAGCAGTTGATATGATGTGCCAAATTAACAATCATAAAAATTATGGTTATATTTGATAGACTTCAAATATGGTTATAATTGATAGACTTCAAATCAAAGACTTCCCATTTTTATTTTTAGATGCATGGAACAGGAGATTCCTCCAATGGTCAGGTTAAGAGATGGTCATCCGTTAAGAAGGAGGGTCCGTGTAAATTACTATTGCCCAATGGCCAATACCAGATGGTGGACATTTCGCAACCTGGGATTTACAGACGGTAATACTTTTTATGTCTAAATGGTGGAAAAGATGATGAGGCAAATTGATCAAAAGCAGGGGAGTACAAACTTAGCACATCAGTATCATGATGTATTTGTGGACTAATGAATTATTCAAATACAAAGAAGATACAATTTCTATCTTCTTACTAAATACCTTATCTCTCTTCATAATTATTGTGTTTGATTAATAATTTAATGGAGTTGTGTGTTTACGATAATCAAAACTTTGCAGTTACACAAAAAATACTGAAAATTATTTGTTGGGCTCAAGCCTCATTGTCATGAAACACCACCCAACATTTCAGATAATATATGTTACTAATATGTGTTATTCCAGACTAGAAAATCTTACTCTAAATAAACAAATACAGCCTTTTGATTGGTCTAAATAAACAAATACAGCCTTTTGATTGGTCTGCATATTTGTTTAGGAAAACTTGGAGTTGAGTTAAGTTTTATAATGCAAGATAAGTAGTGCCTTTTACTTAGAAATTCAGGCATTTGTGTTAATAACTTTTTCTACCTTATTTTGTGCATACTTATTAAATTTGCATGTATATGTTCATTCATCATGTATGAAGAATGTCATTCACATAAATATAAATATAAATGCAAACTTGTTGATTTTTTTTACAAAAATGTTTAAAATGAATTTTGATGATTTTGTTGTAGGCATGTGGACATGGCCTTGGAATGGGTAGCATGGGTCAATAGCTCACCTTTAGAAAGGACTTCATTCTACAAAAACAGACAGCCAGATATCTTACAACAAATGTAAGCACAATAAATACGTTATTGTTTCACAGTTAATTTTGTCCCACTGTTCAAAACTTCTGTTCTGACTCTGGGTTCAATCAAGATATGGAGCCCAAGGCCACTCGATATTTGTTCTGACTTGGGGTTCAATCAACATATGGCAAAGTCCAAGGCCGCTTGATATTTGCTAAAGGAGCCAGGTCAGATTTTTATTTGTCCAGTATTTATTATGTAATAGTTTTTGCTATTTAAAGAGAAAAGTATTGGAGGGGGGGAGGGGGTGTTATTTCTTAAAGAGAAAACTATTGGACTGGGTGGGGGGGTAATTAATTTCATACTTTAATTTATAATGTGGAATGTAAATCAATTGACCTTACCTACATGCCATATTTCCAGATTGTGGTGGTGGGTTTTCAGACTCAAATTGGGGGTGGGTAGGTTGGGGGCTTTGCATGTAATTGACTTTTCATAATGAATTAAAAGTTAATGTGTGGTTGATATAGTAATTATCCTAAATAGTTTATTTTGCATGGATTTTACTGTTAAAAATATATAAGTAGTGGGTTACTGGTTAAATAACTGAAAGAAGAATGTTTTTACTTGACAAGAAATGTCACTAAAAACAAGAAATTATAATTTGTTACATTTTTAATGGCAATGATTATTAACAACAGGTTGCACTTTTGTTTGCACTTTTGTTTTAAGTGGTTAATTTTATATTTATGTTGTTACAATTTTTGTTGAGCCCTCATTAGTGGGAAGCGATATATAGCAGTCACTTTTCTGGATTCATAATTTTTAACAGTTTGTTCAGGTTTTCATTCAAGATTTTCATGTGCATATATTTCATTTACATATGTGGATTTATTTCCTAAACCCCGTGACAGATTCACATCATACTTAGCATGAATTGTTGTGAAGCTAAGACAGTTCATTCAGTGACTTGCTTGCTCCCCTCTGTTACCTTGGGGTCAAGGTCACAGTCATAAAAAATTTGCAGTAGGGTTTAGGTTTCTTTTTTTTTCTTTTCTTCATTTGCTTATATTTCCTAAACCCCTTGATGTATTTGATACATATTTGGGATAAATCATTAGGATGCTAAGACAAATCATTATGTGTCATGCATGCTTGCCACTTTGCCCTTGGGGTTGAAATCAGTAGTAACATTTGTGTTAAGGTTTTGGTTAAATTTATTTCATTTGCTATTTCCTAAACCTCTTGATGGATTTTCTTCATACTTGGGATGAATCTATTCTGAGACACACATGCTTGCCCCTTTTAACCTTAGGGTCAAGGTCACAGTCATAGTTTTTTCATTTGATTATACTTGAACAACCCTTTGGTGGATTTTATTTTTACTTTGGATGAATTATTATGAAGCTAAGACAATTCATCCTGCAACACGCTAATGTGCCTATTTAATCTTGGGTTCAAGGTCAGAGATTTTACAGCAATGCTTTGATTGTGAGTTTGATATGCAGACCCTGGTCTTTTTATTTTATTTTATTTTATCTTGTGGAAAGAGAAAGAACCAAATTTTAATATAAATATCATTATGTTTTTTTTCTGTCATGCTTTTTCTTCTCTGTCAGTTCCAAACTGTTTTTGACCATAAATCTCATGAGTTACCTACCCTGCACACTGCCTTTATCATTGAATGGAAGTAACTTCATCAGCAGCTTCTCTGCATTTTACTGGATACAAATTGGTAACACCTTGCTCAGGGTATAAGTAATCTTTTAAAGCCTTTTCAAAGTTACAAGCAGATATTGTTTAGAAGGAGACTTTCATAGCAGTGCTTGAGAATAAGTTCACCTGATTTTGACATAATTGTGTCCAGAAGTTTAGGAATAAAAAATCATGTTTTTCATGTGACATGCCATGACATGGTAAGTATGAGTATTGATACATAACTGATAGAAAACAAGTCTGCAATAGAATCAATCTAATAGTTACTTTTCACATGATAGGTCAGACAAATCTAATGATCTATATCATAGTTAGGGCTCAAAATTAGGATTTTTTTTCCATTAACCCACAGGATCACCAAAATAAAATTGTACTGATCGTACCTATTTATTAACATTAACTTAGAACAGTAAGAACTGTATTTCATTTACAAGACTCATGAATGAAGTACCCACACACATTCTTATTTCTCTGAATACTCAGTGCAGAAACTGCACAACATTGCAGCCTCTCCTGGGTCATACTTCAGCCATTTGTGTTCATTTTCCCAGCATTTCAGGTACTTTCTTAGACTCTTCTCTTGATATATTTGTAGTCACGCTCTCTCTTGTCATCATCTAATTTCTGACATTTCGGTGGCAGCTACACACTTTGCAAATACTTCCAAATGTTTACAATTGTCACTGCACAGTGCATTGAATATTTATCATCAACAATTTAATTTTTAAAACATATTGTTTGGTATAATTCTGGATTATTTGTGGAGTCGGTGACTGCGAACTTTTCCAATTGGTCAATACTAACCTGATACCCTATACCTTTTGTTATCATTAATAATGAAATCAGTGCTTGGTGGCAGTACACCAAGCTAGTTCTACATGCACAAAGACTGCTTTGAGTGGATGAGAAGTTTAACACCTGTCCATTTGCGCCACAATCATTTATTGTACCTCATCAAGTGCAGGATGTTCGTAGGTACTCAGTTAACACAAGAAACAGATCGATTAAACAGACCCATTTCTGCATGAGGCATAATAGTTGGACATCTTTTTGACTTAGCACAAAGGTCTGAATAGTAGAGAAGTGAAAAAAATGGATTAATGCAATGATAATACAGTAAAACCTGTCATGAGCGACCTCTGCTATGAGCGACCACCTGTCATAAGCGACCACAATCGTAATACACGGATCAATTTTATTATATAAACGCACTGTCGTGAGCGACCACCTGCAGAACGCGACCAGCGACCGCGATTTCTTGGCAAAATATGCATTTCGACACTGCTATGAACGACCGCATTACAAAAACAGAGATAAACACAATTGACCTTTATTTAACCCTTTGTAACCACGACCGCTTAAGAAGCAAAGACGTTAAAAACAAAATCAAAAACTTAAAAACAAATTAGGCTGGCTACCGGGTTCTTGAACTGTACAGGTCATGCATGTAGTGTCATATGTTATAGATTGTAAACCAGACTAGAGTACATGCCGATTGCTCATTCGGAAATAACTCTGCTATTTCTGCGAGACTAAAGTATGATCCATAGGATTTCCCGCGAATTTGCGTATGCAGCTTGTTCTAAAATAATACTGGTATGAACGAGAACTGTTTGTACAAAAAGACCAGTTTCCAAGGTCGAAATTCGCGAGAACTGAGACAAACACCACTGACGTTTATTTTATCCTTTGTAACAACTACCGCTTCCAAAGACTGTTCAAAAAAAAAAAAAAAAAATTATACAAACAAATTAGACTGGCTACCGGTTTTCTAACTTTTGCAGGTCATGCATGTAGGTTTCCTTTGTTCTAGACTGTAAACCAGACTAAAGTACATGTCACTAACTGCCATTGTAGTGCCAAAGTCAATATAGCGGTCGCATTATTCATTTGTCTTTGGAGTTAATCCGTAATGCCTGGGGTGAATGAGGTCTTTGTCTTTGTCTTTAATACCAGTAGGTGAGAACCGTTTTCCGGATTCGATTGTCATTGTGAAGGGCTTGTGTTGTTTGTTGGGGTGTTTTTGATGTTACAATGGTTAAAGCTCACACACCAAACCGTCATCTGTTTATCTTAGTGCAGCTGGTTACACCCTCTGTTTATAGAGTTAATCCCTTTGTATCGTCAGTGAATAAAGTCTTTGACTGTTGTCTCTAAATAAATTTATTCTGTTTCTGGATAAATTAATTGTGTCTTTTTATTTCATTCATTGGTACATATACATTGTATATGTATTCCGTATTTCCCCAAAGCCTGATCAAAACCGCTACAGTCGTTATTACAATTGATCCCTTATAACATTAACACCTAGCACTTTAATAACAATGGCAGAACCTCCAATGAAAAAGAGACAAATTCTAACATTGGAGGAAAGAATTAATGTAATTGAAAGAAGTGAAAAACGGGAGACAGTTTGCAACATAGCAGCCACTTGAAACATCGGTAAAACTCAAATTTAGGGTGTTATAGAAGACAAGGAGTCAATTAGAAACGAACTAATATGCTAATACTAATTCATGTACGTGTGATCTTCAAATATAAATGTGATTCATGTTTAATGATGGATGTTATCTTTATTACTATTTAAAATTATTTTCAGATTAATGCATGCAATATTTTAAGAAGAACTATGAACAAAGAATACAATAAATGTACATGATTGTGCTTATTTTTCCCTCTTAAACAGTGCTGAATTTCGACCTTGGAAACTGGTCTTTTTGTACAAACCTGTTATGAGAGACCGCTTTTTGCTGGCAGAAGGGGCGGTCTCTCATGACATGTTTTACTGTATCAACATTTTGTCTTAAAATTAAAATAGTTATATTTGTTTCAGGAACTTTGTTCGATTTTCACATCAGTGATAAAGAAAAGATGTTTTTATACCTCCTACAAATGTGTGAAATAGCAAGGTTTATAATATGTTTTATTTGCAGAGTACTCCAAAGATTCATTTTTTTCATGGAGATTTTGTTGCAGATTACATTTAGGACAAGCATTTAGCTGGGCATTTACACCATGTTGCCATGGCAATGAATTGAATTTCATTACAATTGTCACTTTAAATATAGAAAAGTAGTGAGGTTATATAAATTTCATGGCTAGAAAATTTTTAACAAATAAATGTAAGTAATAAGCATGTAATGATAGCCAAGAAAACCCTAGTGCTACATTGGTAATTTTCACAGTAACTTAAGTAGTATGCCAAGTATGTTTTGAAATATGAAGGATTAAGGGTAATTTCTTTGCCTTTTCTTTCTATTAAAGCAGTCTTTAAATGTAATTTTAATACAGTACAAACCTTGTAATGCTTGAAGTTTGAAAATAAACTAGAATCAAATCGTGAAATTTTACAATATTTCAATGTGAATTTCATTGAAATTACATGCTTTGAGAAAATTCATGAATGAGTTACCTCCCCTTCAGAATATCCATTGAAAGGGTTAATAAAAGTACAAATGTTGTTCAACATGTCTCATATTCATCTAGAAGAAATATATAAATGTATTTTTCATAGGATTTGTTGAGGAGATTGTGCCGTTTCCTCTTACCACTCAGATGAAAATGTCTACATTCCACTTAGGGAATACACAATAAATATGGAAGGGCACTTCTGACTCGATATCTCTGAACAGAAAGTAGTCAGTGAGCTTGCATTGATAGTTGCAGGCGCTGGTATTTTTGCTCACTCAAGTGACTTGCCTCACTATTTGATATGCCAACAGCATTGAGATTCCTTAGGAATTTATTGGAAGAAGGGCAGCAGAAATCAATGCAAACATCCATTACATGGAAATGAACAAAGAAAGCATCACAATACCAAGTCTTTGGAGATATGCTTTTATGGAAGGAGACTGTTCTAGTTGGATCAGGTGTGTATTTCTATTCTGCATCAAGATGTGGGAGCTGTATAGTAATGACCAATGACCTGATCTTTCTGTCCATCAGCCAGTCCATTTGTTCACACTTCTTTTAACCACCATAGCTCTCCAATCCCTATGGCAGATCATTGTAACCAGCATAGTTTTGGAACCATTTAACATATTTTTATACAATTTGGTGTGTACATTCTCTCAAAAACCTGGATGTGCCTTTCATGGGTGTTGTCTCATCAACTCCATTATGGGTAGAGCTATGGCCCTTGATAGTTAACTTCATATTTTCAAATGGGATCTTGCTTGTAATTAGCACAGCTCAAGAATCATTCAACATATTCTGATGCAATTTGGTATGAACATTGTCTTGTATACCTGAGTTGTTTTTTTTAAATGGATTTTGTCATGTCAACTCTATTTTTATCTCTATTAATCATAGGTCAGAAGAGCTAATGGGATGGCTTGTTGTCCATCATCTGACATCTGTCTGTCAGTTAGTGCAAGTTTGCTATCACTATTGCTCCTAAACTACTTGAAGGATTGCCATGAAACTTTATACACACATTCATCCCAAGGTCTAGTTGGTCCTAAATGAAAATGGTGCTGCTCAGATATCCAATAGGCTGCCACAGTTATCACTACTCCTCCTGATTTGATGGTCTTATTAACATCGGGTTTCACTGAAAGACTTTTGATGATGTCTAGTTGGTCCTAAATGAAAATGGTGACAATCTGATGTCGAGCATGGCCACCATGGTAGCCATCTTGAAATTATTGTTGTTGCATCTCCTCCTGAATGGAAAGTCATATTGACATGGGGTTTTCACCAGAAGACTTCTTATGTCTAGTTGGTCCTAAATGATAATGGTTCCACTTTAACATCTTCTTATTGCTACTCCTTCTGAATGGATGGCCATATCAACATTGGGTTTTCACTAAAAGACTAATAATGATATCCAGTGGGTGTTAAGTGAAAATGGTCCTGATCTGACATCCAATATGGCCATCATTACTGCCATCTTGAAAATCTTGTTATCACATCTCCTCCTGAATTGAAAGTCATATCAGCATGTGGTTTTCACTAAAAGACTTTTTATAATTTCTGGTTGGTCATAAGTGAAAATGGTGCTGGTCTGACTTTGGCCAATATGGTCACCATGGCAGCTATTAAAAAATCTTATAATTGCTACCCCTTCTGAATGGAATGTCATATCAACAGGGGGTTTTCACCAGAAGGCTTCTTATCATAATTAGTTGCGGAGATGCTGCCAAGGTGCACAAGGGCACAAATTGTGTAAAATGTGTATGAATTTGTGCACTTGGAAGACAGTGATGCATGAGAATTCCTGCAAATTTGTTCAGAATAATGCGTATAAAAATGTACTCTGCATGGTAGTATATAATTTTTATTTAACTGTTAAGATAAATTGAATAAATAAGAATCTAAAAAGAAATTAAATGGTATGGATATTTTTGGGATCCAAATCTATGTCTATTCCAAAGTCTGCAGATAGGATACTTGGAAACCCTGCTAATTATTTATAACAGAAACATGTGTCCTCTAGGGATTCTGCAATTGATGCCCTTTCCTCTTATTTGTGCAAACTTTGGTCCATTTCCTGAAGGTGAAATCAAGCATGGTGGGGCATAAAATTATCAAATATTTTCAACTTCAAGTCAGTGGTGGCTGGAATGTGGAACTTCAAGTCATTGGTGGCAGGGATGTGGAAAGTGAACAGCAGAATGAAGAAAGTGATTACCGTATATACTCGTGTATAAGCTAATACCAACTGCAAACTGTATATGTTTGCATTTGGACCCGGCTTATATGCAAGTATACATGGTATGTAGTGGTATTTCTTGCAAAACAGAGGACAATAATTAAAAAAACAATGTTAGATGCTGGGTTAGATGAACTGCCATAAAAGAAACCAAAATATGAAGTAAAGTTTCAGAATTCTTTGCTGTCAGAGACTCAGAGTACAAATGGCTACAACACAACACCAAGAAGGGAGGTATGTTGTATGACATTTGCAAAAGTTGTGGGAAATAAAAACCTTTTATATTGGAAAGAGGCTGTTTTTGAATTTTAGGATGTTGACTCTTACGTGACACACCAAGTCACAAGATCTTATGCAGGCATTAAAGGCTAATGTAGTCAAGTCTGATTTCAAAGTGGCTGCCTCCGAAAGAATCTGAAAAATCTAGTGAGTTGTATGTGCAATGAGGACAGCATATTTTACTGCCTTTGAAAATGTTCCGGTTTCAAAGTACCTGTCTTTATTGAAATTGCAGCAAGCAAGCAGGTGTGATGCACTTTCATCTCGCAAGTTTGGTAACAATGCCACCTATGAGCAATGAAGTTCCAGAGAAGAATTTGTACAAGTCTGTGCTGAGGTTATACAGGCTGACATTGACAAAAAAACTTCAAGAAAGTGAATTGGTGACAATACTGAAGGATGAAAGTACAGTGACATTTTAGATGCAGAAACATTTTTTCTTGGTAACCTTGAAGTGAAGGAAGTTAATACAACAGCAGAGGTTTTGTTTGGTTTCTTTATCCCAATTTCCTAAAGACAGTGGCATTTCTATGGAGGAGGTGATTGCCTTTGGAAGTGATGGACAAGGTCTAAAAAGTGGTATAGCAACAAGAATGAAACAGATGAACTTTCACTGTATTGTTTTCATTGTATGGCACACAGACTTAACTTATGTTTGGCCAAAGCTGCTGAAAAAGTGACTCGCCTAAAAGCAATATATCAAGAGGTAATCAAAGAATTGTTTTACTATTTCAGTAAATCTTCTTCAAGGACTATGAAATTGAAGAAAATGCAAGATGTTTTTAATGCACCCCAGTACTCAGTGAAATAAGTTGGATGGCCTTTTATAGTACTCTTTTCCAGTCTTGGAAACCACTAGTCACTTTGAGAAGCACAAAAGTGACAGTAAGAACTGTTCAGAACTATTGCTACAGCTCAGCAGCTACAAATTTGTTCTGGTACTGTATCTCCTCATGAGCTTGATTCCATTTCTTGCTGCCTTAAATATGGTTTTTCTGATGACACAACTTGACATTGCAGCTGTTCAACCAGCACTTGATGGTAACTGCTGATTGGACTAAGTCTGGAATCGGATATTTATCTGCAAGAATTACAGAACAAACTAAAAACTGAGAAGTACAGGGGTGGAAATGTGACCATTACCTTGCAAGATATACTTTGTACAGAGTAAAAGGATATAAGTTTTGTGAAATTTGAAGGCTTCAAACGTGAAATAAAGCAGAGATTTTCTCAGGAAAGTAAATCTGTTGCAACAGGTTTCCAAGTACTTGGCCTTAGAGGACTCTCATTTCTGAGCAAAGCTGAATATGCAGACTATGGCGTTGATGAACTTAAAACACTAAAACAGTATTATGGAACAGATAAGAAATCTGGCATAGTTTCCCAACTTGTGTTTCAAGCTGGCTAAGCTAGCTGTGCATGTGGCCCTTCAGACAACAGACTGTGAAACGGGGTTCTCAACAAAGGACATTATTCATACACAGATAAGGAACAGATTAAGCTCAGAAACAATCAACAGATTAATGCTTATACGACTAGAGAGGACATCTTTTTAAGATTTTGATTTCAGTAGTGCCCTAACAGAGTGGAGCAGGAAGAAATAGATGGATATTTGAGTGTTAGATTAATACTGAACTATGACTGTTTCCTCCTCCTCCTCCCCCCTCCTGTTTTTGTTGTCTTTTACTCCCCCGTTATTTTGGTGAGGGGGGGGGGGATATTCCCGTTATTTTGGTGAGGGGGGGGGATATTCCTCCTTTAGAAAAAATCCTGGCAGCATCTCTGTAGTTGGCCCTGAATGAAAATGGTGCTGATCTAACCTCCAATATGGCTGCCACAATGAACATATGTGGCTAATTTGAAAATCTTATCGCTCAAGAATATCAGAGATGGCTTCAACACTCAGCAGGTAAAAAGAAGAATGGTCTTATCTCGAATTCCTGGAAATTCTTTTTTGGACAATAGAGCGTCAGTTCCTTCAAGGCACTCTTGTTGATAGAGTTGTGGCCCATGACAGTTAATTTTATATCTTCACATGGGATGTCGCTTGTAAACTGGCACAGTTCAAGAACCATTCAGCACATTCTGATGCAATTTGGTATGAATGTTGTCTCACACACTTACATGTGCCCTCTATGGATTTAGTCACATCAGCACCATTTTGGACAGAGTTATGCCCCTTGTTGAGCATATTCTGATGGAATCTTTTAAGCAGATTGTCTCTTAGACCTAGATTTGCATTGTATGGGTTTTGTCAAAGCTTTTTTGACAGAATTATGGCCTATATCAATCAAGTTCATAACTTTACATGGCAAGTTGCTTGCAAACAGCATAGCTCATGAACCATTCAACATATTCTGATGCAGTTTAATATGAATATTGTTTCATAGACCAACATGTCTTGTCTACTCCATTTTGGACAGAGTTATGGCCTTTGTTTGTCAGCTTCACATCATTACCTTTACATTGGCTGTTGCTTGTATTAATGAGATCAAGCCCTATGCATCATCATTTAGAGTAGTCATTGCCCCTGAGTGGATATCTTCTCATAACTTTGGTTTCTGCATCTCAAGTTCAGTATGTTTAAGGCCCCAAGGAACAAATTGTAGTGAGTGGGTCCATTTGATATGCACACATTGCTAATTGCTCTAGTTAAATTATCAGATAAGTATATAGAGTCTTACTGAATCCACATCTTATTTTGAAGAGTTTTAACATTAATGAAGCCCTCTTGAACCTGGAGACGGGGCTTTTGGAGGTCAGCATTCTGAAGTTCATTGGCTAGGTTGATAACACTTCTTTCCATTACTCCTCCACATTGTCTGGGGAGAAATGGTTTATTGTAAAGATACATACATACATACATACTTGACAATATGGAATAGCCTTATTTGAAAAATAAGGTAACGTAAAATATCTGCTGTTTCTTTAAATTGTTTTATATTTATTTTAAACATAAACAGCTTCATGTGCTTTTTTCTCTTTTTTATTCATTAAAAACGTGTGCCAATAATATACTAAATAGTACATGTAAATATGTGTCTGGGGAACATTGGATCATTTTCTGTGTCATACTCTAGACAGGGATACTCATTAATCCATGACCGAGTCATACTCTAGACAGGGATACTCGTTAATCCATGACCGTTGGAACTTTTTTGTATTTTTCATAGCATCATAGTGGCTTTTTTTCTTTGCAACATATTCATTAGATTTGTTTTTAGAAACTTGGCCAAGGTGCTTTTTTGTGCCTAGATATGATAACATACTCATCTGTTTGACCTCATCAGCAATAATGGAAGGTTAACTTGGAAATGAGAGTGCTTTTGCAATGACTTATTTATTTACACACATGATTTGAGAACACTTTTCATCTATGTAATTATTTACCAAACAGTAAGTATGTATCCATATGTAATATATACAGTTAAATCACTTCAAAGATTAAGAAGGGAAATCTGTTCTGGATATTGTCATTTGGTTATCTGGACATTTTGATTTACAGAGTCCAAATATTAAACTTCATTAAATTTTTTAAAATTCCATTTACCCTTATCTACATGATTATTAGTATATACATTATTTTTTTGAAGTAAAGCCACTGATGATACAGTATGATTTTGGGTTGTACACATATAATAATTAGACAGTTAGTTACTCTACTTCTTTTTTCTTGTTGTATATTAAGTTTGCAGTGTGCAGAACATTGGATCATTAGGCTACTGATAGCCTTGTAGCCTGAATTATGTTGGTCTTTTGTATAATAATCCATATTAGACCAATTGTCCATAGCAAGTTTCACCATATGAAATCCTACATGAATCAGAATGTCCTCTTCTCAGTGAAAGCCATCCATTTGCGAACACTCCTGGCACCCTTAGGTCATGTTTGGTGACCACAGTCCCTACCCTCAAGGGACTTAGCCCCTGGGTCATAAACATTGCCACTATTGAGATTTCCACCATATACCCATATACACCTCTCCCTTGATAACTCGCGCACAACTGGGTTCAAAAACTTAGAATGCACTATAAGCGAGGGCACGAGTTATCGAGGGACCTCAAAAAAATAAAGAAGGAATGCCATCCCTGCTGGACATCGAGAAAACCGCAGTGGGGTGGGGTGGGGTGGGGGGTAACGGGGCTGTTTAATGGCTGAATACTCGTTTTATAATTGCATTGGGAATAATTGTCAATAAAGAGCTTTTTTTCTAATGTAGTTGTTTGTATTTTTGTATAAATTACCTTTATTTTCAAGATACCCAACCTCTGATAGATCGTTAACAACATTAATCCAAGCTGTTTCAACAACACGTGTACTAGAAAACATTGTGTATTACATCACTGCTTTTTGTTGTTGTTGATTCACAATAAAACAAGATTCCTTTTTTTCAAAAACTGTGGACATTTATTTCATGAAACAACCGTCAATGTGTCGAAACTTGATTTATTTATTGTTCTATTAATAAAATATGGATGCTGTGATTTCATTGCAAGTAGTAGTGAAACTTCTTTTCATCCTTAAGGAAATCTCTGAGTGGCAATTTAGAAATTTTAAGTTCAATACAAACTCTGGAACTAGCTTCTCCACAATGAACCGTAACTTGACTTGATTTGAATTATCCTCGTGTGCGGCCCTACGGCCATGTACGAGTATAATGAACCGTATCGATTGATTGATTGATACTTGAATTAGAGTCGCTTTCGCCCTTCGGGCATGTACGACTATATACCCCCGCAGTGTGCAAAGCATGCATAGGGGGATTTAGTGGTCAGGTGTGTTGACAGTTTTCAACCACCTGACTCTAATTAAGTACACCCCTCCAGCGCAGCATGGTTCCCCACAATTAAGGGGGTTAATTGAATCCGCGCTATTGGAGGATGTGTACAGTTTACACACCCCAGAGGGATGTGTAAGTTTTAATTTCATATTTAGTCAGGTGTGTTAACAGTTCGCAACACACCTGACACTTTGCTGAGTACACCCCTCCAGCGCAGCATGTTTCCCCACAATTAAGGGGGTTAAATGAATGCGCGCTATTGGAGAGTGTGTACATTTATACCTGTACATAGGACTAGAACCACAATGTTTACAGGTATATATGTGCGCGTTGTAGCGCACTTGTTGATTGAATTGCTTCAAGGATGCAGTCTGGAGTGGCACAGGCGGCACGGACTAGGCAAGCGAAAGCGCGAAGCGTGACGGAAGCTGAAACGCCAGGAACGTACATACATGATCAAATTCTGCCCAGTTAAACTAAGTCGGGCTGTCCCTAATACCAATAAAGTGTAAGCCACTTGTTCAATTATGACAATACTATGAGTTACAACAAATTTTCCATTTAACGCGAGTATTATTTGCAAAAAGACAATACCAATCTTTGAGTAAGAATTACTCATATCTTTTTCGTATCACGCACACTACAATTGTAAGTTGTAATTTTTTAGACGGTGGTTCGAAATTGATCAAATTTGTGTTTTAAAAGAGTATAATCAAAAGGGGTTTTCGAAAAAAAGCCAAATTAAAAACCCCATTGATTCAGGCAATGTGTTAGCCCTTAGAAGGACTGTTTAGCCCTTAGAAGGACTATTGTTAACAGCAGGTGGTCCCCGGTAGAGAAGCTCTGTCTGTCTGCCATGCCGGCTATATCTTTAACGCAGCGCCCCCTTGGTAGCTCGCTATGTAGAACATGCTGCTCCATGTGGTCGGCTGTTGGCGGGGGGGGGCTGGGGGGGGTGTAGGTCGACATTTACTCAATTGGCCAGCACAGCAGCTTGGCCCCATACTTCTTTAGTTGAAGTTCGGTGTTCCATAGCTGCTGCATGCAAGGCTGCCAAGACTGCCTCCTCCCCTCCTCATCCACTGCGTCTCCCTCTACCGTCAAACGTCTGCTCTCTCCACCTGCTGCTGCCTGAATGGAATGGAATGAGAATGGAATGATGAACCGTATCTGTGAAACAAAGCTTTATATTCACCAAGTACTCATTTCGATTGGTTGCCTTACTATCTTTGTGAATGAGTAGGCTAATTTAAGGTAGTTTAATTATATTACTTACATAATAATATTTAGAACAGTGTTTGATTGATCAATTGAAATGAGTTGACCTGACACATGGCCGTGACTGCTAGTTCTTACGCATGTAGGATTTGCATGCCTTTTAACTTTTTTTTTTATTCCACCCCCTTTGTTGATTTGATACAAAAGACGTAATCAATGTGATAATACAAAGCAGGTCTGCTTTTAATTGAGTGTAACAACACAACAAACACTTCCGCAAGTCAGAGATCAAATAGGGTTGGCACTTAATTAGGCTGTCACGGAAACACTCGTGGGCATAGCTGTGATGGTTGAATGATATTTTTCACGTTTGAGTACAAGAGGGCATATTGCATTTATAATGATAACACTGAAACCGAATTAAAAGATAGAACTAAAACACAAATTTCACTTGATAAAACTTATTGGTTTTTATTTTTTTAAGTGCTGCCACCTGTAGGCATTAGTGACATTTTCATTGTTCGAAATTTCGTCGAATATTGTTATTTACAGTGTACTGAGAATGTTGTTTTGGAAAGAAAATGGAACAAAATATATGACTTATTATTAAAAGTTTATAATTTCATGATGTTGATTCAAATTTCCGGGTACTGACCACTGTTTTCGATGATAAAATGAGTGATATATCAAGGTTTCATATACTAATTTCGATCGCGATTTTTTTCGCATTCAACAAATAGGGGCCAATTTTGTGGTATTTTCTAGTTTTAAAAAAATGTGATCCACATCTGACACCGCATTATAAGTGGGTTCACAAGTTAACTGGGCGCGAGTTATCGAGGGAGTGGTGTATATGCTTATAGGGCGTGAAAAGACAAATACAGTCATGTGCAAATGATATTGGCCTCCAGGTCCATCCATACCACAGGGACATAGCCCCTGGGTCATTACTTGTTCTCCAAGCTGTGAGTAAATTGGTCACATTTCCAACTAAAAATGTGCAATTGCGAGTGAAAAATTTCAACTGGCCACCATCTAGCAACCTTATGAGTCATGATGCAGTAAGAAGAAAATTACATAAAAACTTTAAAATTACAGGTATATACCACCTTTTGTGCTAAGAACATTTGGTACATGCAGTTTAAATCACAGCATAATCTCCTTTTAATTGTTTCTACATAATGTGATCATCTTTACATATGACAGGTCTGGCTCACAGTCTTAAAACAATGTTAATTATCCACATGTATTAATCAGGGATCAGTCTAATACATGATCTATGCAGTTACATGTAACCTCGGCTGATATTCAGATCCAGAAAACTCCCAATAGTGACTTTCAATGGCTGGCATAAAGTTGAACCTTATGAGAGTTCTGTCAGAAAGATCTCTGTATCATTAAAATAACCTTATGTTTTTTTATGCATGAAACTATTTACCTTAACTAAAAATGCCACTTATTGTCATCATTTGCCATTAATTATCCTCTCAAAAGATGTATGTTCTCAGTTTCTGCGGTGACCAAATAATTAGGACTTGGCAATCTAAAATTTGAAATGGCCACCAGTTTTGTGGTTGCTAAGCTGCAAGTGCTATTACTTGGAAACTATTGAGATCCCTAGATTTGATAACTATACACAGTAAAACCTGACTTAAAAGATAAATGCCATGGAAGACCACAGCACCTATCTTGAGACCAGATTCGTATTGCTATGGGAGACAACAACACCTGTCTTGAGACCAGATTCTTAATTATGGAAGATTACAACACCTGTCTTGAGACCAGATTCTTAATGCTATGGGAGATCACAACACCTGTCTTGAGACCAGATTCTTAATGTTATGGATTCATTTATTGTTTAGTATGATGACCTTCTGTGAGAGATCACCCATCTTGAGAAACCCCCTTTTGTTGACAGACAGGGTGGTCTCTCAAGGCAGGCTTTACTATATACATTAACTGGACATGAAAAGACAATGTGTGCAACTCAGATAGGCCCTGGGGTCTGCCTCTGTGCATCAGGGGTTTTGTCCTGGGTCATAACTTATTGAGATACCAAAAATAACAAGTGTAAATGTTCAACTGGGATCAGCCTCCAAGTATGTCCCAACCTCCAGGGACTTAGTTCCAGAGTCATAACTTGGAAAATATTGAATATTCACATGAAGAGACAACAAATGTGTGCAACTTGTATTGGTACTGAAGTCTCAATGCCCCCAGGGATTTGACCTTGGGTCTTGATGTAGAAATTATTGAGATAGCAAAATAGACAAGTTTAAATGTGCAACTGTCGTTGGCCGCAGAGTATTTCCCTACCTCAAGGGACTTGGTCACTGAATTCTAACTTGGAAAATATTGAGCTCCCCACCTTTAGTTATATATACACTTAATGGGCATGAAAAGTCAGATTCAGAAGTACAACTTACATTGGTCCTTGTGTCCAGTCTTACTCAACCTCCTGGGTCCTACTTAGAAACTATTGAGATCTCCAATCATATATACCCTTACTGGGCATGAAAAGAACAGATGTTCAGCTAAAACTGACCCCAGTGTCAATCCCTCCCCTTCCTAGTGACTGACTTAGCCCTGAATCACAACATAGAAGTATTGTTTCTTTTTGTGTTTTGTTTTCCAAATTGTGAAGAGGTAAATATAAAAAAAATGGTATAATAATGATAAATCAATGAATTAATTATTCCTTTAATTATAGTAGTGATATTTTGACAGTAGAAGAAAGTAATTTACTGTTTATAGGTTGACACAAAAGTTTGTTGGGGAAAATTTTATAAAATTGCAATCAATGCAAGTCAGTATATTGTGGCATTGTTCATTAAAAATTCCTCAATCTTTTTCTTTCATCCCATGCGCAGTACATGTGCATTGTAACACAATACAAATACTAGTGCTCAGTTTTTAAGTACAGTCAAACCTGTGTTCAGCTGTCACCCATGGGAAGAGGCCAAAGTGGCCTTTGAAGACAGGTGACCTCTGGAGGCAGGTTCAGCTCTCAAACTTGCTTCATGACAAATACATTTACTATGCACCGAATAGCATGAGCATTAATAGTTGTAGTAGTAGTATGCTATCAAGATACATATATTTAGTTTAGCTAATTAGCAAAAAGAAAAATAATAAAATAAAAAGTTCCACTTTAATCTATCATGTACATTAAATCATCACTTATCAGTAGAAATGGCATCTAAATAAAATTACCAATTGACAGCTAACCTGTGTTTGTCAAAAACAGGACTGACTTTTTGTTAGGTCAGCTGGTATAATTACGCATGAAAACAGATGTTCACACTTCAAATAATTGATAGATTAAGCAGTTGCTCAAACTCATCGAGATCAAAGACAGTCTGCCTTTGTGCGAGATCTTTGATGATTAGGGAATGAAAAGAAGTTCCCTGCAGCTATTGTTAGTAGCATATAATCTATAAGGGATATCACAAGTGCAGTGTACATGTATCTCTACTCATTTGGTGTGATTGTACGTAATCTCTTACACCCTGGATTAATGTTGTTTTCAAAATCAGCCATAATACCTCACTTAAGCTTAAAAATCCCTTGGATCTGAGTCTGCCTGACTTCCATTTCTGCTGCAACTACTTGACTACTTTGTCCATTATCCAGGAAATGAACTGCTTCGATTCTCTCATCTAAGGACAAAATTGCTTTGCTTTCAAAGCTGACATGTTGACACCTTTATGTTTGAATGACAGCACGATTGGAGTACGGTAAGTACAATTGAGATATGAAATGCATAAACAACGATTCACATGATATACCTTTATCTAAACAATGCCTTCCTCATCAAACAAAGGAAGTGCTTCATTTGCATACTCGAATCGGTCACTGCTGATAGCTCCAGTGACTGCTTAAGACTGGTTGAAACCATGGTTTGGTTAAGAAACACCTGGCCACTGACTGCTGAAAGCAGGTGACCATTAAATACAGGGCATTTATATAGGAAATTTGCAGGGGTAGGAATTAGAATGACCGCTGAACACAGATGGTTGCTAGGACAGATTGGACTGTATAATTATTCTTTCTCTGGAATATATATAGCATACATGCCATACTCTGAGTAAGTGTTGGTTTATTTTTGAGACTCAAAAGGTGTGTTTTGAGGTCCCAAGGGGGGGGGGGGGGGGGTCAGTGCGTGAGACCCTCCAAAAGCAACATCATCCGAATTATAATAAGCTATCTTTTCAAATCAGCCTATAGCAAATGATTTAAATTCAAATATGAATAAAAGAAAATACCATCAGTTTTCTCTAAAGCATTTAATATACTTAAAAAAAAAAAAATGGTAGACTTAGCATTGTCAAATAACATCACCACAAACATGGTCACAACCTCACAGACATTAAATACAAAAATACAAGTTACTATCTTTAAAATCCATTGGACAGTGGAATGTAGTTTTAATTTTGTGCAGTCTATGCTGCTTCCAATAGTTCAGTAGTTCATTGGACGGTAATGCAAGTGTCATTTGTGTTCACAAATATGCCTACACTTTTCCTTCGCGAATGTGCATTCACGTCCTATGTTGGCGCAAGCAATGGCCAAAGTTGCGCAAAGTGAAAAAAACTGTAAGATGGCAATGAATATCCATTTCAAAACAATGAATCTGGCAATGAAAACATTCAAGATTTGTGGTAGTCAGCCGAGTTGCTAAAGTCTTTGACTGCCGCTATTGTAACGTACTTTAGAGGTTAAAGTCACACCTACGGCAGTGAAGATTTAATTTATTCTCAGGCTGAATTATTGAAAAAAGGTACTAATTTATGCAAGTAAACAATTTGTCATTTGATTAATGATTTAATACTTTTAAATTATTAAAATTCCATGGTGCTGTTCATTTCAATTTAACCAGATATTTAAACATATTAATGTTTTCATGAGTTACTTATCACATGATAAAACGTTTATTGCAATCATGTAAATGTCCAAGGAAAATATGAGAAAGTTAAGGTGGCAAAACTTTCAAAACAAATAAGATTATCTCTTTTTTTTTTTTAGCACTTCTAGTACATTATGTACTACAATTTTCCTTTGTCCCTTTAAAATGTTGCGTGTCCCCCAAATCTGGTGGGTGAGGGACACTGTCCCCTAACCTTTGGATCCTAGGTGCAACACTGCATTAGAGATTGAATGGTGCTGTTATTCAACCTACCAAAATAATCATGTTTTGAATTTTATATATGGAGTAAAAATCCGACTTCAAAGAAACTTTGCCGCTGATCACAAACTTTAATAAAGATGGCTTCAACATTCTCATTCATTGCAGTCAGTGATGTGTAATAACATTTGTTTTTCAACACGCATCTGTTTGATGTACTTAACTTCAGATAAATTGAGTTGTTCCACTTAGTGTACTTTACCTATGCAAATTAGCCTAATAGCTCTCCCTCAGCAGTGCTCAAAGGATTTGACACAACACATCACCCTTGCTATTGTGAGCCAATTCAGTAAATCTCTAAAAGGTGTCTGTTTATCTCTAACTGCCTTACCTTTTAATTGTCTCTAAAACAGCTGTATAAACTGCCCCGAGGATAGTTTCACATGAGCTCTGAGCACGACTGCTTATTGTTTATACATATCACAGATTATGGGCATTTATCAATGTGGTCAAGACATGTACATTTTTTTCTGCTTTTTTTTGTGGGAATTTTTTTTTTCACGCTAAGATTGCTGAAAATCGTGTTTTTCTAAACACGACCGTGTCGGGCGGTTTGGGAGTCCAAAATTGTGTTTTTTGCATGACACGTCGTGTTATGGCATGTATGGTATAGGGGAGAGCATTTTAAAGACATGACACAGTACAATATCCATCATTGACAGATGAACAAAGTGAAGATGTAGAAGGTGCAGATTCAATTAGTGGAGTATAATTCTTCATTTACAATGTAAAAATATGTGTTATTTAAAAAAAAATACAGCTGTATATGTACAAATAGAAATGAAGCATAAAGAGAAAAAAAATTAAATATATTATATGCAGTAAGGGTGTGGGTGGGGGCTTTCAGATTTTAGCATTGATTTCAGTCGCATTTAGAGGCATAATTCTATTTATGTGAAACATTTGAAAAATAGTGTCAAGTCTTAAGCATATATTGATATTAAACCTTTGTAATCAGAAGTTGCTGTCAATATCTGACAGATTTATGTTCTTTGTGTGGCATTTTTGTTTTGCCCTTTTCTTGTAGAAAAATGTAAGACATATTGATCCGGAAGTCATTAGCAACAGTGGCATTAACTCAATCAGTGTTAAAATCTTTGTGCAAACCCATACTTTTACAACTACCTCAGGCAATTTGTTAAAACTTGTTATATCTAATAGCCCTACCCCACCACCCCACATTAAAATGGATGGGATGATGGTGATCAAACATTACACCTTCCTTTCTAGAAAAATGTTTTCATGCAGTGCAACTGAATGTTCAGGTTTTTGTTAAAGAAAGAAACTCTGAAACTACCATTAGAAATTAAAATTTAAGAAAGCAAAATAAAAATCAGTTCAATTATCAGCCATAGTTAAATAGTAGTGAATTTCTAATATGCATTCATAAGATGTAAGTTTCATAAACAGTGCAAGTTTTGACACATTTTTGTTTTACTTACGTAACCCAAATATTGATATAAAGCCAGTAAATATTTAGCCATTTTTTCTGTTCCACATATTATATCAACTTACGTGTTACATGTTAATTGTTTTCCCTTGTTGCAGAATGAGGGAAATACCATATCAAACTTTGGATTTCCTTGCCCAGAAGCTGCTTGCCAGCATGAATTTGTCACTACACAAGGATAGGAAAGGCATTTGGTAGTGGGAAAATATTCAGTTTGCAAAGAACAAAGAACTGACAAAATCAAGAAATTGTGGATTGAAAAATGTAATACCTTGAGTGCTTAATATCATTCAGTTTTTAGTATGGTCTTTTGTTCAAAATATGACAAGCCTACAGATCAGATAATGATGGGCATTGAAGGCTCCGCAAAAACCTGTCAGATTAAAATACCAGAAAGGTGAATATTTTTAAAGCAAAAGGAAAACATATATATTATGATGAAGTATGTGGTATGTTGAGGAAACAATGATATCCAGATGGAGATGAAATGTTCACACCTGATGAATGGTTATCAGCAAACCAGATAATAAGTTTATTTGCTAACTTTGCTTCCAAGAATCATCAGAAGGCATGGGAATTCAACTTCTTTTATTGACATCTTATAAAAAAATGTCAGTGTCTAAGTTATAAAAAATGTAAATTACACAGTTTGCTCAGAGAGATTATTACCAGCTTTCTTTCCTCATAAACTCTAACATGCAAAGTAACATTGCTGATCAGATACAAGTTTTAGATTTTTTGTCAGTTTTGCAGAAAAACTAAGTTCATCAGCCAGTTTTTTTTTACCATTTCTTATGTCATTTTAAATATATTATTATGAAGTACAATTTTCTATTGAATTATTTCAGTCAAGAATTGATTGCAGGATATATATGCTTAAATACCAGGTGCTGTTTTGTGCTTGTTTCCCAGTACAAGGCAGTGCTTCAGGGCACAGTCAAATGTTTACAACAGAGAGCTTTCTTCTTATCCCAGTAAATACCAGTACAAATTGTGAATTGGTTATTGCGTCACTATTATGGTAACGAATGCAGATGTATGTGTATGTTGCAGATTAAAAAGACTTTCTGTGTAAATACTGTACGAAGGATATTATAAGTCTATGAGATATCTTGGTAACTCAGGAGGATGAAATATTTACAAAGTTTATAAACATGAGCTATTGTAAAGCAGTCCTATGTGTAACTTTTATGAATTTTTTAAAAACTAAGTATGTAATGGGTGTGGTTTCAGACTTGTGGGTGTTTTGTTTTTAATAATATTCATATGCTTTATAAATGGGACATTTGTTAAAATGTTGGTGTAGTAGTTGTGGCATTCTAAAAAAAAAACTTTTCCACTGATTTTTAAAAAATCAGGTTACAGATGTAGACTAAGCATCAAAATATGTGCAAAAAAGTGATTGTAGCAGAGTTAACATTGTACCCCTCTGGGGCTTAGTCCCTCAGTGATAACTTGGACTTTATTGTTATCCCCCCACACTACATAGGGTGATAACTTGGACTTTATTGTTTTCCCCCAACACTACATAGGGTAAGCATGTTAACACGTACTTCACAGTGCATGAAAAGTCATTTGTTTTGCCTACCCTTTTTCCCTTGCTAGATTATTACTGATTGATTTGAAATTTAAACTGTGAATATACTGCAATTAGAGATTTACAATTGAAATGTTTCATTTCAGTGGTGATTTTCAAGTTGAAAGTCAGGTATTCTTTCCTGCCCATGGAATATACAATTATTTTAACAATTTACATGTTGTTTATATATACATGTAATGTATTAAGTATTGTAAATCATCTAATTGCCCTTTGAATTACTTTTCTAAGGATGTTTTACTTTTGAATTACTTTTCTAAGGATGTTTTACTTTTGAATTACTTTTCTAAGGATGTTTTACTTTTGAATTACTTTTCTAAGGATGTTGTAAGATGTTTTATATTTTTATTTTAACTTTGATCATTGCAGATGACAAACATGGTCATTGCAAAGTACCATATTTTCGTAATTTTTTTTTAGGTTATTGAATTAAAATTTGCTAAAGAATAAACAAAGCACAAAAGGTTTTTCTGTTGTTTATTATTTATATTTAGAATTATACTGTACAGAACAATATTGTATTGTTAAAAGCAGGCAGCATTGAAAAACTTGTATATTTTCATATTTTACAGATTACAAGTTTTACCTTGATTACCGCCATTTGCTACATCTATATAATAGCACACAACTTATATAATAATATGCAGCAATAAAGTACAACATGTATATACTATCCATAAATGAATATATGAATACAAATATTTTCATCATTTTATCATCTCATCTGCCTGTAAGGCCAAGTGAACTTATGGTATGGCCCTGTGTCTTTTGTTCATCAGTCAATATTTGCTTGCTGCAGGTCTGGAGGCCATGTTTCTGATATGATTCTTATCAAACTTTGAGTATATGTTTATATCATCTAGATCTTGGACGAGTTCAAAACTGAGCAAGATTCATGCATATTAATGAGGTGATCTTTCATCTGATTAGCTGAGCTTGTTTCTGCTCTGGAGGCCAAATTTGTTATCTGATTGTAACCAAACTTGGAATATAGGCTCATACGATAAAGATCCCATATGGGTTCAGTATTGACTTAGATCCATTCATATCAGTGAGGTGATCTTGGTTCTAACTGTTTGAGTTTGTTACCACTCTAGAGATTGTATTTCTGATCTGATTTTGAACTTGGGAAATAGACAGAAATCATAAAGATTTTGGATGGGTATAATTTTGAGTGAGATCCTTACAAATATAAAGGAGGATCTTGCATCAGAATGGCTATGCTTTTCAACACTTTAGCTTACTATTTCTGATCAGATTTTTAGCAAACTTGATAAATAGGCTTATATCAGCAAGATATCCAATTAGTTTTATTGTGATCACAATCTGCACATATTAATGAGGTGGTCTTGCATCTGATTGGCTTAGATCATCATTTTCTTTAGACAGGTTCCATAATAAGGGAGATCTACACATACAAATTAGATGATCTTGCATATGATTGGCTGAGCTTGATACCTCTCTAGATCTAATATTATATTTCTCATCCAGTTTCAATAAAACTTGGTAAATAGGTTTATGTCATCAAGATCTTGGATGAGATTGATTATGAGCAAGAGACTATGCATATTATCGATGCTTTTATATTTGGAATCAGACTGTAATAAAATAGGTAAAGTCAAGAATATATAAAGTTTGGGAGATAGTTAACTTTGCATTCTTACAATGCTACATAAACTTGCTTAGTGAAATGGTCAGCTATTAAGTTCCGTAAGACAGGTGAGATATATCTGGCCCATATGGGTCTCTTGTTCTTTTACAGCTTAATAGTTGTCTTTTTTTCACAACATTTCTGTGTCTTAAGTCTGAAAAAAAAAATGGTACCCACTAGGTAGTAACGTTCATCAACATTTTGACTAAGGATGCAGAAGTAATTATGTTACAGATGGACATTCTTCCCCACACATTCTTTTCGTCACTGGTAATTCTTGTTATAAAAAAAGAAATGTGCATATCCTATAGCAGGTTAAAGAACTTGCAGTTTTAATTTATTTTTTATATCTGAATGATAGGGGTTGAATTGGGTTTGAGAGTTCACAGTTAGGCCTTCCTTCTGATATGCATCTCACAGAAGATTGCTAGCTCTGCATGGCTATTTTCATCTTCTGAATTTCAGAGGTAATTATAAAAAAAAACAACTAGCCAGTAACTTTTGTTAATAGCTTTTTTTTGATATTTTAAAATTTTATAAGTGTACTTGAGAAAATAGTACTGCCTATAGTGTGAAAATTTGCTTCTGTATTTCAAGGACAGTCAAATTAAGTGTACTTTGTGCTGTTTCAAGTACATTTTCCCAGCACACAGAAGCAGTCATTTTCATCAGCTGACTGGTTTAGACACCACATGGTTTTCCTAATAGTAATCAAAAATATCAGTCCAGCTAGGTGAAAGATGTGTAAGTGTATGTTAACATTGTCTACACTGTAAGAGTTGCAGAAGAAACATCTTTGTAATGTTCCCTCCCAACTTTCAGCGAAGCTCAAAAACCCTGAGGTGGAAACCTGAACAATGAACACATGTTCGAATAGCAACATGGATCTGTTTTGCAAAGGAAACTAATGGCATTTTATATGAGAATCACTTGATGCATATCTGTTTGCAGTGATAATTCTGATTACCACTACCTGATTGAATTGTCTTTATCCAGAGAGAGAGAGAGAGAGAGCAGTTTTGATTTTGATAACATTTTTATCATGGTCATAGGAAGCCATGATGCCTATTGTGGACTTTATTAAGGTGAGCAATATGTTCACGAATTAGCCCTATTGAAGGTGATTGCAGGATGTGTGACAGATGACTATTTAAAGTTATGTTACCTTTGAAGTTGCTGGTATAAGGCAGTACAACCAGTCTTAGCTAAACTATCAGTCTGTGTCAATCAAATGCTTAGCTGCTTAATGTAGATCTCAGGTAATAGATTGAATCATAATGCGGAACTTTATGTGCATAGACATGTGCTAATCTGCACTGACTATTTTGCCATTTGGATACACCTTTCATATTTGAATGGGTCATCAATAATGTATATGAGCTATTGGTAATAGATGACATAGAAGCTGCATTTGTCATTTATTACACCCACTCACACATTGTCCGATGAATCACACCCCAAGCCTGATATGTTGTATGGTTTGGGGTATGATCTCAGCTATTCAAATAACTCCACAATTTATTGGTGACAGATTTGTCTGCAACACATGAGTGCATATATTGATTGTTTTTAGACACTTGACCAGTATTTTTCTTGAGTTGTTGTCAGTTGAAGGAGCCTTTCTATGATATATACAGAATATTTCCACATCAAATTCAATGTTTGACAACTTGTAAATCCATGCAGAATAACACAACCCTGCCTTCTGTCAATATATGACACTCCTGGCCCCCATTGGCAGATAACAGCTGTTCCATCAATATTCAGGAACAAATTAGATATGACTTTGGTTATTCGAAGTGGTTATTTTGGTCATGTGACTCGAGCATCTGTGGACTTGTCATCTGACTGATTTTGATAAATATCTCATCATGTGAGTACATGTATTATCATGGTTCAACAACACATCAAATTACAAAAATGGATGGATTAATTGACAGGGTTCTGAGCAATTTAGGTTACAGTATACAAATTTTCTATCTAATTTGTAAATGTTTGCATTGCTGCTGTTTTTCATCACATAACTTGTAAACTTCTACAGGACATAGTGCTTCTTTATAGGTGTAGTGTATATAACTAGGTATTGTTTGCCATATAAATGTTCCAATATGTATTTTTGAAACTTTTTTCAGGTGTGCCCAACGAGAGTTACAGAGAATCAAAACTTTTAATTGTATCCTTTGAAATTTGTTTAAGAAAAACAACACAAAATGTAACATGCACAAGATCAAATGATGCATTTTGCAACTAATTGTACACAGGTATCCTATTGGATAAGTCATTTACATTATGTTTGAAAAAATATTGATAATGTACATTGCTTTTCAAGCCTACTTAGAACCTACATAAATGACCAGAAATATTTAAATGTAATATTAGTCACATGGTAACATCTTAGTGGCAGCTAGTTCTAGGAAGTGAGAATGGCCTCTCAAGGCAGGATGTTACTTAAATGAGGTTATATCTTTAATAGTTGCTTTTAAGGTGATCGATTAAAAGAAGTAACCTTTATGGAAGGTTTGACTGTATTTCTGTTATGTGCATTGATTTCTTGATGTAAGAATTAACCAAGAATTGTCCTTAACACTATCACAGATATTGTTGATAATACATTAGCGAAGCAGGCTGGTGCAATAAAACTTAAGAATGATAACATTCAAGCTGAATTTCAGGTAACTAGTCAGGAATACCAGACTGGTCACACCCATTATGAAGATTCTGAGGCATATTCACAAAAAACTTATGGAACAAGTCTGAAGCATGATGCTAAAACAAATGAACCAAGATATGCTTACT
Organism: Margaritifera margaritifera; assembly: GCA_029931535.1. Lineage (NCBI taxonomy): Eukaryota > Metazoa > Mollusca > Bivalvia > Unionida > Margaritiferidae > Margaritifera > Margaritifera margaritifera. Next base: position 7,341,806 of record JAQPZY010001677.1, on the reverse strand, counting down.
CTGCTGTGGGTGACCAAGGAACTTTATCAAATCCCCATGATGTTGATAGAAACAGAGTATCAGAACCACATAAATATGCACTCGGGGGCCCAGTTGTTCCACCACTAGGGACCTTGAATCATATAGGGCAGTATTCAAGAACAGAAGGGCTATATTTGAACCAGGGATCAACAATAAGCACACACTCAACGCAGTCCCAGTTTGACATGATGAAGGGATTCAATGCTGTGAGAGCGGCTTTGCTAAAGACATCTAGTGTTATTAAAGATATCGACCACATTCTTGAGAAACGGAATGGATAAGGGAAATAAAATTATTATTTATTCACTATTTTTCATGCATACCAATTTAAGTGGATTTCATGGTTGTTTCAAACCATGAATATAAAGACAAAATGAAGAGTGAAAATTGTATAAAAACATTAGGATCCCATCCCCAATCCATGAATTTGTGTACTGGCAAAAATGTCATTTTTACAACTTCACAAAAATTTATACACATGAAACTACCTGAATTTACAATATTTAATAGCTCTACTGGTCATATACCACGAGAACTTATGGGATGGCCTATTGTTTTTCATCTGTCCATCTATTAGCACAAGTTTGTTATCACTACTCCTTCTAAGCTACTTGAAGGATTACCATGAAACTTTACACACAGGGTCTAGTTGATCCGAAATGAATATGATGCCACTTGGGCAGCCACTATGGCCACCACAGCAGCCATCTTGAAAATCTTATCACTATTACTCCTGAATGGACAGTCCAATCAACATGGGGTTTTCACTAAAACACTTCATATGATACCTTGTTAGTCCTATATGAAAATGGTGCCAATCTGATGTCTAATATGGTGACCATGGCAGCCATCTTTAAAATCTTTTATATTGCTACTCTTAATTACACTATGCACCTTTTCTGATGCCATCAGTTGCTTGTGTTGCTGTAGTAATATTATGACAGCTCTGAGGGGTCAATGTCGGGGAGATCTAGGTTTTTTTCTCAAAAAAATTAGGGGGAAGATTGCAAGGGATAAGGTGTGATGGTCACTTACTGACATTCATAGCAGGTCTGAATTTAGTTATCTCATGGTATGTGTGCCTGATATTAATATGACAACTCCTGGGTTCAGTCCTTGGGTACAGTTTTAATTTCTCCTTTTCCTGTTACATTTGGCCTTCTTGCACCAAACAATATTAATTAACAGAAACAGTTTCATGTTACTAAGGACTATTCCAGAAAAAAAGGGAATGAGAGTTGGTGGAATGCACTTATTTTTCATTATATACAGTGTATATATGGGTTTGTATTAGATAATCCATTGTAATCTAAGTGTTCTGTGTTGACCAATCAAATTAAACTTTTATATGGGATCAGTGTTGCACATTGAGCTAGGGCTTGCAGGTTTCCCGTAATTTTGTGTCCTATTTCACCAACATCTTGACCCTGTGCACCTCCCTGGGCGTTCTTTTTCATCAAAAAAAAAAATCAAAAAATATGCCAGAAATTTTTTATTAGTGGATGCCCATCCATGTGTCTGTTGGTGCTAGCAAAAAAGGGCCAATGTCATGAAAGGTGATAAATACTGTAAAATGGCAGTGAATATCTATATTTAAACAATGTATCTGGCAATGATAACATTCAAGGTTTGTGGTAGTCACCCGAGTTGCAATGTAAAGTGTTTGATGGCCGTTAGTGTAACCTATTTTTGAGTTTAAAGTCACCCCTACGGTGAGGAAGATTTAATTTATTTTGAGGTTGAAATAATGACAAAAGAGACTACATTGATGCAGATACACAATTTGTCATTTAATTATTGATTTGTTAGTTTGGCAAGAAAAGTAATTAAAAAAACATAGGTATTTATTATAATAAATGCCTATAGATAATGAGTGTACACGAAAATTCCATGAGAGCATGATCTGGAACAGAAAATTACATGATACAGATCATTTCTGGTTTAGCAGATATTCCAACATGTTAATGTGTTTCATGAGTTATTGAGCACATGATGAAACTTTTACTGCAATGATGTAAGTGTCCAAGGAAAATATGATAGTACATCGCAGACCACAAAGTTAAGGTGGCACAACTGTCGAAGCATATAAGATTATCTCTTTTTTATAGCACTATTAGTGAACTATGTACTATTATTTTCCTTTGTCCCTCTAAAATGTTATGTGTCCCACAAATTTGGAGGGTGGGGTACACAGTAACCCCTGCCCACGGGATCCTATGTGCAACACTGTGGGATGAACTCATTAAAAAATATGTTTTCTTACCTCTACCCTACAACTTTCATACCCATTTTCTGGCAAAGCCCTAAGATAAACTTAACAAATTAATAGTTTTTCTGTTAATTAATTATTAGGTAAACTTTGCCATCTCAAAACTCATTGTAAAATTTATGTTGCCCAAGGTCATGATAAAGTGACACATTTATTTTAAGTTCTCTGTTAACGTGTTCACAATTAAAATGCATGATTTTACTTATGTACATTTAATTCTGTTTTATAATATGATAATTATAGTTATCATTTTAGTTCAATAAGTAGTCTTAATAATTAAAGGTCTACACCAGTTGTAACAAGGAATTCATTTTAGTGAGGTATTTCATCCCTTTTTATTTGCCTTTTGTGGTACAAAGAAGGTGCTGGCAGTAGGAAAAATTTGTAATATAAAGTATGTTGCAGCAAGAAACAATTGTATAAATTTAATTTCACTGATCTGAAAGAGTGAATGTTAGCCATCTTATGCGTGAATAACATTTATGTGCTACTGCAGTGTATAACACTAGGGATTAACATGTATTATTACAATATGAAATATTACAATCTTACCATTTCCTATACTGTGAATCATTTTCAATGTTATAACTTTTTGTGGTGTGGTGAAAATTGTTTTTTTTTGTCTGTACTTAAATTCTTAGATAGGGAAGGGGGTCCTGTTGTTTCCACAGAAGAATCGTTTGTTGGGTCTTTAAATTTGTGGTTGTAAGCAACTACAAAATCCACAGAAATTGATATCCATTGAAAAGTAGTGAATTTACAGTACTGGTAGTCTGTTTGATTGATCTGGTAATTAATGGAGATGTGGTTCCAGGATTGAAAAATACTTATGTTGACAAGAAGATTAACCCTTAGCTAGGGAAAGACACACACAAATCATAAGATTTCACTGCCTTGTAGAATACTCTTTGATAGGAACAGAAATTAAAAACTGTGCTGATATATCTTGAGAAGTCACCTTTATACTAATGTTTCTGTACACATATCATGTGGGCATCTCAATTAAAATTGCCAGTATGTCTAACCATTGACCTAATGGATATGAGAAGAATGCACTGCCCCCTAATAAGGATAGCTATTTATTTTAAATCTGCATTTTTTTCCCTGAAAAAAAATCATGATTATTGACAGAATACATATACATCTGTGCAAGTTGTTAAAATTTTCTGAAACATAATGGAGTTGCAAAAATGTGAAATTGTACATGTTATATATCCCAAAGTGTTTGGGTTAACCACTCAGTTAGACAAACTCTTGTCCACCCACCAAACAATACCTGTAAATATGCAATCAGGTAAACATCTACCTGGGCATACAAAAATATCCAAACAAAAAACCTGGAATAATTGGTCAACAAATCTATAATTTTTCATGATTTATTGGTCATTATAATTAGTTTATGTAGAATGTCTTTAGTTTACTGTTAATGTATAAGGCAGATATAATGATCTTTTTATATATCACTTTGATTAAGCACTGTTAATTACACTTAGTCAGAGTTATGAATATTTAGTGGTTTTCTGTTATGCAGATTTCCAGTTTTCATCTGTTACAGTGGAAAGTTGGGAAATGTTTTGTATGTTCATGTTTTTGTAGGGGGCACAATTAAAATACCTACTTATAACGACCATTTGTAGAAAGTTAACAAGTTACAAATGGTGTTTTGTATATTAAGCAGGTGGTATATTTACATTTTTTATGACATACTTATATTATTTCATTTTTGTGATGATTTTTTTTTACTTAAATGTGAAATATAGAAAATTATTGGTGAAATAATTTTCACATTTTTTCATTCCTATATTTTCACATGTGAAAAATATATCCTTTTATTTTCACATGTGAACATAACAAGATTTCCCATCATCCCATGTGACACTTGATTGTGTGTACCTACATAAGTTATATCTGTAGCAAGAAGAATGAGCACTTTGTGAGCTAGAACAAATAAATGGAAACAGCATTACCTTTCAGACATGGACATTTTTTTTTGCTGAATAAATTTGACTCTGCCATTCGCATCTCTATGAAGTTATTTCCCCTTAACACCTTGACAACAATGATAAACCAGCTGTGATGCATTGCTGAATCAGACCTACTTTTGTGGTGAGATGGAGTAAAAAAAATATACAAACTGTCAAATATGTAATTTACTGCAACAGATTAAATCAACCTGATCCTATCACTCTTACATCACAGATATTTATATGATCAGTCAATGAAAATGAGGTGAATTGAAGAAAAGGGTGGTGGAGGTGGTATAATGAAAAGTTAGTTTAATCTTTTAAGCTTCGATTCAGGAGCAAGTTTGGTATATAATAAAAAGAAAATGTTCTTTTCCTGCATAAATACCGGATATATTTCATCCTGTGGTACAAAAACAGTATATTTTAACATGTAGCTTTGCCCTTCGTTAAAATATCATGTTTTTTGTACCACACAATGAAATATATCCAGTATTTAAGCAGGGAAAGAAAATGTCCTCTATTTATTATGTATTGATTCTAGAAAGGAACTAATAGTTTCATATTTTTTTCTTATGGAATAATTCATTGTCATGTTAGCCAGAAATCTCTAAACTGAGTCATGAAAGATACTTCATTTATGGTCATAAGGGAAAGTTACTCAGTGTGAAGTATATACCACAGCAACAGGAAGTAAATGGCTACATCTGTACTTTGATTGAGATGTTATCTTATGTCATGAGTAAAGTGGAAAAATGAGGAAATAGATATGAGATGCTATATTGCCACAGCTACTGAAAAATTTACAAAAAAATTTTTGCTTGGATGAAAGAATGAGGTAACTCAAGTAAGAGTTACAATAGTGGTATCCTTTGTCATAATCGGATTATCTCTGGTATAATGTAACTTCACAAATAAAAAAAATAGTCTGTGGGAGGTTTTATAGGATGGAATTTTAATTGTAAAATGTAACTAATAGCTTCAGATAATTTTTTTTACTTAAGAAATGTTTGTTAATAAGACGGTATGTCTTCCTGCATGTTCTATTTGGTGAGACTCTTGTTATGAAAATGCATATTTTTCGAGCTTAAGAAAGTGGGAATTTATTTTAAAAAATCATTGCCCAAGGAATCATGAATACAGCAATGGATTAACCCAGGACATCAGAAATTATCACATATATGCCTGTGTGATCAGATTGGGCAGAAGTTCATTGTAATATTTTTCATGCAACAGTTGATTGACATTTTCCATGCCCAGCTTAAAAGGTCAGTTCAGTCAGGGCTGTATAAATTTGATGGTTCCAAAACCTGAAACTATTTTATTGTCTCTGGGAAACAAAAGCCTTGTTGTAAGAGTTTAGTCTTGGGCATGTGTAATTGTTTTTAAAAAATTAGTTGGACAATGTGCTGTTTTAAAGCAGTACAATAACTCGTTACTGACAATTAGTGCTTGTTACTTATGCCTCAACAAAACAAAATGCCTGCATTGTAAGTAATTTCTGTCACAAATGGTAAAAGTTGCATATTGTTTAGGTTTAGAGAGGCTACTGTGGACAAAAAATAGGACAAATTATTGGTCAGGACAAGCTACATTTTCAAAGTTACCCATGCTGGACATTATGCTGCAAAAATATTTTTCACAATCCTAACGGTGTTGGCCCACCTGCATGTTGATCAGTAGTGATTAAGGAAAGAAACCAGCATCACCCAATGGCAAATCCATTAAAAAGAAATTGATGGTGAAGTTGTTTTTTTAAATTGTGAAACAGAATGAAATTTTACATATATTTGTATATATTGATGACAGTTGTGATGATTATTTTGGAGTTAAGAATTGATGAATGAATTGTAAGAAAGGTTGAAAACCCAGATCCACTCATGAATGAAACAGACAATACATATTGTTTCAGTTGTTAAGGCTTAGATCTGTTCTGTTTAAACATATATGGTACTCAGGGAAGGCAGTTTTAAAAAAAAAATATATGCCAAGGAACTCTGATTATTCAGAGTTCATATGAAAATTATTAACATTCTAAATTGCATCTCCACTCCACATTGAAAGTGCCTTTCCTGGCTCCCAAGCATGTTTTTTCTGGAACAGCCTTTATTGAACATTAAATGTTGCAATTATGTTTTATTATTAAATGGATTGTATTAGTTTAAAATGTTTTCAGAGTGGATGGCATATATACCTTATATAATCTCTTTTATGTCATTAAATGTACTGTGCATGTAAATGTAAAATACATTTGTTAACTGTCATATGATTAATATAAAATTTGTGCTCCAAATAATAAAATATTACAATAAAGAGAAAATTAAAATAGTCCATTCTTGTTCTTTTTCTTTGTCAGCTGTGATATCGAAGTAAATAATTATTTAATTAGAGGTAATTCTATCCAAATTGTTTGTAATCTATGTTATTTTAATTGATTCTTGGCAAAAGGGGGTCAACTCAATGAAAATTTAAGTTCTGAATTACTGAATCAATTTGCAACAGTAAAAGTGAAATTTGTTCCCTTTTACATTGACATATGGACATAGGCATGTCACTGTTAATTGACTATTTTGTGTGGCATACCAATTTTCATCCATTTCAGAGTTGCTTAAAACTATGAATGTTGAGACACAACAAAGTTCTGTCAGTGAAAACAATCAGCCCACATCCCAAACCATGAATTAAAGTAATAATGTAAATGTCATTATTTACAAAACTATGAAAATTGAAACTCACAAAAATAAATGAATGCTCAGTAGTATTTTAGGAGCATTATAGTAGAATTTTTAAGAATGTATTCTTAATAAATCTGGCCTTGTGCACAAGCAGGACAAAATTAGTGATAGAAAGCAGGTTCCTCTTTCATAAAACTTGACACAATTCCAAACCTTATTCAGAACAGTTCTGATCAGTCAGAATGCTTTGTTTGTACAATTTAAGTAATATTTCCAAGTCTGGAGCAACATTTATTACTCAAAATCTTGAATAACATTATACCATAGAGAGGGGCCAGGACTGCAAGGATGAAACCAGTTTGTCTTGTAAAGACTCCACCAATTAAATTGTTATTAAACCAGTCAGTGTGTAAATCTTAGAACAATCTAGGTTACCTCCAACCACTACCACCGAACAAACTGTAATTGAACTGGTCAGCAATCAATGCTTAGAAAAATCTCCCCTTACCAAACGTGTTATTTCCAGTTTGTTGTCAATATATTGTCAGTTAATTATCAGGCAGTGTAAAACCATCTTCTTGTCAATCTATTGTATGTTTCAAGCCAGCATATTGTCAGATCAACATTTTTAAGAAATATGGAATCAAATTCATTTTTAGTTATTAAAACAATCCCCATAAATTGATTTCACTGCAGTTCAATTTAAAGTTATCCAATGTAAGAAACTTCCATCTATTAATACTGAAAACAGTCTGGACATCTGACATTAGACTGGATTTTGTAAGTTTTTATCTGTTTACACATGTATTACTAATGTATTTTCAGACTAAAACGTTCTTGCCAGATGTGTTTCTTGTCTGCTGTCGGCTATTGCAATTTTAACAGAAACTAGATGATTGGTAGCAATTTATGTAAGTGCCGATGTATGGGGATTATAAAATATAATTTTAAACGCCAACATGAAAGATTTTTGCGTAGCAAAAATTTGGCGGCTTTCAAATTACAATTATTTAAAAAATACACCCTTTGGTCGCGGGAAGCAAAGCTTTATCAACAACGATACCATCAAAATGTAGGAATAAGCGTGTATATTGTTGTCGTTTATATTTCTAAAGATACTCTTTGCAAACAAAATCTGCTGGCAGTCAGGCCTATATTAATGGTTTTGGCTATACTACACTCTTCTGTGCGACTGCAGGAATAAGATTATTGATCGACATTACACTGTGTAGAATATTCTGCTGATATATTTTCTCTGCAGCCGACTGTGGCAGAGAATATTTTATATAAAACAATTACCGCGGTATATATAAATGGCGAAAAATTCACAGATTGACGCGTATAGTATTTTAAAAGAATTTATGAGTATGTCTGAGTCTGGGATTAATCTACCATATCAGTGGAGTGTGCGTAGCGTTACAGAAAAGATTAAATCGCTGTTTCGCTTAAATGCACCATACAGATTTGTTAAAGAGGCTCAATAGACGTATGATTTTTCAAACACGTATCCGAAGCATCTTGATAAATTAATCAACTTAGGAATTATCTTGGAAAAATAGTGATGTCTACTTGGCCAAGCTTATGAGAATAAACCTTTAAAAAAAAAAGATTTTACGAAATTGTGCAAGAAAAACTGAAGTTGCTGATGTTGACTAGACCACCTAGTGTAGATAATGAAACAAGCGAATACTATAATATTTTTTTTTTTTTGTATTGACATCAAGATAGATGATAAAAACATGTAATACGTATTTGTACCATATATAGTTCTAGATAATAATTTTTCGTCACTGTAACATAAAAGAAAGAAAACGGAGAGAGAGGGAGAGTTTTCAAATCATATCAGTTGATGATCAGTGTTACGACTCTATGGTCTAAAAAAAATGTAACAGAAAGAAAGTGAAACCAACAAATCAAGTAAAAATCAACAAGCAATTTATTACTAGATAATTAAAATGAAAAATCAAAAAGTCACTTACAGTAATGTGTTTATGTATCCTAATAATCCAATAAGAATGATTGTTCTAATCACAAGTCCTAAATATAGAATGTGTCCTTGAATGTTATTATGTGCTAATGGTCTCCAAAGTCCTGATGTACTAGAAATCTTGATGCGCTGAAGTCAAAATGAAGTAATCCAAAATCTCTGAATAAGTTCACATAAATTCCAAAATTGTCAATCAAAATCCAAAAGTTTATGAGCACTGTTATAATCCAATGAATAATTAAAATAATTCCTCTCTTAGAATTTGGAATGAATTTTCACAACTGTAATAGCTCTTTTCAAGACTGATGGTAATGTCGAACTGAACAAAATGTCTACCAAACATGGTATATATAAAGATAGGTCACATGACAGAATGTTCTAGATTGGTCACATGACAGAATGTTCTAGAATGTGAGTCATCTTAATGGAATTCTAACTGTAAACAAAATCAACCTTGACCTTCAAATTGAGAAAACATATTGATCAAAACAACCTAATTCAAGGACACTAGTTATACATGTTTTTCCTAACATAAAGATTTAATCAAATATTAAAGTGAAGAAACATTTATAATTTCCTGAAATATTTATAATATTATATAAACATCATACATAACACCTCCCCTCATAAAGAAAAAGAAAGATTTATATAATAAAGCTTTCTTTTGAATATACATCTAATACTACAATAACCAAAATTACATAAGAACATGTTTTACGATACTGGACTTAATTACATCAAGCAATATTACATTTCTAGGCACGTGAGAGTGCATCTGCAATCACATTGTCTTTTCCCCTGATGTGTCTGATGTCAATGTTATATTCCTGCAATATCAAACTCCATCTCAACAATCTCCGATTTTTATCTTTCATTTTGTTGATGAAAGTAAGGGGATTGTGATCACTGTACACAATAATTGGAGAAAGAGCTGAGGTAACATACACTTCAAAATGCTGTAAAGCCAATATCAAAGCCAAACATTCCTTCTCAATTGTGGAATAATTTTTCTGGTGCTTGTTTAGTTTTTTAGAAAAATAACACACAGGGTGATCCACACCACTTTTGTCTTCCTGAATCAATACTCCACCAACCCCTACATCACTTGCATCAACAGATAATTTAAATGATTGGCTAAAATTTGGTGCAGAAAGAACTGGTGCATTCTTAAGCATGGCCTTTAACTTGTCAAAAGATTCCTGACACTTGTCAGACCAATGAAATTTGGTTTTCTTACTCAATAAACTTGTTAAAGGTTCAGCAATTTTGGAAAAATTGGAACAAAATTTCCGATAATATCCAGCCATACCTAGAAATCGCATCAGTTGCTTTTTAGAAATTGGAACTTGAAATTCAGAGATAGCTTTGACCTTAGCTTCTATAGGTTTAACTTGACCTTGTCCCACAATATGTCCTAAAAATGTGACACAAGCATGACAAAACTCACTTTTGCTCAAATTAATTGTCAGATTCGCATCACTAAGTCGATCGAAGAATTTTCGAATGGTTTCCAAATGATCTTCCCAGGTGTTGTTGTAGATAATGACGTCATCGATATAAGCGTCACAATTATCAAGACCAAATGTTATCATGTTCATCAGACGTTGAAACGTTGCAGGAAAATTTTTCATTCCAAACGGCATGACTTTATATTGATAAAGTCCATCTGGAGTTGCAAATGCTGAAATTTCTTTTGCCCTTTCCGTCAGTGGAATTTGCCAGAATCCTTTTAAAAGGTCAAACTTGGTGACATATTTAGCATTTCCAATTTTATCAATGCAATCGTCCATTCTTGGGATTGGAAATGAATCAGTTTTGGTGACACTGTTGACTTTTCTATAGTCAGTACACATACGGAATGTATTATCTGGCTTGGGAACAAAAATACATGGTGAACTCCAGTTACTTTTACTTGGTTCTATGAAATCATTCTCCAGTAGATACTGAATTTCTTTCTTCAGATAGTTCTGTTTGAGAGGATTCATCCTATAAGGATGCTGTTTCACAGGCGCAGAATCTACAATGTCAACGTCATGATAAATTTTACTTGTTCGTGTTGGAACATCAGGAAACAAGTGCTCATAGTCATGTAATAGCTGTTTTAGTTCATTTCTTTCCTGTTGTTGTAGATGTGAAAGTTTCTGGTCTAGGTTGTTCAATATTTCTGAATTCCGAAGATTGGTTATACCAGAGTCACTATAGTCTGATCGTATTCCATCATTGATATCTTCACTGTGTGGGACAGGTACAACTAAATTAACTGAATAATTAGCTGAGCTATCTCTGTCAAAATATTCCTTTAACATATTTATATGACAAAGTTGTTTCTGTTTCCGTCTCTCAGGAGTGTTAATGATATAATTTAAGTCATTTACTTTCTTTTCAACATTATAAGGACCAAAAAATTTAGCCTGAAGAGGATTCTGAGGTATGGGAAAGAGAGCCAGAACTTTGTCACCAGGTTTAAAACTCCTTTTCTGTGAATTTCTGTCATACCTTAATTTCATTTTTGACTGGGTAGTGTGAAGATTAGTTCTTGCTACTTCACCGGCCTTTGACAACTTGTATTTGAAATCAGAAACATAATCAAGAAGATTAATCTTTGAGTCTTCATTTGAAAGAAGTTTCTCTTTCAATAATTTCAATGGTCCACGGACAGTATGACCAAAAACTAGTTCAAAGGGACTAAAACCCAACGACTCTTGAACTGATTCCCTAACAGCAAACAACAACAAATGAACACCCTCATCCCAATCCTTTTCTGTATCAAAGCAATATGATCGAATCATATTCTTCAAAGTTTGATGAAATCTTTCCAAAGCACCTTGACTTTAAGGGTGATAGGCAGAAGATTTAAACTGTTGGATGCCTAATTCATGCATAACTTGTTGGAAAATTCCAGACATAAAATTTGACCCTTGATCCGACTGGACAGATTTGGGAAGGCCAACAAGTGTAAAAAACTTCACCAAAGCTTTCACAATAGTTTTAGTTTTTATATTTCTCAGAGGAATTGCCTCTGGAAATCTTGTAGATGCACACATGATGGTCAACAAGTATTGGTTGCCTAACTTGGTTTTAGGTAAAGGACCAACACAGTCTACTATTATTATACTAAATGGTTCATCAAATGCAGGAATAGGTTGCAAATGAGCCTTAGGTATCTTCTGATTGGGTTTTCCTACCATTTGACAAGTGTGACAAGATCTGCAGTATTTAGAAACATCACTTTTGAGTTTCGGCCAATAAAAATGATTCAAGATCTTGTGATAAGTCTTACGGACTCCTAAATGACCAGCCAAAGGGGTTTCATGGGCTAAATTAAGAATTTCCTGTCGATATGACTTAGGAACAACAATTTGATAGCTCACTGACCACTCGTCACCAGCGGGTACATCAGGTGGTCTCCATTTCCTCATAAGGACCCCATTTTTCACAAAGTAACACACTGGAACTTGTGTGGCTTCAGTTTCACTAATAGCCCTCTGAAACAAACAAGATATCTCGGAATCTTGCTCCTGTTCAACGACAAGGGATTGTCGTTTGTCATCCTGATTAGAACAAAGAGAATGAGTTGCCAAAAGAGGATCACTGTGATCAATACCATTTGATTGATCAATACCTGAGGAAAAAGTGACCTCATCAAAAAACTGACCAATACATGTGTCAGCTAAAGGAATAATATCCTGATCAACATCAATCTCAAGAGCTCTTTTTTCCATAGCTCTAGTAACTGCACAAGCAGGGTACAAATCAGGGATTTCAGTTTCGACAGGATCAACTTTCTGATCCAAACAAGGCTTGTCAGTTACAAGTGGATTAACCACAACCTTATCTCCAGCTAGGTCATTGCCTAGTAATAAATGAACACCCTCTATGGGTAAAGAAGTCACTGCCCCAACAGTCACAGGTCCAGAAACTAAGTCTGATGCCAAATTTACACAATGAAGAGGAACATTTACAAAGCCGCACTCAACTCCCTGAACAAGAACACTTTCACTTGAAGAAGACTCCTCAGACAAAGGCAAAGTACCTGATAATAAAAGACTCCGAGAAGCTCCAGTGTCCCTTAATATTTTAATTGGGATAGGTTTGGCAGAATCACCAATAAGTGATATAGAACCTTCTGACATGAATGGTTCATAAGCCTCCAAAATAGAATCAGACTGGGGTTTGTTTGACCCAACAAATGTATTGCTTTCAATACAAGACCGTGACCTTGACCTCGTAGAAATAAGAGCATTTGGAAAAGCTCTGTCTTTTCTCTGGTGCTTATTTTTCAACTTGAAGCAATCAGAAATAACGTGCCCTTTCGTTTTACAATAAGTGCACGTAGGAAGAGATAAGGATTTCTGATCAGTCTTATCAGATGTTTGATTCCTAACAGTTGTGCTGTTGTGAAATTTGGAAGTACTCGAATGAGATTGAAATGGTTTTTTACCAGAAAACTGCTGAGAGGACGACTTATTGCCAAATGAAATTTTGTGAGTCAAGGAATAATCCTCAGCCATACGAGCAGCATTTTCCAAAGTTTCCACATTCTGCTCGTCAAGATAGGTTTTAACATCACTATGGATGCACCTCTTGAACTCTTCAATTGACTTTCTCATGCACTCTATCCCCTCCCGCAGAGGTTTTATGAAATTCTGAACATTAGATGCCATTGTAAGTGCTTGTTGGTTTCACACAAAACAAATTTCTTTATTAAAAATCTTTGCCAAAGACAACAAAAATTCAGAGACAAAATCAATATGAATTTCAAAGATAAATTTAATATCTCTAATATGCTTTAATGAAATTCAGATCCCAGAAGACGAGCCCCCAATTTCTGTTACGACTCTATGGTCTAAAAAAAATGTAACAGAAAGAAAGTGAAACCAACAAATCAAGTAAAAATCAACAAGCAATTTATTACTAGATAATTAAAATGAAAAATCAAAAAGTCACTTACAGTAATGTGTTTATGTATCCTAATAATCCAATAAGAATGATTGTTCTAATCACAAGTCCTAAATATAGAATGTGTCCTTGAATGTTATTATGTGCTAATGGTCTCCAAAGTCCTGATGTACTAGAAATCTTGATGTGCTGAAGTCAAAATGAAGTAATCCAAAATCTCTGAATAAGTTCACATAAATTCCAAAATTGTCAATCAAAATCCAAAAGTTTATGAGCACTGTTATAATCCAATGAATAATTAAAATAATTCCTCTCTTAGAATTTGGAATGAATTTTCACAACTGTAATAGCTCTTTTCAAGACTGATGGTAATGTCGAACTGAACAAAATGTCTACCAAACATGGTATATATAAAGATAGGTCACATGACAGAATGTTCTAGATTGGTCACATGACAGAATGTTCTAGAATGTGAGTCATCTTAATGGAATTCTAACTGTAAACAAAATCAACCTTGACCTTCAAATTGAGAAAACATATTGATCAAAACAACCTAATTCAAGGACACTAGTTATACATGTTTTTCCTAACATAAAGATTTAATCAAATATTAAAGTGAAGAAACATTTATAATTTCTTAAAATATTTATAATATTATATAAACATCATACATAACATCAGGCATAAAGTGACATTATATATTATGAACACATTATACACTATAATGTTCATCATGCTATAAAATACGCATTTGAATTATAACAACATTTTTCTTAATTACTGGTGGAATAATGGCTCCCACTTTTTTAGACCCCATTATTTCTAAATCATAAGATCCCATGGAACCATTCTCTAAGAACTGTATTTGTTGCACAAGTTTGTTTTCCTGTTTTAATTTACACTTCTTTTTATATGAAGCATATGAAATGGTTTTTCCATGGATTTCCATCAACAATGTATCTAGAAATAATGAATCTCATATAGTCAATCTTAGATCTGAATTCAATACATTGTCAATATTTCCACCATAATCACTTGAAGCGTATTGTAATTTTATTCTCTTCATGTAATTTTTGATTTTATCAATATAGTTTTATCAACCAGTAAACTGTTATTAAATTTCCACAAAACTTTACCTCTTATGAAATTATTTGAACTCAAACGCAATATTATCATGGAATAGTCAGACCTATAACTTTGTTCAGTTGTCACTTTTCCTACGTTTGGCTTATCAAATTCAGACACAAGAAAGAAATCTAATCTAGCTTGTTTAAAAGGACTTTTTCTTCTCCGTGCATATCTCTTTAGTCCTGCATTTAATGCCCTAAATGGATCAACGAGACCAAAAGTTTCTTTTATACTTAATAATGCATCTCTAGCATTAGGGTTATTTACATTTCTATAATTACATGAATCTAATTCTGGATCTTGAACCAAGTTGAAGTCCCCACATATAATAATAGACTCATTTTCATATTCATTTATAACATCATTTATATTATTGTAAAATTCTGGACAATCAGTATTTGACCCATATACATTAATTAAAGAAAAGTTTCTTTCACCAATTTTAATATCTAATGCAATCAGATTACCATCAGGATCCTTTTTACATTCTTTTATATCATACTCAAAGTTGTTATTGAATAAAATACAAACTCCTCGAGAGTATGACCTGTAACAATTTTCAATACATTCATAACCCCATTGTGCTCTAATATATGAAATTTTATCCTCTATAAAATGTGCATCTTGTAGGGAATATATATCACACTATTTTCTATTTTTTTAAAAAATAATCGAAAACATCCTTACAATTTTCAAAATCTCCAAGTCCCCAACAGTTGGCATATAGTATTTTTATGTTTGAACTATCCATTCTCAGTCTAAAAGTATAAATTCCTCATGTATAAATTCACCATGTTTTGTGATCAATAGATAAAGTGGTGATAAATACCACATATAGATTAAAAAATACTACGTGTAGATTAAGAAAAACATCAGTGATTTGATATATGCCAGGAAAATGTCCACCGAGAACTCTCTCTAGTCTTGAACAGACTGCAGTATTTAAACACACAGACACACACAAATACAAGTACAAAAAATACAAACCTAGAAAAGTGTAATGATTTATCATGACCGCTTGGGAGGTAAGAATCCCAATAAGTAGGATCATCAGCATACCATACACTTAAGTGTTGGATATAAACATATACTACAAAACAATGTGAGTACAAGTTATGCTAAAACCTTATTCCATGATAACCTAATGTATACACACACAAATATTAAAGTTGGGAAGATTATTTGTGTTATTGCTTATTCATATATGTACACATGCAAATATTAAAGGTTGTGAAATTATTTATGGGTACTCTTTTAATTATTAATAGCCTCTAGGACAGGTCAATTTATTTTGGTAGTGAGTGAAAAAAAGATAAGAAAGAAAGAAACCTTTAAATATTCTATTGACCAGTTTGAAGCAGTCTTGTCAGTGCCTGTATTATTTTTTCACCTTCATAATAATACTAACAATATTTATTATTATTGTCACGATCATTATCATCATTAACACTGTTACTGCTGTCTACTAGAGGCACTATATACTCATTGATGTGAAGTATTGTTACATTATATGTTAAATATTGCTCCTCTCAAACCAACCAGTAACATGCATAACACGAATAACTTACCCACTGTCATTTTAAGTTAAGCCCTAAGGTGCTCCTGACACTTGAGCTGTCTTACTGTTATAACTGTCAAAACTAACCCCCATTATAGTAGGCTGAGTGACATTAAAGTAATACAATACTTAGTAATACTACTCATATTACTTAGCCACAGGTGAGCTACTACTCATATTGTCCAGTTACATGTTATATCACTAAGACTAATAAGACTGAGTAGGCTAATAAAAACCTTTGGTTGAACAAAGAGTAGCTGTTAAAGCACTTCACCTGCGCAATATTATAATCTACCTTTTTCCCCACAAATATGAACGTGCAGGATAAATAACAGTTTGGAACAAAACATAATCAAGCATTATGTATAGCTAAATGAATGAGACAATGAAAAAAAATGTGGTTGCTACATTTGTAATTACTGACTTAGTTATTTATTTGTTTGTGTCAAAGCAGCAGCTTTTTGATATTTATTTTGACACTTTCAGAAGTATCATAATATTTATGATATTATGAAAAGTTATTTGCACAAAGTATGAAAAAGACAAACCTCAGCTTAATCATCACAAGATATGGAATAATTTACACAGATCACAGTTCTCTTAATTTTTGATAAGTGGGAAAAAAATGTCCAATGGTACCATTTAATGATACACATGCGATCTATGATTCGGAATTAATCACTGCATCAATGTCATCATAAAGGTCAAATCTAAGTCTTCTCCCTGCTTTTGTTTTGACATAGACCCGGCAATTAAAGTACCAGGCAGATTCTATCTTCGAGTGCTTAGACAGAATGTTAATGAGACCCATGTTTAGTTGGGTTATAGTTTCAGTCATTCTTATTGAATATTTGTATTTCAATTTCTTTTTGTCCTCAACTATGGATATTTTGGACCAGAATTCAGAAGTTTCATTATTACTGGCTTTGGTACTTCAGTCCGAGAGTTCTATGGATGGCGAGTATGTCTCTCTGATCCATGTATTTACCTGTAGATTCTTTGACTAACTGAGCCCTTTTGGTCTTTCAATGTTCATTTTGGGTATCTGGCATGCAAATATTTTCACATTGTTTGTTTCTCGAGTACTGCTCGTTTTGATTTGCTTTCTGCATTGCCTTGTTTACCTGATGTGATGTAGTTTTGAGTTCTTCAAATTCACCTTCTCCATTTTTGTAATTTCTATTTTGTTAAAAATTGTTCATTTTCAAACACTAAAGACTCCATCCTTTCCTGCAAATCTGTCATCCTATCTTTATTTCTTGTCCAGTTCTCTTTTCAACTCTGTTTTCATTTTGGCAAACAGTTGAGACACAATTTCTGACACCACCCCACCTAATTCCTCTCTTGTTATCAGTAAGTTGATATCTTCCTTTGTAACAGCTCCTTTCAGGGTCGATTTAATTTCTTACAAATCCCTCTGGATTTGTTTTTAAAAAACCCACTTTGTTTCTCAGTGTTCATAATTAAATCTCATGGGTCATGTCTTACACTGGATTGTGAATTATCGTTTGATCTGGTTTGAGGCTTTGATCTATCTTTCATTTGTCCCTACAAACTTGAGTTGAGGGTGGTCTGAACTGTTTTCTTATTATTACTCATTATGCTAATATTAGCGCTGCAAGTAATTTAGTTATTTTCTCATTAAAAAAATCAGTGGATTAGGCTACTAATAACCTGAGTGTATGAATGTCTCTACAGCAAAACACATAAATACAATAGGGGGTCGTCTCAAATAGTCAGTTGAGGTCCTAACAAATGGAAATAATGCCAAAAGCTTTTCCATCTAATTTAAAAATAAAGTTTTCCTTCTAAATTGCATATTCCACAGGAATTCTAAGTAAATATATTCTAAGAGGAAACATTAAAATACGGATATTTGAATCACTCCATCACATTTGTAACTTACAGAAAAAACACCAACACTAGAGAGAGAGATTTTCATTAGCTTTAGGCTCTGGTGGCCATCTTGAATCCCCAGATGCCTATGAATACTTTAATGTTGATGACATTGAAACATCAAGCTAATCTAGTAGCAATACTGAAGATCATCAAGAATAAAGTAATTAGAGATATGGAATCACCAACGACACGTTTTCGTAATTATGTGAGAATTTTAGAAAGTGAAGAGTGTAAGCGGGGTATGCATTGTTATTTTAAACATATTTTATTTCATAAATTTGTAGTCAGAGATTATAAGAGGTACAATATAGAAGGTAAAGAATTAGAACGCAAGCCAATGGCTTATAATGTTCTCCTTGTACGATAAAAAAATTGTAAATATATATGAATATATGGCTTATGATACTAAGTTTTAATGAGAAAAAAAATCAATTATTTAATAGTCAAAGTGAAGAGTCTCTTGGTTAAACATTAGCATTTAGCCAAGGTATATAAAGCAGGAGGATGAACAACGAGGGATTTGGTGAAAGGCGAGAATAAAGAAAAGAAAGAGGTTAAAAGGAGATATTGTCAAATAAAATGTGTGAAACAATGTGTAGAAAATTGAGAAAATAGGGAAAAAGAAAGGGGAGGGACAAAAATAAATAAATAAACTAATAAACAAGAACAAAAATGGGAGATTAAAAGTGAACAGTGCTTCCTTTTAGAGCGAGTCTTTGCAGAGGCGATGGTGAATCATTTGGAGAAAAACAATATGGGAAATTGCCGTTTATAACTCGTGGAAGTGCATGCGTGATAGTAACATGTGCGCTTAAGTAAATATACATTATTATGAGTTTCACGAAAAGAGATTCTCATGCAAAGACACAGAAACTATGGAGTCAATATACAAAAAACGGTACACGACATTTTATGTTGTCGGATGCCATTGTACAAGCGCCTGAAGTTACGTACACCATAATTGAAAACATAGATGATTATATCTACAACTCTATATCAATGAAGGACTTAGATAAATATGTCTATTAGAGAATGCAATTTGTAAATATATATAAAACGTTTAAGGGCATTTGGACGAAATCAATGCCAAGAAGGTGTATGCCTTGGAAAACGTGAACTATGCGGCAGACCATGCCATTACGAATATTGTAAATCACATTTGCTTGCGTTACGTGTTGGTATACGTGCTCGACCATGTCTTAAATGTCCTATCGGCGTAAAATCGCGTAATTATCTTTGACGACCATGCGGATCTATTCGCGAGTATTATCGTGCCCGCCATCGAAGATTTGCCTGCGCAAAAATATAAAACCTATTGCTGTAGAAATACCCTACGTTAACACGCCCGACGACGTTGATGAAAAAGATACAGAAGTCGATGAAATAATAGCCAGTATTGAAGCGATTGCAGTTTCCAAGCCTGGTAAAGTAAAAATGCTTAGCCAATTTATTGACGGAATTTGCAACTAGAGAACGATTTTTCCTTATATACCAGTATGCCGACTGTGATTCAACTGAGGCAACTTGCTAAACAGCGTGTGATTCGAATACCAAGCCGTATGCGAAAAGCTGACATACTTGACTTATTAAGACCTATAACTGAACAACTTCCCCCGGATCAGCTGTGATGTATGATGTTTACATACTTAACGTTAGCTTGTGATTGTAAGTTGTATGGTTATTTGAAAATATATACTTAACTTTTGTCCATGCTTGTACGTTGTGACATGACGGGTAGGTCAGTATTTTCATAGGCATTTCACAATTGGACTTTTGTGATATATGTCAGGTGGGCCAGTATTTTTCCATTAGAATTACTAATATTCTGATGTGACATAGCTCATGTAGGCCGGTGTATTTATATACAGATTTTGGTAAACAAATTCATTTCTGTTCTAGAATTCCGGTTCTAAAAATCAGTCTGTAAGGAATCTTTTTTTTTTAGTAATTTACAGTCGTGTTGTTGAAAGAAGATATAATTTGAGAGGAATTATTTCTTTAAAATATTGATTGGAATTACTAAAGTGCTCATGAACTTTTGGATTAATACATGATTTGGGGATTTATGTGAACTCATTCAAATACATTCTGGATTACATCTTTGTAGTACATCAGGACATTCAAGGCTATTGGAATTAATTTGGAACATTCTATTATTTTGGACTTATGATTAGGACGTTTAGGATTATTTGGAATTTAACTCACAAATTGTAAGTGTCTTTTGAATTTTCACTTTAATTGTCTGGAAATAAATTACTTGTTGAATTTACTTGATTTTATTGGTTTCACTTTCTTACTGTTACATATTTTAAGACCTAGAGTCGTAACACAACCACAACTAGTTGTGCAACAACTCCCCCACCAACAGCAACAGTACAACAACTGAAACAATCCGCGCGTGAGCGTAACATAAAAATACCAAGAGGCGCAAGAAAAACTGACATACTTGGGTTATTGGGGATCATAGTCGACAGACCGTGAGACAGCTTGGTGAAACTGCAGCACGATTCAATATCAAAATTCCTCCACGAGTCAAGCGTGCGGAAATTGTAAATATAGTCCAAGATTAACAAAACCGTCGACGTGTTGCAGCTACTATCGTTGTTAAGGCAGTCGAGTATGTTCGTGAAAAAAACCGCTATCATATCGCAGCTGCTATCGCCGCTGAGACTGCTGCGTATTTTCGTGAACAAGAAGCGCTCGAGTTTAAGTTTCACAAGCGTATTGGTGATTTAGAAAATTACGTGGCAATAATCCCACACACATACAAACCAGGCAGAGATGCTAGACAACTTCTATCAAAGATGATTCCTGGAATCGTATCAGTGTTACAATGCTCTGGCACCTTCGGAGTTAAAGCGGATATTGTTATCCATGCGCATTTGACTATGTCAGACAAGGATAGATTTAAAACCACAACATCGTGGAGTCATGGTGGTCCATTTATAACCCTTAACCGCAAAGACACTATGGCTCTCAATGAAGAAATCTACAAACCACTGAAAAGATTCTCCATACGTTGGAAAATATACCAACGCAAGTTCAGTATGGACTCTTGACAGATGTGCGGAAGGACAGGTACATATTTCCCCAAACATACCATTTCGCGGATTTAATTACATACCAAAGCCAGAATATGTTCCGCCGCGGTTGGTAATAAATGTGAAAAATAATGATAATCGATGTTTTGAATAGGCGCTCGCGTCCGCGTTACATCCCGCGAGCGATCACACAGATCAGCCGCGAAAATACCAGAAATACTTGGGTGAACTCAGTTGTGGCAACATGGAATTTCCGGTACAGGTTACTAAGGCCATACTCAGAAAGTTTGAAAAACTTAACCCGTGTATCGTGTTTTATCCGCTTGAACTATCCCCACAGGTATAAAGCGAAAATTCGCAAGGAAGGACCGAGATTGATCTGCTGTTGATATGCGATATGACTGGTTTAGAATCGCTATCTCATTACGCATGGATGAAAAATCTTTCCCGATTGCTTAACCGACACAGCAAGCACACTGATAAAAAAGTTTCCATGCAGACCTTGCGTGCATTTATTTAGCAGCCAACAGCTACTCGACGATCATAACTTTTACAGCGGTGGAATTAGTGAAAAACCACAGCGTACGATTATGCCAGACCCTGGTAAAAACATTCTAAAGTTTACAGCGGTGCAGCGAAAGATGAAAGTACCATATATCATTTATGTGGACTTTGAATCTTTGAACGTTCCAGTGAACGCTTCTGATGTTTCGTCAAACACAGTCCAAGTAGCTGAAAAATCCCATGCGGGTTTTGCTACACTGTAATCAGATGTGATGGAGCACCTGAGCCACCAATGCTGTATCGTGGCCAGAACTCAGTTTGGGAGTTTCTTAAATCGCTCGAGGTTACGGCAAAAATGGATCCGCAAACAGCTCTACTCGCCTGCAGAGATGAACATGACCCGTGATGATATTCATGAGTTTTCTGCGGCTACCCATTGCTGACTCTGCAATGGCGCTTTTAGTTTCATAGACTCGAAAGTTCATGATCACTGTCATATCACTGACGCGTACAGAGAAGTCGCACATAATGCATGCAATCTGCTGTTGCAAATAAACCAAAATAAAATTCCTGAGTTGTTTCATAATCTGCGTGGGTGTGATGGTCACTTAATAATGAAAGGAGTCGCAACGTCGTCGAATGCACCAATAAGCGTAATTCCCAACAATATGGAAAAATATATGACGTTTAGGATAAGACAACTGCAGTTCATCGACTCGATGCAGCTTCTGGATTCGTCACAAGACAAACAACCTTGCAGCGAATGGTAATGCTAGTTTTACAATTACTCAGCTGCCACCGATCGGGGCATTTCCACTAATGACTACACACACGCGAACAAAGGTTGGTCCACATTCGAATGTAAAAACATCGGTGACTGTCACGATCTGTATTTGCACACCGATGTATTGTTGCTCGCTGATGTTTTTGAGGCGTTTCGCAATTCTGCCATGAGAGTATACAAACTTGACCCCGCGCACTATTTCACATCACCGGGAATGGCTTGGGACGCGTTGTTATCAATGTGGAGTTGGAAACCAATGTGGAGTTGGAACTGCTTACCGATATCGATCAACATCTGTTCATTGAGCGCTCACTTCGGGGCGGAATTTCTATTGAGAGTCATCGCTACGCTAGAGCCAATAATCTACAAATCACCGGATACGACAAAACCAAACCAAGCAGTTACGTCATGTATCTTGACCTTAACAACTTGTATGGCAGGGAATGATGCAGTCCCCGCCTGTTGGTGGTTTTGAATGGATTGATCCCACGCACGTAGATATTCATAAACGTGTACACGAGTACGACAGCAACAGCGACCACGGTTACTTCTTTGAGGTTGACTTGGAATATCCAGAATAGCTTCACCACACCCATAATGATTATCATCTTGCACCAGAAGCGTTAGTGGTGCCATAGGATTGGTTCAAACTCATTGATACAGATATCTTCCTTACATTTGACTTCTCGCAGAATTTCATCTATTTTTCCCTTGTCACCCATCACAAATATTCCAAATGCACATGGAACTTCTGTCTCATCAATGTGATCTTTAAACAAATTATTCAATCTATTTACCTCTCTCTCCAAAGCAATTGCTTCGGATATAAAAACTGACTTCAGTCTAAGAGTTAAAATGGATGCATCTAACATAGAGCTCAGATGGTCATATTCATTAACTAGATCAGCTACAACAGAACCCATTTCCTCTTTGAGGAGTGCATCTTCTTCTTTACATCTCCTAAGTGTGGACAATAGTTCAATACATTGTCTCTTGATTGCGATCGACACATTTGTTGACCTTACAGTTCCAATCAGGGTTGTCCTCCAAACAGAATCATCAACATTCTTAACTTCTTTAAAGGTAATATTTTCTGGAAATTTTCCATTGGGCTCTTCTATTGATTTATAGATCCCAATTTTCTTTTTGATTTTATTCACCATCGTCTTCAACTGTCTGCTAAGTCTTGTAGATACAGAATGACCTCCTGAAATTACAAGATATTGAGACATCAGAGAAAGAATAAACAAATTGGTGAAAAGTAAAATGCAAAGAATCACTTAGCTTATTTATTTATTTATTTCTCATCAACAAAACCATTTCTGTATTGTCAAATAAATAAAAAGCTTTGAAACTTCTATAGAAACTGAAATATAATGTTATCACATATACATATGTCTCTTGTTCTTGTGATTACTACAGGGCTCATGCAAGTAAATTAGAGATTATACTCACTATTATACGAGTCTTTGTTAGCCTGTGCAGCAAGTTACTCCTCCTCAACCCACTCTGAAAATATCTCCTTATTTACACCTGAAATTGTGCAATTTATCTCATGAAACAAAATTTATGACTGGGAGGCAAACGAAAACAGAACTAACAATGACAAATATTCATTTTTCATATTGGGTAGTTCTATTTACAAACACACATTACAAACATTTCCATTAATCGAAACTTATGACAGATTTATGTAACTGATTAATTTTACAAAGTTGTTTATTTTTGCTCTATCAATTTTAATATATCATACATGTATTAAACTACAGACTAGTCTGCTACAAGCTAAAAAAGCTACTATTGAGTAAAACAAAGACATTTCTTACTGTGGTTAATTCACCTTTTATAATTTTGTGCTACACAGCACAATTAAATAAAATTAATTACTTACTATCTAATGGTGCAATGAGATCATCCAACACAGCCTGGCTTGTATCCTGCAGTGCCTTGGCTCTCATCATTCGGCTCATCAATGTGTTTCCTGTGACTGAAAAATAAAGAAAATAGCTTATAAAACCAATATTCAAAGAACAATAACCCTACCAGGTGTACTAAATCACTACACATATTTTAACCTTGGACTGCTTTAGACTAATCGTGCTGCTATTCAATTTTACAAGATAAAGGTCATTAGGGGAGAGCGGTCGGGGGCTAAACATTTCATCCATAAACATACTTAGTATGAAATACCAGTTGTTTGTAATGAAGTGGAAACAGAAGACGTATTATGGTTATGTATCAGGCAGAAATTATTCTGACACTTATATCATGCTTAAACTCAGTGCAAAATAAAAATCTTATAACTGATCTCAATAAAGGTTGCAAGGAGTGTCTGGGGTGTCTCAACTGCGAATGGGATATTGATGATGTGCTTAAGCAGACAAGAACGAAAACTTTTACAACACCAGAATATAAAACGTCTGGGACAGAGTAACATTACACAAAATTTAGTAAAATACGGTAATTACACAAACTTTAACACATAATCTTTAGGTTGATACTGCCAATGCTGCCATTGTAGGAAAAAATGGGAACACCAACATACTATAAAATCCGAATAATTGCATATGCTTTTCTTAAATAAGTGATGGTTGCATGCACTTATTTCTGTATATGCTCTTATTAATAATTGACTTTGATACAATGATTTAAAAACTTTAAATATTTATGCTCAGCAATGTAGCTTTGCATTATCTGTAAATATGTGTTCAATTATTACAAAATCAGTAGCAAGGCAGAATCAGAACAAATTAAATAGACCAACAGTAATTTTAAATAGGTACAAACTTAGTGTCCATGGAGCAAAGTTAGATCTTAAAGCCGGTTCATCTCTTGCAAAAACAAGTGCACTTATTCTCTCTCTCTCTCTCTCTCTCTCTCTCTCTCTCTCTCTCTCTCTCTATATATATATATATATATATATATATATATATATATATATATATATATATATATATATATATATATATATATATATATAACATGTAAAGTTTGTGTGTGATTACGTTCCGTACATGCTTCTTTTTACAAAACAATATCTCCACATTTAAAAAAATGAAAACATATTCGATAACAATTATCTTTAAGTTTAACTTCAGCAGTTGTCTTATTCATTATTTCTGTAAGTACCTAAAACTCCAACAGGTCTTTACTTGTCCTTTCACTGTTATAAGGACATACAGTGTTAACAAAGATCTAACAGGTCTTTACTTGTCCTTTCACTGTTATAAGGACATACAGTGTTAACAAAGATCTAACAGGTCTTTACTTGTCTTTTCACTGTTATAAGGACATACAGTGTTAACAAAGATCCAACAGGTCTTTACTTGTCTTTTCACTGTTATAAGGACATACAGTGTTAACAAAGATCCAACAGGTCTTTACTTGTCCTTTCACTGTTATAAGGACATACAGTGTTAACAAAGATCCAACAGATCTTTACTTGTCCTTTCACTGTTATAAGGACATACAGTGTTAACAAAGATCCAACAGGTCTTTACTTGTCCTTTCACTGTTATATGGACATACAGTGTTAACAAAGAAAAATATGGTGATATCGGTCTGGATAAGAAACGTTAGACATTACACTCCATTGCCTTTTGTTTGCAAAAAACATTTTGATTTCATCCCTTTAGAAAGTGTCGACATCGTCGATATTATGACGTCATAATGACGATCAAAAAAGACGCTGGTCTTGTATACATATAAATTACTCTTACAACATTCTTCCTGGTTCATATAAACCTTAATTATCTTTTCATTTAAGGTATGAATTGTCATGTTTTGCTTACTTTAATAATTTAATTTACCTTAACAAACATTTATAGCACTCTCTGTTGCCCACAAATTTGGGGAATCTCGTTCTCCCACTACATTCTGATCATCTCGGCCTTTTTTGAAAGATAAACATATATTTGATCCGTGGGATTGACCTCGAAGTTGCGAACACAGGCCCTGCTTGCAAAGCATTGCACAACCTTAAAAATGGAAGTCAAATTTTCATATTCTTCGCTAAACAGATCAAAGCAAATTTAATCTAAAGTGAGTCCGATGTAGATATGAAAGCATCCGGTGATGCAGGCTTAGGAAACTGTTTGTAATTGAACAAAAGAGAAGCTAGAGCGCCACCAATGGAGCAGTTGGTCAGGTTAAACAGCTTCCAGCCAACCAATCAAATCAGATCTCGTTTGACTTGCGGCAAACGAGGTTTTACGTGACGGCGCCATATTCAAATGTTATCTCATTGGAAAGAAATAAAGAAGGCACTGTCGATGATGTTCACTAGACAGCCAATACAAGTTACTGGTAAGTATATAATTCGGATTGTTTCTAGTTCCTCAGATCCAGTCTCTAATTTTCTCGTATATCACCTATGTCTTATTATAACTGATATTTGATTAAGTGTTGTTTGGGTGGGCTGCAGTGACCGAGCCACACTGTACATCACAGGGGCTTGTATTGTTGCTGACAATTTACCTATCAATCATATATGTACTATATATAAACCTAAAAAGAAGGATATTTCTCCCTTCTCGCTCGACCTATATAAGAGCTTTTTCAAGTTACACTGTGCGTATCGTAATAAATTTGGTTTATATAGTGCATGTATGATTGATAGGTAAATTGTAAGCAACCATACGAGCCCCTGTGCCCTTCAGTAAGGTTTTGTGCA
Source organism: Margaritifera margaritifera (assembly GCA_029931535.1). Classification (NCBI taxonomy): domain Eukaryota; kingdom Metazoa; phylum Mollusca; class Bivalvia; order Unionida; family Margaritiferidae; genus Margaritifera; species Margaritifera margaritifera. Next base: position 7,314,405 of record JAQPZY010001677.1, on the reverse strand, counting down.
AGTTTTTCCCTTTTACATTTGTACCTAAAGAACCGAATTCACTAATTCCTTTGTTTAAAAATAATGTGGTGTCGACTTAAAATCAATGTATCTGTTCATATTAAGAATAAAAATAGAAAGGTGACTAAGTTAAGTGATACAAATTTAAAAAAAAGCATTATTTAGGCTGTGTGGTTCTCGACAACTTGTAGGTTGATGATGGCTAACATAGATTGATCCAGGTTAGACTGCTGCACAGAAGTTTCTCGAAGAATATTCCACTGTACCTTTTTTTTCACCATATGCATAATGTGAAAGTCTGTAATCTCTGTAATGAAACTACAAAGTGATGTACATACATGTATATATATAATAATGTCAGTTTATAATATTGCAATTGTATGTCTTTCATAGCCTGCAAGATTTTCGTGTGATACAAAAATTAAGTTATCCCTATCATTTTCTAGGTAAATCATTGGTTTTTAAAGACCAAGAAAGAGCAAGACCTCTTACTAAATGTACAGTGGGAAAAGGAGAAAGCTAGTAAGTCACTTCTGGTTCTGTAAGAACGATAAAGATACATCATAAGGAAGATGATGTCAGGAGGTGATGCAGTGCAGCGACCCCTTTAATTCCAACTTTTGAAACAGCAGCTACAGATGAAATGGATTATAATACCAGTAGTTTCAAAGACGTTTTTCATTTTTATTTTTCACTCTCATATATAACAATGCGATCAAAATACAACTTCAGATGGAATCAGTATGCAAATGTTCAATTGTCATTAGCAAATACCCTATCGGAATATTCCCAGTCTACACAGATTGCCATATACATGGCACAGCTTTGACTTTGATCTAATACATCAAATGAGAAGAGTTTTTGAAGTTGTTTTTTTTTTGTTTTAGCTGCACTTTTAACACATTATTAGCTCTATCATGTTGAAGAAGTTGGAACTAAGTTTCCCAAGGACACACTGAGGCAGCCAAGCTAGGTTGGCCTTTCATCATCTAAGAAGGCAGCTTTCACCAACATCAAGATGACTGTCCAATACAAACTCAGAGAGGTGCAAGACTTGTGTCTGAGCAACAAGGCAGATGAGATTCAGTCCTATGCCGACAGGAATGACATGAAGAACTTATGTGATGCTTTAAAGACAATCTAGGGGCCACAGTCATCAGGAACATCTCCAAAAACTGAGTGCTGACAGCGCCACGCTGCTCACTGACAAAGAAAAGATACTTCAAAGATGGGCAAAACACTTCAACAGCATCCTCAATCAACAGTCATCTATCAGTGAGGAGGCAATTGACTGCCCCAAGTGGAAATCAACATATTACTTGCTGATCCTCCAGAGCTGACTGAAACTGTGAAAGTAATAGACCTGTTGTCAAATGGCAAAGCACCTGGAGCAGATGCTATACCAGCAGAAGTCTACAAAGCCGGAGGCTCGCACATGGTACAGAAAGTGATTAAACTCTTCCAGTCAATGTGGACTCGGGGAACTTTACCACAGGAATACAATGATGCATCTATCATCCACTTGTACAAGCGGAAAGACAAAACGACAATCCTACGACAACTATTGGCCCATCTTCTTGCTGTCAATAGCCGGCAAAATCCTTGCCAGAATTCTGCTGAATCGTCCTGTACATCACATCGATCAATGACTCCTGTCAGAGAGTCAGTGTGGCTTCAGGAAAGGACGAGGGACCACAGACATGGTGTTTGCAGCTCGTCAACTCCAGGAGAAATGCCAGGAACAGAACTCTAATGTGTACACGACGGACGAGGGACCACAGACATGGTGTTTGCAGTTCTTCAACTCCGGGAGAAATAACAGAACTCTAACGTCTACACGACATTCATCGACCTGACAAAAGCCTTTGACACAGTCAGCCGTGGAATTCTTTGGAAGATCGTGGCAAAATTTGTTTTCCCAGAGAAATTCATCGTGATGGTTTGGCAATTCCATAATGGCATGTTCGCTTGTGTTGTGGATGACGATGAGTCATCTGAACCATTTCCAGTCACCAATGGTATCAAGCAAGGCTGTGTGTTGGCCCCAACCCTCTACAATATGATGTTCTCTGCCATGCTTACTGATGCCTTCTGTGACTGTGACACTGGGATCGACATCAGATACCGGACTGACGACAAGCTGTTCAATTTGAGAAGACTACAGGCGAAGACGAAGTTACAGGAAGTGACTGTTCGTGATCTCCTGTTTGCTGACGACTGTTCCCTGAATTCCAAATCTGAGTCTGACACGCAACACAGTATGGACCATTTCTCTTCAGCTTGTGACAATTTCGGTCTCACAATCAGTATGAAGAAGACAGAGTTGATGCACCAACCTGCACCAGGAAAGCCTTATGTAGAGCCTACCATCATAGTAAATGGCCAAATCCTCGTGTCAATGGACAAGTTCATCTATCTCGGCAGCACACTGTCATGTGCACACCACATCGATGATGAAACCAATGCCAGAATTTCTAAAGCAAGTGTGGCCTTTGGCAGACTACGTACAATAGTGTGGGAGCACAGAGGCATTAGTCTACAAACAAAACTTAATGTCGGCAAAGCCATTGTGTTGCCGACCCTGCTGTGTGATTGCGAAACCTGGACGGTGTACAACGCCATGCCAAGAAGTTGAACCATTTTTACATGGGCTGCCTGAGGAAACTGATGAGGATAAGATGTCAGGACAGGGTTCAAGACACTGAGGTTCTCACACGGGCAAGCATTCCAAGCATCCACACTCTGCTAATGAAATCACAGTTGAGATGGGCATGCCACGTCACCAGGATGTCAGAAGAGCGACTAGCAAAGGAGATCTTCTACGGCGAGCTGAAGGAGGGAAAGCGATCTCATGGTGGTCAGAAAAACGCTTCAAAGATTCTCTCAAGTCATCCTTGAAACATTTCAACATTGACCCTGAGTCTTGGGAAGATCTCACACAGGATCGCTCCACCTGGCGCAGTCCCATGTATACTGGAGCTACAGACTTTGAACGGAGGAGAACTGCAGAGGCAGCGCAGAAGCGTGAGCAGCGTAAATTTCAGAACTGCAGCACGTACTCTATTGATCAAGCAAACCCAAGCGGCATCTCCTGTCAAGTGTGTCACAGACAGTTCATAGCACAAATTGGCATGATCAGCCATTCACGTACTCACAGAAACAAAACCAGTTAGTGATGTTATTGTCATCTTCGAACTCGAAGGACGGACAACAACATCCACCTGTAGAAATATAAATTTTCGAATAAATACTACATGAATCTCGAGGGTGAAAAACAGCAGTATTGTCACCCAATCGATGAACTTTTTCCGTTATTCAATCAGAACAAACAAATTTTCATCTAATTTTGTGCTCAAACGAGTTGGCAAGTTAAAGTGTACTAAAAGTTTGAAAGTTGGAGATGTTATGTATGATGTTTATATAATATTATAAATATTTTAGGAAATTATAAATGTTTCTTCACTTTAATATTTGCTTAAATCTTAATGTTATCAGGAAAAACATGTTTAACTAGTGTCCTTGAATTAGGTTGTTTTGATCAATATAATGTTTTCTCAATTTGAAGGTCAAGGTTGAATTTTGTTTACAAGTAAAATTCCATTAAGATGACTCATGTTCTAGAACATTCTGTCATGTGACCAATCTTTATATATGCCATGTTTGGTGGACATTTATTCAGTTTTGACATTACCATCAGTCTTGTAAAGAGCTATTACAGTTGTGAAAATTCATTCCAAATTCTAAGAGAGGAATTATTTTAAATATTCATTGGATTATAACAGTGCTCATAAACTTTTGGATTTTGGATTTTTAATTAATGATTTTGGAATTTAACTGAACTTATTCAGAGATTTTGGAATACTTCATTTTGACATCAGCACATCAAGATTACTAGTACATCAGGACTTTGGAGACCATTAGCACATCATAACATTCAAGTACACAGCCGTGAATTCGGAACATTCTATATTTAGGACTTGTGATTAGAACAATCATTCTTATTGGATTATTAGGATCTCAAAACACATTACTGTAAGTGACTTTTTGATTTTTCATTTTAATTATCTAGTAATAAATTGCTTGTTGATTTTTACTTGATTTATTGGTTTCACTTTCTTTCTGTTACATTTTTCTTAGACCATAGAGTCGTAACAGAGATTTCTTAGGTAATGTCAGCTGTTTACCGTTTATGTTCTGCGTTGTTTTGTGTACATTCGGACAGTAAATCTGATTACCTAATTCAAGATAACAAAGCATACACTTAAAATGTACATTCGCAGAGTAAATCTGAGTAACATAATTCTTTCTTAAGTTAAAATAACAAAGCATATACTAAAAATAAAAATAAAAAGCACAAAGGGAGATTCAATCCGGGATCTTTTGCGTGATAGGTCGACATATTTCCACTCGCTACAGTGATTGATACTTTGGAAGATGATATTTCTTTGCTTATGTTATGGCTGTCTAACGAAAACAAAATTCTAGACTGTTAAAGTAAAATTGATTTATAAAAAAAATTCTCTTGGGAAAACCACTAATTTCCAGACCAGCCTCGAACTGTGTGCACACCTTATAATTATTATAGTCCAAACTGTGAGACACACACCAGTCGCAGTGCGAATATTGTTAACAAACTGCAGCCATGGGAATAGTCTTTGTAAAACTGAGTACACGCCGCTGTATGAAAGCACAGGGGCTTGTATCGTTGCTTACAATTTACCTATAAATCATATGTGTACTGTACAACGCACTGAATTGAATACTGCCCACTTATTGGTCGACTGAAAGTCAGGTTACCAGTAGACGCATACGTCATTTTCGGTCAACCAATGAGAGGGCAGTATTCCATTAAGCTCGTTGCATATTAAGTGGGCGCGATCATGACCATGTCGACCGGTAGAGTGGGAAAATGGTCTGGCATTCCTTGAAGGTGTCGTAGTAAGTCAAACTTTGTGTAGGCATATAAAGTCGAACGCCTGAGCTAAACATCGGTACCAAATTTATTACGCTACGCGATATAGCTTGAAATATCAGCGTTGATTCTTAAATAGGTCGCGCGAGAAGGGAGAGAAGTGTCCTCCATTGTACTATTATATAGTATATGTATGATTTATAGGTAAATTAAAAGCAACGATACGAGCCCCTCTGTAAGAAACAGATACTATGGAACAATTACTTTTTTTTATGGTGTTTGTTGCCCAATAAATCGGCTGCCAAACCTGTCATGGTATTGATAGGTGTGTGCTATATTTTAGCTGACTTTACATCATTCAGAATATTTTGACCGGTCGCCGTGCGGATAGTCTTTTCAATTGAGGCACACGGCGGCCGTGCGAATAGTCTTTCCAAAAGATGGTACACAGAGGCCGTGCGAATAGACACTTCCTTAATGTATAGACTAACAAAATCGCCGTTCTGTAATAAGTTACATACATTAATCAATCCGATAATAAAGCTGATGATAATAAAAACGAACATTGACTGACATCTACTTAATTTCTTTTTAAAATCAATAAACGATACCTTTATTAGTATTCATTAAATTTACTGTTGTTAACATTAGAAACACTGGGCATATATGAATATGAGAAAATGCAATTTTTTACTTTATTCACTTTGCACGATACATACATTTACATATTTTTAACTAGATAAATTACACATTTACATTCTCTTTTGTTTAAATGTACAAATTCAATACATAAATAGTTAAACACGCAAAGTACACACCCATACACGAAATACATAACTTTTGCACAAAACATTTATTTAAATTAATGATTAAAATAGCATAAACCATAACTATAAACACTACAAACACAACATATTACACGTATAATATGTCACAAATGTTCTTTATCAATATAACTGAATCTCTACATGAACGTTTTATATACTGTCTTTTTTAAAAGTATAGTGGACCGAAACGTCCCGGTTGACATAGTGGGCCGAAACAACCCGACCGAATCGACCCGGTCCGAACTGGTTTTGTGCCGAAGTGACCTGTACCCGAAGAGACACATTACCCAAGACAAATGAAGAATTAAGACTTCATATTGAGGAGATTTGGTCCACTGTGATGACAGCGGAAGTTAGATCACGCTATATTGACTATGTATACAGAGTAGTGCCAGTGTGCCTTATGTTAAATTGATACGGGTGACTTTCCTAAGCGATTGTTCACAGAGGGATCATCAGGGAAGAGTATTAGATACATGTACTTTCACGAGCAATCACAAACTATCGAAATGTAAAACAAAATTCGGCATCTGTTCAGAGTAACCTATATGTATATACTGTACACGTGAGTCAATAAATCTTGAGTGTCATTAATTTAAAAAAATAACGTGCTTATAATATTTCTCCTTTATTTAAGTTGCAAGATTTAGCCCTGACCATTGTAGTTCCAATTAGTCTTGTTTAAATATTTTTTATTTTATTTTGTTCTTAAACTAACTGGTACAAATTTTAACACGTACCTTTATCGTCAACAAATTTACAGAAGTAAAATTATATAATGCTGACAAATCTGAATATATTTACTCTCTTCTTCTGATATTTCCCTTTAGTCTTCTGATTGAGTGCTCGTTGAGTCGTCATTGTCAGGTCTGAAAGAACAGCATTTTCCCGCAGATTAAGTTCTTTTTTTATTGAACAGTAGTCTCTGCTGGCAATAATTCTTCCATTGTTCACATCTCTCTTCCCTCCCCACTGAATTTTACACTCTAAGCAACAATGCACTTTGCCGTCATATTTGATCTTGGACGGGATACTGTGGTCCAGGTTGTAAGAAAACAAGGAAATTTGAATCTCCTCTGGTTAGTTCACGGTCCGCCATCATAAACTTATATTGTTATTTTTGTGGTTACTTCCAAGTCCGTCCCAGCATATATGGCTAGTTAGAGCTTTAGAGATGACCCCTCAGTAACGTTCCAAATACCAAAAGGATTTATTGTTTTGATTTTAAAATAGAATTTCGAATAAGGTTCCTCTTTCTGTTGTTTTCCTAATTTTCCAAGTTTTTCTGAGCTTTAGGGTTTCCGGATTAGTACCCTCCTCCCTTCAGGTATTTCCTGTTAGGCGGGGTTCCTTGCCTTTCTCCACTATACAAGTTGCAAACCATTAGTGACCTTCGCACATAAGGTCCTTTTAGTTGTTTTAAAGTTTTTATTATTTTTATTTTAAGATGTTGTTGTGTTCTGTTTTTTGTTTTATCTTATTTTATATATAGTGGGCACGTGTATGCGCGCTCTCTCTCTCTCTTTTACGCCTCCCATGTTCTTTATGTAGGCACTATTAGGGCATAGTTGGTTAGATTACTGACCAGTGGGTCTCAATGACCTTTGTTCAAGGTATGATGTCTTGCACTACACTTACTGTGCATAAACCATTTTTTTTCTTAGTAGACTTAACATGACATTGACATTTGACCTTTAGACGGTTTCTTTCTTACCATAAGTTCAAGCCATCTACAAAGTTTGGTCAAGAAACTCACTCAAGAACAAAAGTTATTGTTCAAAATCCATTTTTCTTAGAGTCAAAATGGCATTGACAGACTTTGGTGTAGATACATTGTCAAGAACTGAAATTTGTGCGCAGAATTCATTTTTAATTTTTCAGCCATAGTGACCTGGACCTATGACCTTTTGAACTCCAAATAAATAGGCTTGTACCGGTCTTTAATGCAAAACCAGATTTACTGTACAGAAACCATTTTCATTCTTTCAGTCACAATTGACCCCCAAATCGATAGGCTTCTCCCTTTCCCCGAGTGTAAGCCAAGTTTAATACATGCCAGTGATGTACAACTAATGTTATTGTGCAGAAATGATTTGTCTTCTTTCAGTGACACTGACATTGACCTTTGACGTTTTGTCTCCAAAATTGATAGGCTTCTTGCTTGCCCCGAGTACAAGCCATCCACAAAGTTTGGTCCTGGTATTTGATGTGGAACTACTGTAATTGTATATAAAATTTCAGTTCTTGGCCATGTACCTTCAGCAAAGTTTGTGGATGACATGAACATTGCATAACAAAGAAGCCGATTGATTTTCGGATCCAAGGCCAAGGTCACTGTGACTGAAAGAAGAAAAATGTTTTTGCATAATAACTTTAGTTCTATACCTTGACCAGAGTGAGTGTAGATCTTGCACTTAAGGTACTAAAGAGGCCTATTAATTTTATAATCATTGTATGCGTGTATATATGTATTAGGATTTAATTGTATAATCATTGTATGCGTGTATGTATGTATAAGGATTTAATTGTATAATCATTGTATGCCTGTATGTATGTATTAGGATTTAATTGTATAATCATTGTATGCGTGTATGTATGTATTGGGATTTAATTGTGTAATCATTGTATGCGTGTATGTATGTATTAGGATTTAATTGTATAATCATTGTATGCGTGTATGTATGTATTAGGATTTAATTGCTCATCAGCACAAAAAGGCTATATGGTGCCAAGTAAAATTAAGTTGCAAAAAATGTAAAAATGAAGAATTGCACAAAACAACTCAGGACGATAAACCCTTGCAAATAAATGTAAACATGAAGAACTACAAGATAAAAAGTAAAGATATCAACATTCTGTAAAATGTATATGCAATAAACTATATAGGTAAAACTATACAAATCCTTAAAAAATAGGGTCAATTTTTTTTACATAAACCGCATTCCCATAAAAAGTCCCAAGATTTTCTTGGGTGGTATATCATCATACAGTTCCTTAACCGAGCTCATAAAAAATAAAAAAAAATAATAAAAAAAAAACAAAAAAAAAAAAAGTGTCTCATAGTGTCGATACACTCAACAAGAATGTTTTCCACTGTCAATAGACACTGGCAGGGTATGCACTCTTGTTGAGGTTCAACCTTAAGAAGGCATGCACGAGTCCGGTAATGTGTCTTATATGCGATCATCACAATACCACCTCGTCTCTGCTATTTGTTCTATGTGAGCGCTGCGACTCTACAATGATGGAATTGATGTTACGAAGCTTATTTGTGGAGTTTTCATTCCATATATTTTGCCATGTATACATAACATGCCGATTTATATAATACTTGAAGTCAGTAAATGGAATCTTCCAGTCGTAAATGGGTGACTGCAGGGCAGCCTTGACTGCTTTTCCTGCCCTTTCATTACTCTTAATAACAATATAATTAGGCAGCCAACAGTACAGAGTATATTTCATGTTTCTGTAATATCTAAGATATATACTGGTTGTCAAGTTTAAGGTTTTGCAAAGGCATTAAGTGTGGAAAGAATCTGAAAAGATGATGGAATGTGTTTTTTGAGAGGCTTCAATGTAGTTCAAAGATATGAGTACGATTGTAGTTTATCTGGTAAAAATGGAGACTTTATCTGGTAACCGGCTCGAGATGGTACAATGTGGTAATTGCAATGGCAGCTTAAACATCGTCTCCATGTTCTAAACCGTCTGTATACATGGACGTATGGCCACGATGGGAGGCTCTGGTTTCATTAAATTTACTCTGAATAATGAGAGAATTTGTTGAGAAGTTTCTTATTTGGCAAAGATCGATTATTATTATTATTATTATTATTTTTTATTTTTATTTTTATTTTTTTTTGGGGGGGGGAGGGTTCTGATAACCATGATGGTGATTTGAGACATATAATTTAGCAGTATTTCCAACACTGATTGTAGCCGTTTCAAGGAGAGGATGAATTAGTAAGACAAAAGGTGCATTTTGCATACAAGGTTTGGTATTTGGGCCTAAAAATACATCATATGCGGGATTAGATGGATTAGAAGATAGTTTGGTAGTATACTGAAGAGCCAGTTTCGTTTGTCTGAGATAAAGTGATGGTTCATGAATGGGAAGTTCTAAATGCTCCCCATGTCCCTGATCGTGTATCGGATCAAGCATCTGCAGGTAAGATTTACAAGCTGATCCATACACATTCGAATCATAGTCATGTTTAGATCTTACAAAAGACAAGTATAACTGGCGCAAGACCTTCCGTTGTGCTCCCCGATCTGTGTTTGCCACGACTCGTTTTACATTTAGTGTTTTGTTTGACATTTTTGCCTGAGGTAGCTATAATGTGGAAGGAAAGTCAGTTTATGGTCAGAAATAAGCCCTACAAGTTTGGTCTCCTCCTCAACAGGAATAAGAGAACTGTCAAGATATATTTTGGGGTCATCATGAATTTGATGCAAACAATAGAAGTGTATGCAAACAGTTTTAGATTTTGAAAATTTGAACCGGTTTTCTTTATTCCAGTTCTAAACTATATTTAAGAAAATCTGTATTTGTTGTTTAAAAGTATGTATATTATTTGATCTACAGATAAAAAAACGTGGTCGACATATAATGAGCGGTCTGTTCCAGGATTTCACTATGCTGTAAAGTTTTATGTTGAATATGGTGACTGAAAATATACTGCCCTTAGATGCACCAATATCCTGACGATAACTTTTGGAAAGGGTGGCACGTATCTTAATTCTGCAATTTTTATATTTAAAAAACGTTAGGTAAGCATCGCCAAGACCTAGATTGAACAGGTCACTAATTATGCCATACTTCTTTGTGGTGTCATATGCTTTATCCAAGCCAAAACGATGGCAACTATATGTTCTTTCTTTATGAAAGTATCTGGTTTATTCTGCCGCCAGGTTATGGTACTTGTATCACTGTTGCTTTTTGCCATCTTTGCCGGTTTCTCAAATTTTATTTAAAATGTGAGGCAGTATATTGAGAGCTGTATCAGGTGCGTGTTTCAGAAGGTGAAAATGAATATCATCTAATCCTGCTAAAGTGTCACGAGCTTGGTCAAGGGAGTATCATCGTTCTCTAAGAGTGAAAGGTTTATTGTAATATTCAGCGTTAGAGGATTTGAAGGAACATTTTCTTTCAGGCTTTTAACACTGTGGAAGTTTTCAGAAAAATTCTCTTGTGAGTAGTTTTGGCCAATATGAATGAGATTTCTGGTAAGGTCGTGACCATTTCATTAGATTTCTTTAACTGTTTGATACAGCTGCTTTTATTTTTACCAATGATTTTTTGGGGGTACCATATTCCATACTGATTTAACAGAGGTGTGAGAGTTCAACCTAGACACATACGATCTCCATGTTTTCCTCTTGCTCTTTCTAATGGTATGATTAGCTTTTGCTCGCTATATTTTGTATTTATTCAGATTTTCAGTTGTTGGATTGGCCTTGAAATTTTGAAGGAACTTTTTCTATTTCCTGATGGCATCTTTGCATGCATCATCAAAACCATGGTTTGTTGACACATTTAGGAATCACCAAAGGTTTTGGTATTATATCCCAGCAACATCTTGGAGTATCTTTGTAAATAGGTGTACAACTGTATTGAATCCACTATGTTGTCAAAATAATTAACTGTCAAATTCTATTCGCATAGGGGTTAAAACATTTCCCAATCTGCTTTGTTTAATTTACATCTCTGCCTCTGCCCGGGGGTTTGTGAATATTACTTCGTAAGTATAGTTGAGATCATCACCAACTTCCCAAGAGAAGTCAAGTAAAAGATGGTCAGATCGATGGACAAGTATGATCCTGTGCAAGTAGGTATACAACTTACCATTAAACAGGTCAAGATTATGTTTTGAAGAAAAAAATCTATTTTCATCCCTCGTTGATATCTTCGAAGCTCTAAAGTGTATGGCAGCCGTTAAAGTCAGCAGGCAGAATAAAAGTGCTGGTAACTGTTCAAAAAGATGGTCAAGACTAGGTAATTGACTGGAGTGCTTGGAGGGTGGTATATTGAGCAAACTGTAAAAGTTTTGTGCAGATACACAAACGTCTGTACACTGCAATGTAGTAGTAAGATTAATTTGGCTGTGTCGAGTTTTGTTATGTGTGATAATGGACGCTACTGCATTGGCCTTATCAGTATTGCTTCAAAAAATCTTCTGGGATATGACATTTTTTAGATACAGTAAACTCTATCTCTTTCTTTTAAAAAGGTCTCCTGAAGGCAGAGGGTTATCATGTTTTTTATGGGGGGTTTTTTAAGTGGAAGATTTATTTCGTCCATATTTGCTTTTAAACAATGACAGTTCCATTGGATTATGGTGTCAGACATATTTATGGAAGTTGTGGAAATACATAACTTCTGGGAGGTATAAAATGGTCAAAGGTCAGGGTCATTGTGGCCCAAAGGAAACTGGGTTTGAAGAATAACTTTTCTTCTTGAGCAAGTTCCTTGACAAACTTTGTGGATGGCTTGCACTTAGGGCAATAAAGAAACTTGTATATTCTGGTGTCTAAAAGGTTAAAGGTCATGGTCATGTTGAGTCTAATAAAAAAATAATGGTTTCTGAACATCAAATTGTAACTGGATCAGTGTCGCTCCCCACCTCATTACTGAGACAGCCCTATAAAAACATAACATATTAGTCGGTGAATGTTTTTTTTCAACATTCACAACATCAGCTATTTGTACTCAGAGAAAAGTGATACTATAACTGATTTGTACAGAAGTGTCCACAAAAAAAAAAAAAAAAGAAAAGAGAAAACAATGAAAGAGATAAAATTCTTTATTATAACCATTACAGCATGGTAATGCACATTATTTTGTATTTAAACACATCACATTACTTTTTCTCATAATAATGGTACATAAGAGTGATATCCCTTGTTACAAGTCCATATCATGACAAAATACTGTGAGGAAGTCTGCAATTATGCCAAACATGTAGGGGTCAATGCATAAAATTTGAAGTTATGCCCCACTGCATTTTCTTAAATACTGTAGTACACTCTAACAGTGAAACTTCCATTAAATTAATTTTGTGTTACCCTAAACACATGCCCTCATTTAGGAAGTCTTTTATAAACCCTTGGTATTCATGAGGTTTCCATAAAGTCACCATTATGAATGGATATCGAGGTGTCCTTCAAAGCTGGTTTCACTATATAGTTATGCAGCATGCATTTTATCAAGGCAAACACTGTTATTACAAGTCAAGGTTTTGCCATTTTATAGACCTGTGTAAAATGTAAGCCTTACAGGTATATCAATAATCTCACCTAACAAATTTGGATATGAAATGAGGCTCTGAAGAATGGAATGAAGAATATCTAGTCAACTTTACACATAGTAACAGTTAGTGCAGGCAATTTTTGATCAAAAACCCACTGAGGATTATTACATTAGGATAGCTGTTCATTGTAATATATGATGACAAGAAAACCCCTAAAGCAACCTTTATTTGTTTGAAATTCATGGTAATGGTAGCTTACTTGCTAGATTTGTGAGGCAAGGATATTAAACAGCATATTGAGAATTAATGGTTCCGAATATATAATTTCACAAACACATTGTGTTATATTCATGTATATACAAATTTTAATTCATTAAAAAATTATGCTAATATTTACTAAGAAACTAAATAAATAGCCTATGTGTTAGTGTGTGCATGCAAGTCTGTGTGAAGCCATTCATGGCAATATAAATTTGACAGAAAAAGTCAATGAAACTTAATTTCCACTATGTCTCCATAAATTACAACCATTTATGTTTGTCAAAGGATTTCTAAATTTTCCATAAAATTCAACTGCTAAAAACTGTATTCTTTCAGATGATTTTTGACATGAATATTTAAAAATCTTTAATGACGATACTGAGCACTGAATTCAGTATTTTTTAATCACTGTATCCAACAAAAGTAAATTATCATGAAATAACTTAACGATCACCCCTTTGCTCTGAATTTTTAAAAAGGTGTTTTATTTGTACGAAATTTTTCAAAGTTTATTCTGAATTAAATTTGCAATAATAATGGAAAAATATTTGATTCCAATATTTCAGATGTAATGGGAACTGTAGACATTTAAATTCTCCTCTACTTCTCTTTTTTAATTGTAAACTTCGCCTAAAACCTGTGATAACTACAGTTTTATAATTCAGATTTGAGTAGATTATCTTTAACAAGAAATTGTAATGGTGAAATCCTCTGAGCTCAGTTTGTAAAGTTTATTTTCAGCATTTTTTTAGATAAAAAAAATCAGATCAACCACTGTAGCTATTTACAAAAAAACGTAAAAATACAACTACAACTCTAATTCACTGAACAAATTAAGATATTGGATTTATCTGTGTATAACATCGACCCTGATGCAGACAATGTAGATGCACATTTCTAACTGTTAACAGCATGGACCTGGCTCTGCCATCACATAAATGTGCAGTGTTGTCTCCAGACCAATAGTCAAGACAGGATGCTGGTTCCCTGTTTGGGCCTTTTATGTGTGTTAGATCTCTTTGGAGGGCACCCTCTTTCTGAGAGTGGGAATTTTTAAGCACTCCAGAGGTGAATTTAAGATAATATTTGCACAGGATGTGGAAAATTGGTGTAAATTATTCCAAGGTGATGCCCAAAATGTATGTAGAATGTTTACCATATGTGATGTAAACCTCTGGAGATTTAAGACAGGCATCCTCTATAGGAGGGTAGGCCACAGTGGCCTACTAAAAGAGGCTAGAGACAAACACTGATTTACCAGCAGATCAAGGCCTATACTGTTGGCTTGAAATTGTAAAAACAGAATAGACATGACAGATCTCGATCTATGCTTGTTATGGAATATATGAAAAAATATGGAAATTGCATCTCTAGAGTAAAACAAAATAAATATTAAGCTCTTCCAAGCTAAAGCAAATTCTGGATGCCCTAGTTGATTTCTGTCATGGCTTTTTAAGGAGTGAATGCAAAAAAAAAATAACAGGATTTTTAGTTTTACACTGAAAAGTTAACATTATGAGGAAAGATATTCAGAGAAACTCCCTAGATCTTACATAATGTAAGGTGATAGTGAATTTATTGTGGTTTATTGCTTATTTAATGTGCTGCTCTCACACTGACAGAGAATAAGAATTTTTTCCATGAATTTTAAAAGCTTTCTCAATAACACAAGAAAAATGCATACAAAAATTACTTTGCAAGCAGTTTAACTGTTTGCTGTCAAAAGCCCTAGTTTCATTACAAACCTGATTTTCTTCTTCAAACAGATTTTTCCACCATCTTCTGTGTTCCTTGGTTTGAAAGAATGAAATTTTAACGAGTGTTCAGTAGGCCTTGACCATTAAAATACAGACCCCCAAGTGACCTAATTTTGGTGGAAAGTTGTACCAACTAAGATACATTGACCAATCAATTTCCACAACTCTGGGGTCAATATTACCCAAGAAACTGATCAAACCCAAAACTTAAAGTCACTGAATCAGAATCTACATAAAACTGAGCAACTTTTGGTCATTTGATATTTTAGCCGACAAGATGTATCCATGAACTAAGTTCTATGACTTGCTAACCAACAGTACATAGGAGACTGAGGTAGACAAAAAACTTAACCTAAGTCAAGGAGCATTCAATGTATATCATGATGACCTACTTTTGGTAAAATGGTGTTGTCCATATCAAGATGTATCCACATACCAACTGTACTTGAGAAACTGACCACATTAGTTAAGTATAAGCAGAGAAAAAAAAATTAAGCATCAGGCTAATCTCCATTTCAATATTTTATCACTGAATGTAATCAACAATTTCACAGCTTGCCTCTATCAAGCTTTTAGTACTCTCCAGCAGCAATGTAAATCTTATAATGCAGAAAATAAATTCAGATTTGAGTGATCCTGACAATGAAATGTTGGCTCCTGTGACAAACTAAAAAGGCATGAAATAAAAAAAAATAACAACATTTTTTTCTGATATGAAAGTAGAGGTACTCTAATGAGTTGATTAAAACCAAAGATTATTTTCCTTTTTCTTTTTTTTGGAAAAAAAAATTTGTTTTTAAAATATGCTTCAGAGGTTATTATCATTTTCTGCCCCTAGAAGCCATACTTTACTGGGTAAAAAACACAGGCTTTGAGTAATCTAGGAGTGACAGCCAGTATGACCACATGGAGAAGCATGGATCATGCATTACCTTGATTAGCTACTACACGAGGCCTTGCATGAAACACAGCCCACTAGTCTAATTCCAATACTCATTCACATGTACAATACACAATTAACCTCCTGAGGTTAACCTATTGCATTATACAATGCATGGTCAGTAATATGGAAAGTTTATCACCGAATAAACATATTTATTCCTACTTCAACTGCAAAAGTCAGAAAAGGCCTTCTGTGTAGGCTAATATGAATCTAGCATGGAAAAATCTATGTGTGTATTCATGAACACATGTCAAGGCAGATAAATGACTTTTTTGCTAGGGCTGAGGTAACGGTAATAATTGAAAACAGATTTTGATGCAGAAACATAATTAATTAGTAAGTTTGTATTTAGATCAGTGTATCATCCATAAATATTTACTGATTCCTTCATTTTTGGGTGAGGGAAGGAAGTTCCCTCTCTGTAGCAAAGTCCTTCATGCAACATTGAATGTATTTCAGGATGTGTATATTATGTACGAAAATATTTAAATTGATACATTGTTTTGAAATTATTTATAAAAGAAATAAAATAGCCAAATAATTTGATTTATGAATTCCACTGCAATTTGTTGATGTGCACAGTATTTGTTAGAATTACACGAAGAAAAAAAAAATCTCAATATATGGGACAATCAAATTATGCCCATTAGAGTAGCTGTACATTTCTGTCAGTTTAAAAAAACAAAAAAAACATTTTTCTATTGACACTTGTACACATGCATGTATACCCCAAATGTCTGCTTCGCTTATGACCATTTGGTATGTTACTGCTTTGTTTGTATCTAACATTCCAACCAAACAATATTCAATCAGCTTAGTGAAAACATTATTTTTCAAAACAATTCACAATCTGAAACTACAAATTGCAACTGGAAATGTGAATCCTCAACAAAATCAAGGTTACTTACAAAATTTTCAATAAATATACCTATACATCAATATTTATACTGTAGGCTTGAAAAACTCTCATTAAACAACCATCTTGTTGATCAGTATGGTGAAAACAACCATCTTTGCTGATCAGTCTTGTCTCTGTGTACACATGGAGCTGAGATGCCACATTAGAGTCAAGTCTGTACAGTATTGGTGAATACATAAAATATATAAGAACTAGATTGCATGTAATTTCACAAGGATAAGCAGGATGGCAGGCACTGCTAACTGTTAAGAATCCTCTGGTGGCTTCAATTCTTTAATTTGCTTAATAAGATATGCCTTCTCATCATTAAATTGTTCATCTTCTGACCGATCAGTGTGGAATTTTGTAAGGAAATCGACTAATTTTTCTTTGTTCCGCAGAAGAATTTCCATAATAGGTCTTGGCTTGTTTGGGTTTGCCACAAAAACCTGAAAAAAAAGGCTCTTTTTATTTACTACTAAGAAATTAAAGTGAATATAAATATAGATTGACCTGACTGACTCACTTGCAAAATTGGTATTGGTGTGCAGCGATCTTGCTTGCATGTAATGGTGCAAATTTCTGTCGATTTCTGTAGAGCACATTTTAGTTTGACAGAGAACAATTAATTAGATTTAAGAGGAAAGGTACCATATGAAATCGCTACACTGCGATGGTTTAATGTCCATGTTGAGGGGCGAAATGGATTCTTAATTAAGCATTCATTTATTCAACGGTCAGACAGATCAGAGCGAAAGGGTTAACTTGGGTCTAGGTATCGGAAATGTCAACGTTGAGAGGATGTAGGGATTGTTTGTAAAATTGTATCATCTTCTTGAAATTCTCCAGAATCGGTTATTGGAAAAGCTAGAAGGTTACGCTGACCAAATTGTCGCATATTTATAAAAGGCGGTAGATCAGTTTAATCTGATTGGCTACGCTAAATAAGGGGCGTGTTTCCCACACGAAATTTCATGGTTTTAATATGCCCCATCGCAAAATTTAGTCAGTCTAAGTTTTTCTGCAAGAGAAAATATATCTTGACTCCAAGATTGAATTTAGAAGTTCTCTCGTAAAAACAAATATTCAAGGACTGGATGTCTGGAAAGTTGACGGACACAATTCTGGCAGTAGAAGCAAGCGAGTCTTGAAAGCACAAGGTATTTGCATCAATCTCATGTAAATCATTGATACCAATATAATGATTTGCTTGAATTTATTTGTTTATATTTGCATGAATTTATTTGTTTAAATTCATAGATCAATTTTCTTGATATGAGTATAACTATTTGTTTGAGTTCATTTGTCTGAATTCGTACAATAATTTTCTTTATATGAGTTTGATGAATTGCTTGAATTTATCATCGTGATTGCTATAGGAATCATGTATTCTAAGGATTTCATGCATTACTTTATTTGATACAAGTTGTCTTAGATGATTTCATGTATGATAAAGACTTGAGTATTCACTGAAATTAATGTAGTTAAGCCATGAAGTCAATTTCATTGATTCATTTGTATAATTGAGACGGGAACTGAAACTGTTATGTCTCGTGTGATGTTAATGGTAATTAGTAATGAAATAGCCATTAGAAAATACATTAATCTTATGAAACTAGGTTTGTTTATGGTCTATCCAATTTGGCCTTACCAGATAGCCTTTGGTATCTGTGTGAATTCTGATAGACGATATCTGACGTAACGAGAGTGGAGTAAGGTTCTATTCCCAGTAGGATATTTGACGGAAGATTTAGGTTGCTTCTCTGTTTATTTTGAAAGGGGAAATAGCTCCATCCACGTACCTACGTATCCACCTACCTACCTATCCACGTATCCACCTACCTACCTACCCACACAAAGTTGGACGGCCAGAAAGAGGCGAGATAAGAGAGAGGAGAAGGGGAAAAAAAGAAAAAGAGGAGATAATCAATCTTGACTGGACAGCAGTATCGAAGTTGGAGTGGACAGCAATAAAGCAGGTTATGCAGTTGTACAGGGCAATGACTTCGATTGTTCACTCGGTTATATGATGAACTAATTCTATTGTTTAAACAGATCGGCTATTTATATAAGTATATTTGTGTTTGAAATTTGGTAAATGATTTATTTCAAAAAGAAGTGTATCTTCCTAATGTAATGTATTATCTTGGTTGTTTTATGTAATTGATTAAATTGTTATATTTCATGTACGGGGGCTTGTGTTATTCTGTTCTATATATCTGCTTAGATCTCTATTTATTCCATCTATAAATTTCATAATTTATTTTATTATTTACTCGATCCGGGCATTAACATCGAGGTCGATCATGCTCTAGACAACGATAACCAACCAAATAAAGCGGACACCTTGTAACGAGGGTAGTACCGCCACAAAGTGGGCGCTCGTCTTGGGATTAGGACATTGTATTCAAGTAAAGAGTCTGAGCAAATATAGAATAAAATAAGTATCTAAACATTGATAATTTCGATAGTACTTGTTAAGAAATAGTGATCAGAGTGAATCAAATCATTGCCTGCTTATTTTTGTATATTCTGTGCATGCAATTTTCTTGCCATTTCTTTTCATATTGTGATGAAAATATTGTAAGAGATTGAGGCACATTCCTTTGTTGTTTCGGGTCGTATTCCAAATTTGTGAAGTTAAAGTGAGGAATTACCTTCATATTCTCGTGGGAGGAGAGATATTTAGGCCAACCCCACAGTAGTAATTACGCCTTGTTTAGTGTGTAAGCGTTACGCTGAATTTGGGGAGAAATTCCAGCTGTGTACTGCCCATTTATTGATTGTTTATGCAAGGGATAGTCTGGTTTAATTGAGTAGGGCCATAACAGAAGTAGGGTAAATACGTGTGGAGCTATTTTTGAGTAGGGCAGTAAGACTTGAGTGTAGGTAAAGAACTTAGTTCTTGTGACACCGTACAAGTAGGCCAGGATGGCGACAGACAGACAATTAGTTAGGGAATTTAAGTCGATTGGTAAGGACGAATTAGGTTACGAAGGGGCCCAGTTAGCTGAATTTGTGGAGCACAGTGTTAGAGAACACAAGCAAGCAGCTGAGCGCAAATGAGAGAAAGACAGATAGGTAGTGGAGCGAGAGAAAGACAGACAGGCAGCAGAACGAGACAAAGAGCTCGAATTAGCCAGATTGCAGGCCGAGGAAAAATCTAGAGAACGCGAACATATGTTAGCAATGGAGAGGCTGAGGATCGAAGCCGAGTCCAGAAGGGGTGAAGATCTGAACGAATGTTCAGGACCCACAAGTAGGCGATCTGAAGACAGACGACCAATACAGATCACCATGCCCATGTTCAACGACAAGAACAAAATCATTGACAACTTTTTGACACAGTTCAAAAAGTTGGCACTGCTTCATCAGCTACCCAAAGACCAGTGGGCTATCAATGTTTCAGCATTCTTACAGGGAGCAGCGAAAGACGTCTACCATAATATGACACCGACCGAAGTAGACGACTATGACGCTCTGAAGAAAGCGCTACTACGGCACTATGAGCTGTCGGCGGAAACGTTTCGGAAACTCTTCCGAGAATCGTCGAAGAGAGCTACCAAAACGCATGCGCAATTTCATAGCCGCGTACACATAGTTTTTGATAAATGGATGAAAATGATGGGTACTGCGCTAACGTATGAAGGCATACGCAAGGAAATTTTGAAAGAGCACGTCTTATGTACATACAGGAAAGACTTAATAGTGAATTTTCAACCTTGGATGACATAAGCATGATGGCTGAGTGCCCTGGGGTGGCAGGGACCGACCTGGCATCGGCGAGCATAGAAAGACCACTGAGGGGGTACCCCAAAGACGAAATGGTCAGAATGGTGGGAGGCCAGGGGCTGGAAATCCCAGCTGAGAACATTTCCGTGGGTCGGGGAAGACTCAGGGGGCAGAGAAGGATACCACTGGGAGGAAAGGTGAGCTCGTGTGTTACGGCTGCAACAAACCAGGCCATGTCGTCAAGGATTGTAGGAAGTATCGTCCGACAACGATTAATTCGGTAACTATGAATACTGTTAAGAAATAGAAAACAGTGGAGTTGACTAACACAGCGGTAGCTACGGTTAATGGTGAGATGGCAACCGTGCTGTATGATACCGGCTGTAGTTATCCAGCCTTGGTAGATAGTAGATATGTCAAGCCTGGAGATTACACAGGCGAGACGGTTGAAGTCCAGTTTGCTAACTGGATGAAAGATTCGATCCCGGTCGTTAACATTGATCTTGATTCACCATATGTAAAGGGACGAATTCAAGCAGCGTGTTTGTCGGGACTGTCTCATGATGTAATATTAGGGTGTAGGTATGTGTTGCCACAGCCTAACCCTATGACGTGTACACCTGTACACGATGGGTCTGTTGAGACGAGGACTATGAAGCGAAAGTCTGGGTCAAAGCCGCTGAGACCCACGACTTTGTCCATAGACAATTTGCTACCTGGCAAGTTGAGGAAACTTCAAGAGGAAGGTTTGTCTCTCAACAAGGTACACAGGTACGCAAAAGATTTGCTACCTGGCGAGTTGAGGAAACTTCAAGATGAAGATTTGTCTTTCAACAAGGTATGCAAAGGATGGGTCCATACGGAAATTGCCAGACGGAGAGGTGAAGTTATTTTGAACCGGTACGCCAGGAAGGGGACCGATAAGTTTGAACAAGTTGCTGTGCCCATAGCGAAGCGAGCAGAAGTGCTTAGGCTGGCACATGAGGGTCTACCTGGAAGCCACATGGGCGTGGCAAAGACCAGAGATAGGCTAGTGAGGGAGTTCTACTGGCCAGGTGTGTATGGGGATGTTCGGAGGTTTTGTTCGTCGTGTGACAAGTGTCAGCAAGTGGCACATAAGACCTCCCATCGCCCAGTGCCTAGAGGAACCACCCCACTGATTGATGGGCCTTTCTTGAGGGTGGCGAGGGACCTGATGGTCCAATAAGACCGGCGACAGAGTTCGTGGTTGCTGCAGTTGTGACTGAAGGACCCAACGACAAGCCGGCGACAGAGTTCTTGGTTGCTACAGTTGTGACTGAAGAACCTGACGACAACAGAGGATAGGCGGAAGTACTCCCTAGTTGTCCTTTGACGAGGGAAGAAACCTACATTGACATTGTCCTTGACGAGACGTTAACGTCAGATTAACGTAAGGGAAGTGGAGTTGTTACTCCAAGACTACTCAAGTGTCTTGACAGAACGACATGGCAAGACTGATTTGGAGGAGTTCACTTTGAAGCTACTGGATGAGAAGCCAGTGAAATTGAAACCATATCCGCTACCATACGCGAAATTAGAAACTGTCCAAAATGAAATTCAGGCTATGATTGACTTGGGAGTCATAGAGCCAACTGAGTCAGTGTATAGCTCTCCTGTTGTTTTAGTACAGAAAAAAGACGGTACACACCGCTTTTGTGTCGATTACAGGAAGTTAAACAGGATCATGGAATTCCAGGTAGAACTGTTACCTGATCCTGAGTCCATATTTGCCTGGGGTCACCAACGCAAAATATTTTTCGAAAATCGATCTGTCTAAGGGATACTGGCAAATTCCAGTTCGAAATGAAGACAGAGCAAAACTTGCCTTTGCCACTCCAGATGGGACGTACCAGTGGGTAGTCATGCCATTCATGGTCCAGAATGCGCCAAGTGTCTTCATGCGTATGATGAGAAAATTACTTGAACCGTTAAGGGTGACTGGAGTTTTGAACTTCATGGACAATTTACTCTTAGCGACCGCTACTTGGGACGAACATATCATTTTGCTGAAAAACGTTTTAGAGAACCTTCGACAAATGGGACTGACCGCATGACCATCTAATTGCCATGTAGGGTTTAGAAAACTAACCTACCTAGGTCATACCCTCAGCGAAGACAAGTTAACTCCAGATAGTTCAAAGGTCGACCAACTTAGGGAAGCAGTACAACCGACCACTAAGACGGAAGTTTGATCTTTCTTGGGACTGGCAGGATATTATCGTCGATATGTTGCTAACTTCAGCGCTATTGCTAGCCCATTGACTGACTTGACTTGGAAAAAGGCTCCGATGGAAGTTATATGGACAGACGCATGTGAACGAGCATTTCAGACGTTGAAGGACAGGCTGATGTCAGACGCCGTAGTGAAATTGCCTAATGTGACAAAGGACTTTGTCTTACGCACTGATGCTTGTGATAGAGGTTTAGGGGCAGTGCTATTGCAAGAGCATGATGGAAACTTATTCCCAATTGCATACAGTAGTAGGAAATTGTCAACTGCAGAACGCAATTATTCGGTCTCTGAGAAAGAATGCTTAGCGATTATCTTTGGGATATCTAAATTCCAACGTTACTTGTATGGACGAAAATTTATTTTGGAAACTGACCACCAACCACTCGCCTATTTAGCTCAAGCAAAGTTGAAAAATGGACGGTTAATGAGATGGTCATTATTTCTACAGCTACGAAGTCCAGGTACGGTATATTAAGGGCAGCGAGAATGTAGGGGCTGACCGTTTAAGTAGACTAGGGACGTCTGAGGTGAAGGGTTCACCTGAGGATGTGTAAATGACTCAGATTACATCTCCAAAAATTTGGAGAGTAAAAATCCCTGACTTTACTCTTCAAGGGGGGGGGGGGGCCTATGTAATGGTGCAAATTTCTGTAGAGCACATTTTAATTTGACAGAGAACAATTAATTAGATTTATGAGGAAAGGTACCGTATGAAATCGCTACACTGCGATGGTTTTAATGTCCGTGTTGAGGGACGAAATGGATTCTTAATTAAGCATTCGTTTATTCAACGGTCAGACAGATTGGAGCGAAAGGGTTAACTTGGGTCTAGGTATCGGAAATGTCAACATTGAGAGAATGCAGGGATTGTTTGTAAAATTGTATCATCTTCTTGAAATTCTCCAGAATCGGTTATTGGAAAATCTAGAAGGTTACGCTGACCAAACTGTCGCATATTTATAAAAGGCGGTAGATCAGTTTAATCTGATTGGCTACGCTAAATAAGGGGTGTGTTTCCCACACGAAATTTCATGGTTTTAATATGTCCCATCGCAAAATTTAGTCAGTCTAAGTTTTTCTGCAAGAGAAAATATATCTTGACTCTAAGATTAAATTTAGAAGAAGTTCTCTCATAAAAACAATTATTCAAGGGACCGGATGTCTGGAAAGTTGACGGACACAATTCTGGCAGTAGAAGCAAGCGAGTCTTGAAAGCACAAGGTATTTACATCAATCTCATGTAATTCATTGATACCAATATAATGATTTGCTTGAATTTATTTATTTATATTTGCATGAATTTATTTGTTTAAATTCATAGATCAATTTTCTTGATATGAGTATAACTATTTGTTTGAGTTCATTTGTCTGAATTCGTACAATAATTTTCTTTATATGAGTTTGACGAATTGCTTGAATTTATCATCGTGATTGCTATAGGAATCATGTATTCTAAGGATTTCATGCATTACTTTATTTGATACAAGTTGTCTTAGATGATTTCATGTATGATAAAGACTTGAGTATTCACTGAAATTAATGTAGTTAAGCCATGAAGTCAATTTCATTGATTCATTTGTATAATTGAGACGGGAACTGAAACTGTTATGTCTCGTGTGATGTTAATGTGAATTAGTGATGAAATAGCCGTTAGAAAATACATTAATCTTATGAAACTAGGTTTGTTTATGGTCTGTCCAATTTGGCCTGACCAGATAGCCTTTGGTATCTGTGTGAATTCTGATGGACGATATCTGACATAACGAGAGTGGAGTAAGGTTCTATTTCCAGTAGGATATTTGACGGAAGATTTAGGTTGCTTCTCTGTTTATTTTGAAAGGGGAAATAGCTCCATCCATGTACCTACGTATCCATGTATATACGTATCCACCTACCTACCTATCCACATATCCACCTACCTACCTACCCACACAAAGTTCAAGGGCCGGAAAGAGGCGAAATAAGCGAGAGGAGAAGGGGAAAAAAAGAAAAAGAGGAGATCATCAATCTTGACTGGACAGCAGTATCGAAGTTGGAGTGAACAGCAATAAAGCAGGTTATGCAGTTGTACAGGGCAATGACCTCGATTGTTCACTTGGTTCTATGATGAACTAATTCTATCAGTTAAACAGGTCGGCTATTTATATAAGTATATTTGTGTTTGAAATTCGGTAAATGATTTATCTTAAAAAAAAGTGTATCTTCCTATTGTAATGTATTATCTCAGTTGTTTTATGTAATTGATTAAATTGTTATATTTCATGTACGGGGGCTCGTGTTATTCTGTTCTATATATCTGCTCAGATCCCTATTTTATTCCATCTATAAATTTCATAATTTATTTTATTATTTACTCGATCCGGCCAATAACACAGAGATCGATCATTCTCGAGACAATGATAACCAACCAAATAAAGCGGACACCTTGTAACGAGGGTAGTACCGCCCCCAGTCTAGACAAATTATCTTGCATGCATCCAGCAAGCTTAATGCATGCATACCACTACACCTTTTTTCCAGTGGACCTGACACTAATACTGATCCTAATGAAACGTTGAATGGACAAGTCTAGTTGATCGATCTATATAGTAAATTCTGTTTATAATCATATCACATACAACAACAGAGCAGTTACTATGATGCAAATTATTAGAATTCCTTCTGATCTCTTCATGTAATACATATTGCTGGCATTACATTATTCAGATACAATGATGCAGATTACACAATTCCTTCTGATCTCTTTATGTAATATATATATATATATATATATATATATATATATATATATATATTGCTGGCATTACATTATTCAGATACCATGATGCAGATTACAGATATCCTTCTGATCTCTTTATGTAATTGTAATATATATATTGCTGGTATTACATTATTCAGATACAATGATGCAGATTACGAATTCCTTCTGATCTCTTTATGTAATGTATATATATTGCTGGTATTACATTATTCAGATACAATGATGCAGATTACAGAATGCCTTCTGATCTCTTTATGTAATATATATATTGCTGGTATTTATAGGTTACTGCATTTGTATGGGAAAATATGAACGAGTTTTCTGAGTTATACTGCACGACGTCAGGAGTGCAGTATAGCTCAGAAAAAAAGAGTTCATATTTTCCCATACAAATGCAGTAACCTTTTTATTATATACTCATTTTGCTTTTCTACCTAAGGCTGAATAATAAAAAGAACACACTACAAAAAACAAAGTAACTGAATTTCTGCTATATTCTAAAGTAAATACACAACCGAAGTTAAACCAATACACAGTAACAGTATTCATGCGCACATGGCACCGCCCAGTGACCTTTGAACTTGGTTGAGTACAGCACGCGCAGTGATTTGTTTAAAAAAGAAATCTAATTTTGGTCTACTTAAAATTGAAATTTTGAGTCATATTGTGAATGACTGCGCCTTGGAACAACTTTCCCAGTTGATCTGGAATGGAGGGATTTTGTTTTTATATCAATTCAGCTAAATTCTGCTCTTTTAGTTTTTAGCTGGTTCTATTACGTACGATGTACATGTAGCTAGAGGGACTGGCCTCGACAGCAAGCTAGCTTACACATGTGTTACTCTCCTGTCATTGATAGTTTGGAATCATAAGGTGGACAAAATATGAAATTCTTTTAAGTGAAATTCTCAAGAAGATGCAGGATTAAATATTTTTTTAGGGAATATTAAATTCATTTCGTTTTGGAGTGCGGTAAATTCTCCTTTGGAATGTGATTTCTGTTGGAAATGTAGTCTAGATTGCAGTGCAATTTCGCGCCGTGGATCAGAAAGTACATTTTGAAGAAATTCAGGATGCAGAAAAGTAAGTACATTTATTGCCATTCTTATTACCAGCTATAGATGACATATTTATATATACTGTCATAATAAATCCAAACAATTTCTCAAAAAAAACCAAAAAAAAAACAAAACAAAAAAAACAAAACGCAAAATTGCAAAGCTGCTGGGGTGTGAGAGCCCATTTCGTCAGCGGAAAATAAGGCTTCTTCGTTATCATGGCTTCTTGACTCAGAGGCACTTGCTTTTATACCAAAACCCGCCTTCTTTAGTTTTATTTTTTCGAATTTAGTGATTGGACTGACTTGTAAAATTAGCGGTCTCTGAGAGAAACGGAATATCATTTGGTCATAAGATGCCTTTTTATGCTATTTTTTTATAGACTCTAGAGAGCATGGTTCATAGTCTGAACCATCGGCTAAATAAGTGTTTAAATGATCAGAATGATATTTTCAATACTGCATGCCTCATGTTTGTTGTCATAAAGCCACCGCTGTACATTGTGAATATCACGTTCAGTCACTTGCTTGGTTGAAAGATTCTTTTGTGACTCAATGAATTCATCCACATCATCAGCTTTATCATCTCTACTCTCAAAAAGCTTGTTTAGTTCACCCACAGACAAATCTAATAAAGCAAAAACTCCGGTGTCTGCTACATTTGCCTACATTGTTTGTTTACAATAAAAAGTAGTTCCTAACATGCGATACTATTTTTAGACACGTGTCGTGCAGTATGAAGCCGTGCAGTATGGAGAAATACTGCACGATTCTGACAATGCAAAGTTAACGGAGAAAAAAATGAGTATATAATAATACATTATTCAGATACAATGATGCAGATTACAGATATCCTTCTGATCTCTTTATGTAATTGTAATATATATATTGCTGGTATTACATTATTCAGATACAATGATGCAGATTACGAATTCCTTCTGATCTCTTTATGTAATGTATATATATTGCTGGTATTACATTATTCAGATACAATGATGCAGATTACAGAATGCCTTCTGATCTCTTTATGTAATATATATATTGCTGGTATTTATAGGTTACTGCATTTGTATGGGAAAATATGAACGAGTTTTCTGAGTTATACTGCACGACGTCAGGAGTGCAGTATAGCTCAGAAAAAAAGAGTTCATATTTTCCCATACAAATGCAGTAACCTTTTTATTATATACTCATTTTGCTTTTCTACCTAAGGCTGAATAATAAAAAGAACACACTACAAAAAACAAAGTAACTGAATTTCTGCTATATTCTAAAGTAAATACACAACCGAAGTTAAACCAATACACAGTAACAGTATTCATGCGCACATGGCACCGCCCAGTGACCTTTGAACTTGGTTGAGTACAGCACGCGCAGTGATTTGTTTAAAAAAGAAATCTAATTTTGGTCTACTTAAAATTGAAATTTTGAGTCATATTGTGAATGACTGCGCCTTGGAACAACTTTCGCCTTGGAACAACTTTCCCAGTTGATCTGGAATGGAGGGATTTTGTTTTTATATCAATTCAG
The DNA here is from genome assembly GCA_029931535.1 of Margaritifera margaritifera. Taxonomy (NCBI): domain Eukaryota; kingdom Metazoa; phylum Mollusca; class Bivalvia; order Unionida; family Margaritiferidae; genus Margaritifera; species Margaritifera margaritifera. The sequence continues at coordinate 7,286,223 of JAQPZY010001677.1, read as the reverse complement.
CTAAATTCTGCTCTTTTAGTTTTTAGCTGGTTCTATTACGTACGATGTACATGTAGCTAGAGGGACTGGCCTCGACAGCAAGCTAGCTTACACATGTGTTACTGTCTTGTCATTGATAGTTTGGAATCATAAGGTGGACAAAATATGAAATTCATTTAAGTGAAATTCTCAAGAAGATGCAGGATTAAATATTTTTTTAGGGAATATTAAATTCATTTCGTTTTGGAGTGCAGTAAATTCTCCTTTGGAATGTGATTTCTGTTGGAAATGTAGTCTAGATTGCAGTGCAATTTCGCGCCGTGGATCAGAAAGTACATTTTGAAGAAATTCAGGATGCAGAAAAGTAAGTACATTTATTGCCATTCTTATTACCAGCTATAGATGACATATTTATATATACTGTCATAATAAATCCAAACAATTTCTCAAAAAAAACCAAAAAAAAAACCAAAACAAAAAAAACAAAACGCAAAATTGCAAAGCTGCTGGGGTGTGAGAGCCCATTTCGTCAGCGGAAAATAAGGCTTCTTCGTTATCATGGCTTCTTGACTCAGAGGCACTTGCTTTTATACCAAAACCCGCCTTCTTTAGTTGTATTTTTTCGAATTTAGTGATTGGACTGACTTGTAAAATTAGCGGTCTCTGAGAGAAACGGAATATCATTTGGTCATAAGATGCCTTTTTATGCTATTTTTTTATAGACTCTAGAGAGCATGGTTCATAGTCTGAACCATCGGCTAAATAAGTGTTTAAATGATCAGAATGATATTTTCAATACTGCATGCCTCATGTTTGTTGTCATAAAGCCACCGCTGTACATTGTGAATATCACGTTCAGTCACTTGCTTGGTTGAAAGATTCTTTTGTGACTCAATGAATTCATCCACATCATCAGCTTTATCATCTCAACTCTCAAAAAGCTTGTTTAGTTCACCCACAGACAAATCTAATAAAGCAAAAACTCCGGTGTCTGCTACATTTGCCTACATTGTTTGTTTACAATAAAAAGTAGTTCCTAACATGCGACTGTCAAGGGAACTTTCCACTGTTGTTAGTATGCTGTTCTACTGCTGACTGGAGCATGACTTGACAACTTGTTGGGTTGATACAACTGGATGCAGAGCATAAATACCCTCACTCTGGTGTGCCATTGAACAAAATTAAATGATGAAAAAGTGGAGTGAGAATGCTAGAAGGCAGTTTTCATGGCATCATCCATTGAGGAATGATTGAAAAAGGCGCACATGATGCAGCAATATCCCAGATCTCATGGATTTTGATTTTCATGAGATCTCTCTCTTCTTGTGAGCTTGATAAGCTCTTTTAATAATAAGAACAATCAACCTTGAGATGGTGGCTGCCGAAATGTCAGGAGTACATTTTAAAGGGAGAAAAAGATGGTTATGACCCTTTCTTTTTCCTCTTGATTTAGCTAGACAGAACTGTATGGCTCTAACTGGGCAAAGGAGTTTATCTTGATCATCCCCAGCACAGATATGACTGAGACAGGGGATTTTAATATGAACAGGAGCTACCAAAGGTAGCTAATTCTTGGCCAGAAGAGAGACCAAATCAGAGTTACCATTGAAACATAAACAACCCCTTTTCCACTGACAAAGCATGAATTTCACTTCTTTCTGATGCTGGGATGAGGAGGAAGACTGTTTTAAGGGTAAGGTGCCTGAAGGAAGATTCACTCAAAGGTTCATAAGGATGATTAGATAGCTACTAACGAACACACAAAAGGTTCCACCTTGGTATTAATGAGCAAGAGATTGGTCTCTGGAGCTCAAAGTACCTGATCAGTTTTGAAAGATGTGGGTCTAACCGTATATTGGAACAGATAGAGAACTAACAGTGTTGGAGAGCACTGCTCTACAGCTCTTAATGGTGGATACTGAACAATCTTTTTGTTCAAAGAGCAGAAGAAGAAAATCTGGAACTGCAGTTAAAGACAGGCAGATAGGATCAATGCATTTCCTACTGTGCCCATTACATAAAATTCTCTACTTGGCATCTTAAACCTTGGAGGTTGATTGCCTTCCAGCCTAAGCGATGCATTTGGCAACCTTGCTCAAAAACTGGTCCTGGTGGATAGATTGTTTGAGATGAGCCAAGTATGAAGGTGGAAAATTTGAGGAGTGCTGTGCAATGGGAGGAGGTTCCTAATTTCCAAGCAGAGAGCACGGGCATTAAGTACACTAAAACCGATGTGTTGTGTGTTGTCTATAGTGATCATGACGCAGTGATGCATTATACAGTTGACACACCCTGGAAGTGCTAGAAAAACAGCCTGCATTTCTAGATTGTTCATGTGGAGGGAAGCTTCTTCCCAAGACCGCTGACCCTGCAGAACTACTCCCTTGGGCTCCAGGTGAGCCCCTCAGCCTGAATCCGAGACATAGATCCAAATGAAGGAGTGAGGTTCCAGAGCATGAATCGGAACTCTGGTCAGAAACTTGTCCTGATTTTTCCACCAACTCTGATGGTGATTAAACTTGGATCCTAAGGTGACGTGGGCAGTCAGGGAGCCTACTTTAACATATGGTTAGTGTTTGTGCCTTCAGTTACAAATCTCAAAAGCCTTGACAGGAGTCCCTGCCAAAATCCCCACCTGGGAGGCACCCAAATCTAAAGTGGGTGCTTAGTAGCCAAGCAGGCGAATGAACCCTGTATCTATTGGCTGAGACCAGGAGCTGAAGCATAGCAGAGGGGGCAGACCACCCTTTCACCAGTCACTGGGCTTTGGACACTGGTCAGCAGGCGATGTCCCAAGTAATATACACTGAGTTTCTGTCACTGGGCACTGGGCGCTGATCACTGGGTAAGATTGTAAGGTACCAATCTTCTGTGACTGGTGACAGAAACTCTATGACTGTCACTAGACACGTATTTTGGTGACTGGTGCCCGGTAACCAAAGTCTGGTGCCTGGTACATGGGGACCTGGTGCTTGGTACCCAGTGCCCATACCTGATGCCCAGTAGCCAGTAACAATTGAGAGACCTTCTACGAAGGTCATTAGACACAATACCCAGTGACAGATCTTCACTGACTGTCATCTGACACACTACAAGATGTCTGGTGGGAACAGAGGGGATTCTACTGAGAAGAATTTTAAAAGGCATCATCTTTTATCCTGGCCCTTATAGGCCAAGTGACTTCCACCAAGTCCCTAACCTCGCTGAACACAAACAGCAAATGGGGGCAACTGTCCATGCATACACATGCCGTTCATGCAAGACAGGTGGTGCGAGTGTCCCATGCTGCCATTTCATGTCCACACTATCGAAAACCTTGAGGCATTATTGAATGCTGAAAGGAAATATATAAATACAACAATAAACCAGAAGAACAAACAGGTAGGAAATACTTACCATGACAACAGTTACTATTAGAGGAATGAAACACATGAAACACCACTTCATTGGCAATGTACTCAAAACCCTCAAAATCAACGAAAATGGACACTAATACATGAAAATAAAGCAAGGACTTGGGGGTGGCAGGAGATGAAATAAATAAATACAATATAAGGATACAACTGACAGGAGAAATGCCAAAAGACATCTAAATTGATGAAGTGTTGAGAGCCGATTAGACATGTATAAATGCACAAATTCCAAGGAAAGGAAAGGAGGATATTCTTACCGTCAGAAGTGGACTAAGGTATCAGGTATAAGAGATTATGTTGTTTTTCCTCTTGACCTCCAATTACTAATTAGAGGGAATAATGTCCTTGAACTGGGGACTTGCACCAGGAAAAGATAAAGCAATACAATAACAGGCAAAGTATTACTACATGTACTATTAAAATGGGTAATTTGACGAAATTTGCATTTCATTTGTGTTCCATTGGCACTCCATTCATGCTTGTATTTCATCTATCATCTCTTTAGTTTTGATTTATGGTCTTAGAAATGCATTCTGATTTTGCATTTATCACTTCCATCCATTTTTTAATTTTGTTTTTGCATATGGGGAATGAAATGGAAATAAATTCCTTCAGTCAAGTTTTTCATTTACGAAAATGTTAATGGAAGAGAACTATAGCTTTCGTATCTTGTCATATTAAAAATGTGCTTTAATAAAATAGCAAATGCATAAAATACAAAAGAGACAGCACTGAATTTATGGTAAATTAAGATATGACTACAACTGCAACAAGTGTAGAAATAAAGTTGTAGAGTATTTGTCAGCAAAATTTATTTCTTATTTCATTTTGTTCAAATGAAGATCATACAAATACAACCACTGATGATGATGTCATCACTCCAATGGCAGTTATTTTATATGTGGGTGTCGGTGAGAGAGAGTGTTTGTATGAGATATATTTATCTGTATTTATATTTATTAATATAGACTGGATAAACTTCTCAATAATTATGCTCAGCTCCCAAAACACTTTGTCAGGTGGTGTTAAAAAGAATTTGTAAAATCCTGACATTAAAATTTCAATAAGACAAAAAACAAAAAAAAGTTCATGACTTTCTCCAAGTAGTATAGGTGGAGTAGCGATAACAAACAATTGCTAATGAATGCTAGATTCAGGTCCATTGGATAAGCTCTTCTGGTCTTGATCCCAATGAATTTGGACATTTCACTGATTTCAAGATAATTTTCTAATAGCATTAATGTTTTCAGTGGCACAAAACCTATACCAATGGAAAGAATAAACTTTCAACCTTTTCATCATTTATGATTATGATTATGTACCCTGATAATCATTTAATAGCTACCTTTATTAAAAGTTTCTTTGTTTCCTAATGTATTTTCTGCTTGGACTCCAAAACAGAAGCATCCACTACCAGTATGTCAAGCAGTAAATTGTTACAATCAATCCTGATTGGTGGTTATTGTTAACCCTGGACTGGAACAGACTGGCATCAAACCCTAACAACCAATCAAAACTGAATTTTACTATTCACACTATAACATACTGAAAGTGTATATACTATACCCTCCAAACTTGACCCAAGTAGACAAGACATGAAAAAATAGAAAAGCTTCCAATAAAACTGGCCATTAAATTAGTAAGGTACTTTATTCATACATGGGGAAAAAGCTTAGAATGTCTCCCTTATGGCAATATAAGTTATAACTGACTGAACATGCCAATAGTATACAAAAATTAGCATGAAATTAGTGTGGGGTCTGATTTCAAACTGCACCAGTGAGTCACATTGTGTTGATTGGGAGAACTGGTGTGGGTGTCCTCAATAATTTTCCCTTTTTTACTGACAGGAACAAAAGCCTATGTTACAGGTTGCTTACAGTAAAACATCTACAGATCTTTCACAGAGTATGGTGTCTAGCCTGTGAACATCTTAACTATGACAGTTTTCTGCTCATGCAGGTAACTCCTAGCATCTCTGTGTACAAACATTATATATAGAGTTATACTATACCAACTTTTCAACTGAATACAGTGACAGATCTAGAAGATATGTGACTGTCAAATATGTTAACACAGCACCTTAACATGACTGATACCAGTCACACCACCATAATTAGTAATCAGGAGTTTCATGAAAGATTTGATCGTCTATAAATTGTTTGAACTGGGCAAAAAGTAAGTGATCTCCTCCTTCCTGTACACAGACCTGTGATTAATGTAAGAAACGGGTTCAGAGTTAAGCCATCCTGCATGCACCTTGGAAAATGTATGGAGAATCTCCTAATATTACATCAAACTATGATCAGCTATGTTGATATTGACAATAATTTAGGCATAGAGGTATTTATGAACACAATGTCATTATGAACACAATGTCATGTGCATATAATGATTTGTTGCATTCGCTGTATTTGAGTTACTATACACGCCAAATTTTATTTTTTACCTTGAAGACATGGAAAGCTTCAAACTGTATATTTCTGCTCTTCTCTCGTAGCATATTCATCATGAGTTTCAGATTGTCTGGGTTGCTGATATACTTTGTCATCACAGTAAAGTTATGCCTGTCCAACAGCAATTCTCCCAAAAGCTAGAAAAGATGATGAACATTTTACTGTAAATCACATAATTTTCACAAGCGTAGCATTATCAAACATTAGGTGAAGCAACTAAATTTGCTATTATGTTATTCAAGTAAATAGCAACACAACTATATAACAGGAATACTGCAGATGAGCAAATCACAATAATTTTATTCAAGTAAATATCAACACAGCTATGTAATAGAAGCACTGCAGATGAACAAATCACAGTAACTTTATTCAAGTAAACAGCAACACAACTATGTAATAGGAGTATTGCAGAGGAGTAAATCACAGTAACTTTATTCAAGTAAACAGCAACACAACTATGTAATAGGAGTATTGCAGAGGAGTAAATCACAGTAACTTTATTCAAGTAAACAGCAACACAACTATGTAATAGGAGTATTGCAGAGGAGTAAATCACAATAATTTTATTTAAGTAAACAGCAACACAGCTATGTAATAGGAGTATTGCAGATGAGCAAATCGCAATAGTTTCGTTTAAGTAAACAGCAACACAGCTATGTAATAGAAGTACTGCAGATGAGCAAATCACAATAATTTTATTCAAGTAAACAGCAACAAAGCTATGTAGCAGAAGTACAGCAGATGAGCAAATCACAATAATTTTATTCAAGTAAACAGCAACACAGCTATGTAGTAGAAGTTCTGCAGATAAGCAAATCGCAATAATTTTATTCAAGTAAATAGCAACACAGCTATGTAATAGGAGTATTGCAGATGAGTAAATTGCAATAATTTTATACAATACCAACATAGCTATGTAATAGGAGTATTGCAGATGAGTGAATCGGAATAATTTTATGCATGTAAATAGCAATACAGTGATGTAATAGGAGTATTGCAGATGAGTAAATCGCAATAATTTTATGCATGTAAATAGCAATACAGTGATGTAATAGGAGTATTGCAGATGAGTAAATCGCAATAATTTTATACATGTAAATAGCAATACAGTGATGTAATAGGAGTATTGCAGATGAGTGAATCGGAATAATTTTATGCATGTAAATAGCAATACAGTTATGTAATAGGAGTATTGCAGATGAGTAAATTGCAATAATTTTATACAATACCAACATAGCTATGTAATAGGAGTATTGCAGATGAGTGAATCGGAATAATTTTATGCAAGTAAATAGCAATACAGTGATGTAATAGGAGTATTGCAGATGAGTGAATCGGAATAATTTTATGCAAGTAAACAGCAATACAGTTATGTAATAGGAGTATTGCAGATGAGTGAATCGGAATAATTTTATGCATGTAAATAGCAATACAGTGATGTAATAGGAGTATTGCAGATGAGTGAATCGGAATAATTTTATGCATGTAAATAGCAATACAGTGATGTAATAGGAGTATTGCAGATGAGTAAATCGCAATAATTTTATACAATACCAACATAGCTATGTAATAGGAGTATTGCAGATGAGTGAATCGGAATAATTTTATGCATGTAAATAGCAATACAGTTATGTAATAGGAGTATTGCAGATGAGTAAATCGCAATAATTTTATACAATACCAACATAGCTATGTAATAGGAGTATTGCAGATGAGTGAATCGGAATAATTTTATGCAAGTAAATAGCAACACAGCTATGTAATAGGAGCACTGCACATGAGGAAAACAATAAATTTTAAGTTACTAGTATGCTGAATTAACTTAAATTGTACAAAATTTAAAAATGATTTAAAGTACATGTACCTTGTAAATGATATCTTTTATAACAAAATTTAAACAATGTTCTGCCAACTCAAAAGTTACTGTTATACGAAATGAAGATTACAGTGACCTAATTTGGCCATAAGGAAGTTGTGCTTACCAAGGTACATGCACATCCAACAGTGCAGGACATGTTTTCCAAAGACAGAAAAAAAACCATCCCTGATCTTCTCATGTGGGACAAGTGACCATGCAAAATTTATGGAAGTCCCAGGAACACAAGTTCTGAAAAATGTCTTGCTATATTGTCCACCGGAGAGGTCTATATTGATAGCAATAGGCCCTGATTTAACCAACATAATTTAGGTCTGGACTTGTCTTGAATTCAGTAACCTGCCTGGATGAAAGTGATGTTCACCTAAGTTCAATCAATCCAATGGCTTCTAAGTCTAGAGTTACATTTTAATACATGCTGGTGAAATTAGAAACAAGACCCTCATTCAGAAAGTTGAAAAGCACAACCCCATTAACTCTGTAATCAATGGTAAACAATAACTGAACAAACACTCAACTGTGATGGGTGGATAGATGGAAAGACAAAGTTAATACAATAAGCCTCCATTTCTATTTATAGCAAGGTATAAAAAAGTATGATTACGTGCATTTTATACACATATTCAACCCCTACAAAAAAAGAGACACTCTTTTTGTAAAGTGTGCCTTTTATTTAGCTAGAAAAGACATAAATAAAAGGAAAGTAAACATTTTAACATTTACATTATTTTTATGTGTGGATAGATGGAAGATGGATATAGTCACACATACACCAAAATGATTCTATGCTGAGCTTCCACCAAGTTGAGTTTGATGAAAACAGGCTAAAAACCACTTCCACATTTTTGTGGAATTGGCTGTAAACTACAACATACTGCAAACCATAGTGTGGCAGACTAAATGTCCCACTACATGGTCATTTAAACTGCAGCATACTGCAAACCATAACACGGGAGACTAAATGTCCCAATACGTGGCCATGTAAACTGCAGCATACTGCAAACCATAACTTGGGAGACTAAATGTCCCAATACATGGTCATTTAAACAGAAGCATACTGCAAACCATAACATGGGAGACTAAATGTCCCAATACATGGTCATTTAAACTGCAACAGACTGCAAACCATAGTGTGGGAGATCAAATGCAGCACTACATGCCTATGTAAACTATAAACCATAACATGGGAGATTAAATGTCCCACTACATGGTCATGCAAACTGCAGCATACTGCAAACCATAGTGTGGGAGACCAAATGCCACACTACATGCCTATGTAAACTGCAAACCACAGCATGGAAGACTAAATGTTCCACCACATGGTCAATATTTACACTTTTCAGCTTTGGTCTTAAATTGAAACTGCTGTGTAGCAATATTGTTCTTTTAGTAAAAAAGGTTTTCACAGAACACCCTCACCTGCAAAACATGCACTACCATCATATATGCTATATGACTTCAACTCATTATCCCCATGTGCCACATTTACGCATCATGAAGTAATACCCTACTTCTGAGCCCTGTAACATCAACATCATTTATAATACACCAAAGCGGGTGGTATTACAGAAAAAGAGAAAGATGTAGTTCTACAATGATACCAAATATTGTAGACTTTCTACTCGTGTTAAAAAATACAGCAGAAAAAACTATTTTTGAGACCTGATTTTTTTAAGGCCAAAAATTGCTGGTTTCGAAACAAGAATTTGTATCTGGATTTTATACTTTTTGTCCTTAGATCTAAAGCAGACTAATCCGAACTGCACACAGACAGATGTACCTTTGAAAAAAAAAGTAGTATAAGTTTGAGATTTGTCAGTAGCAAAAAGGGGCCAGGGCATGAAAATCATGAGTTCAATAAGCAAAAAAAAAAAAAAAAAAAAAGAAAAATAGATGTATCCACGTACCAAATAACATGACTCTCTTTCCAACTGTACTTGAGTAACTGACCACATACAAACTTTAACACTGAGGTTAATCGAGGGTATGGATGGATGTATGATGGATACACAGTCGCATGGATGCCATGCTTCCATTAAGGCAGGCTAAAAAAAAAACTACAAGAAAACTTTCAGTTAACCATAAGATTTTTGTTGGATGCTTGAAGAAAGTGGTACTCATGCTTGACATCTGCAATTCAAGCAAAACTAAATTAGTTAACATATGAAATTACTGACATGATATTTCTTAATCGTATTTTATCTCTTTACATATTTTTAAAAAATACTGTGTGTCTTAGCATCATATCAAGGCAATGGTAAATTGTACAGTGCATTTATGTTATCAATCCACATATAAATGTACACAGCACATCTACTGTTGACTTCAGGTATTGGAGTTAAGTGTGCTTTATATAGTCTCTCCACTTGTATATTACAGCTGGGCTAAATTTGCATTATTTTTTAGCTAAGTCCAAAACTGCTTTACTCGTAAAGGTGTAGCAGAGCTGATCAAAAAAAAAAAAAAAATTCAGGTAGTGGAGTTAAGTGTGCTTTATATAGTCTCTCCACTTGTATATTACAGCTGGGCTAAATTTGCATTATTTTTTAGCTAAGTCCAAAACTGCTTTACTCATGGAGGTTTAGCAGAACTGATAAAAAAAAAATTCAACATATTGTCTATGACTATCATGAACACACTATATCTGAGACATCTAAATATACTTTAAAGCCATTATACAACATTATTTTGCAGTATACTGAATTATTGTCATGTGATCAAATGATTCTTACAACTGTGCTCATGATTTACAGACAAAAATTATTCAACATGTTTTATAAATTTCATTTGAAATCAGAACTCATACAAGATGCTTATAAGAAACTTTCTTGAAAAAGATGTCAATGTTGGGTGAAGAATGGAGTTCTGTTTCCACCAGTTCAGGACATCAAATTGTATAGTTCTACACATGCACAAGTGGAATCAGTGATGGTAATGTATCTGTCCAGCTTGAGCTTTGCACACTCAGCTGCAGTATTTTTGCCCTCCATCTTTAAATTTACATCAGATAGCCAATCACAAAATCATCACTTTTTGTATGTTTGGGGCTGGAAATCTCCTTACTTTTCTCTTGATTGGAGCTTCCTGCATCAGACTCTGGGATCTGTGGCAACACTGGTAACTGAAGCAGATCAGGCTGAGGTGCCTGGGGAACATCATCTAGACGGAGAGCTGTGCCAGGTAGTCCAGCTTCAGCAGGCTGGTCTTGATACTTCTCCTGCTTGATTTTAACAAGATGTTGCAATTCACTGATCAAAAGCACTTCTACAAGCTCAAAAGCTTTCTGTATTTGCTCTTGTAGAAGAAACAACATGCTCTAAAATCTAGTCAAGCAGGGTGCCGATCAGCAGCAAGTTGTGAACTTCATCCTCCTTGTACGAGAGATATTTGAAAAGTTCTGAATATTTTGTTATAACTTTTTTGTTTTCTTAAACCTGTCAATAAATTTAATGCGAAGTGATAGACAAAATAGCATTCTATAAAAAAGATCTGCAGCTGTATGTGCCACATACTCGACACCTGCAAATATATGTGTGTGACACAGCATAGGTAAATGACAATGACATAAAAATGTTGGAGGAGAACAATTCTTCTACTGAGCAAAGAGCATATTGTAAAATCAGGCTCTTTTAGGGTCCTCTCAGATTGATATCAAGGCTGACTTGAACAAAGTTAATGGATGTAATTCTCTGTCATATCCTGCAATTTTGATGTGGTTTCATCATTTTAAAGATGGTCACGAATCCATGGAAGATGACACACATTCTGAAAGACTGTTGTTTGCAAGTGGTGAGTGGGAACTGGCTGCTGTGAAGGAAGCAACTGATGATGATGTTCAATATACAGTAGAAGATATTTCTATTATCAAGGACATTAATTTGTGAACTGTTTTAAATATCCTAAAGAATCATTTGAAGCTCAGAAAGGTTTGTGCAAGATGTGTTCCATATTTGCTGATGGCTGATAATAAACAGACTTGGATTAAAATTGAAAAACATCTACTAGCCAAATATTTGACCAGTGACGTTTGACTGAGATTGTCATAGGTGATGAAGCATGAATTTTGCTTTTTTCAACCCAACTCAAGAGAAAATACTGAAGTTTGGATTGGACAAAATGAACAGAAACCACAAATCGCTTGATGTAGTTGGACTGTCAAGTGAGTTTGATATGCTTTATTTTTCAATGCAAAAGACCCAGTTGTCAGGCACCTTTGCCTGACTCAGCTAGTGACACTGGACATTTTTTATGCCTCCACGTTGTTGCCAAAAGTTGTGGAACACTACCGAAACAACCGGCTGTGTAAGGTATCCTTACACTTCATTACAACATAAAGAGAATAAATCTACCGTTGCGACAAATGTCCAGAAGAAGCACAGCATTCAAACTCTGCCCCTTTCTCCTTAAAGCCTTGACTTTGCTCCAAGTGATTTTTGGCTGAATCCCATTATCAGAGATTTGCTGAGGGGCTGATGTTTTAAAAGCCGCCATACAGTTTTCCAGCATATGAACAATGTACAAAAAGTGAATACAAATTGGCATTTAATGATTGGATAATCATACTGAGAAAGTGTGTAGAGGTGCATGGGGAGTACTTTGAGAGGATGCACCCCTCATACCTTGTTTCCAAGTTGGCATTTATTTTCTGTTTGATTTTGTCTTTTTAACATGGGTTTGTCACTCTCATGGCCAATAAGCTTGGCCCTCAATCATGTGAGAAGAGGCAACACCAGTCTAATTGAGGGGCATGTTTGTTCTTTCAAAATGTTAAGAACAGGGGTGAAATGATTAATTGATACAATGATGCATTGATAATTTTGTCATTTCAATACACATATTGATACACAAGGTGAAGAATCGATACAAAACGATACTTACCTTATAAAAGTTACATAAATCTTCAGCGGTCATGAATAATTATTAGTTGTTTGCCTTTTTATTATTTAAATTAATATCTCATTAGGCCAAACTGTTGTGGATATTTTTTTGTGTACAAAGGAATTACGGTGTGAGGGATTCGATTGTTTGTTATCTCCATTCAAACACCCGGACCAGTTCTTAATAAGAGTTTCATTGTACAAGGAAACTGCATTATTTCTTATGTTTTTAAATAATATTGTAATGTCTTCAAAATCAATCAAAGACATGAAATTAATAGTTTCTGAAGAAACAAAGTTGTTTTCTTAAAATTATTACATTAATGTAACTGACAATTCTTTTCTCTTTGCGTGGGACTCAACTAGGGATGGTACGGGTGTGGAACCAGTGATAGAATATATGATTATTCTTAATCGCTAATGACGTTTATGACGTGTCGAGCATCCGGTCAAATGGAGCAGACACAAATGGCCGAAAAGATTGAACAAGAGTTACATGCGACTAGAAGGTCATCAGCCTGGAACTATTTCAGTTATCCTGTGGAGGATGAGAATGAATCTGTATTTTATATGTCTTAGGAATACTGGAAACACCACAAATATGTCTACACATTTAAAACGTCACCACCCAACCACTGAAATTCCTTTCAAAGATGACAAGATTTCAGCTCCCAAGGCCAGTGTTTCTCCTACTCCTATGCTATCACATGGAACAACCACTGGTCACCTCAGATTGACTGACATTTTTCAATCTCCATTAATTTCATCATCGCAAAGATCACAGACAAACACTAAGCATATAGCGATGTTTATTGCACATGATATATGTCCTTTCTCAGTGGTTGATTCGCCAGGCTTCTGAAATCCAATTCATACCCTGGAACCCCACTACATCATTCCATCAAGAACACACTTCACAGAGAAAGTCATCCCAGACCTATACCATCACACAAGACAAGAAGAGCAAAACATGATATCAGAGGCAGAATCAGTAGCCATTACTACAGATGGTTGGACTTCAAGGGCTACAGAGAGTTACATAACAATTACAGCTCCACTTCACTGATAAGGAATGGTGCCTGAAAAGCTTTGTTCTTCTGACAAGATCTCTACACAAGTCTCACACTGATAAAAATATAGGAGCAATACTAGTTGATGCCATTGAGGAACGGCAACTGGAAAGACCCCTCAAGCTACTCCCTGCAGTAACTGATAATGGTGCTAACATGGATGTTGCTATTCAAGAGGCAAAATTAACATCACATATCTAATGCTTTGCACATACTATAAATCTAGCAACCCAGAGAGGGTTGCAAGTTCATCAGATGTCACGCCTTCTTGGGAGGATCCGGCGCATTGTCTCTTTTTTCCATCGAACTACAACTGCTACTACCATGCTGAAATTCATACAAGAGCTGTTGCAGCTTCCTAAACATAGACTCATCCAAGATATCCAGACACATTGGAATAGTTTTTATGATATGATTGATAGATTTTTAAAGCAGCAGCCTGTCATTGTAGCTACTCTATTAAGTAAGGAAATCAGACAGAGGAAGACAGATTTAAACATTTTATCAGAGGATGATATATCAAATGCAGAGGATATTGTTAAACTGCTTAAACCGATCTAAACCATTACAACAATATTGTGCTATGAAGCAGCACCTACCATATCAATGATTTTGCCTCTTAAACATCATATTTGTAATGCAATGGAAGTACAAGAAAGTGACTCTGCACTTGTGAAGGCAGTCAAGGTGGCAATCTCCCAAGACCTAGACAAAAGATTCAATGTCAAGGTCACACAGCAGTTCCTGTTACAGAGTTGTGCCCTAGACCAATGATTCAGATCTCTGACTGATGTAGAAGATGCTACAAGGATCCAAGTATATGCTTCCACTGTCATGCAAACTGTGAAGGTCAATGACATATATAAAAGATTGCTTTTATGTATCAGTGTGTTACCTATGTGCAGCAGTTGAAGTATAACAATATTATTGTCCCCTTACCAGATTGTAAGGATATATGAAATTTATTTTGGTAGTTAAAATTAGACACATGTGCCCAAAGGTTACCCTAGATGCACCACTGATGTTGGTGAGTATGCCCCAACCACCTTCAAAGTTCTTAGCAATCAACAGATTCTCTCCATCTCCCTCTGAAACACACACACACACATACACACACACATGCGCATTGAGCAAACACACAAACTAATACATACCTTCATTTTTTGAAGTTCATGACATCATATACGCTAATATTTCTTGATATTCAATACTGATCATATACTGATAAAATCATGTTTGATTTTTCAAAATTTAATACCAGTGAATTAATCCCAGCTGAAATGTTAATTCAGGTAAAATGGCTGGATCCGTATTAACTTAAGGAATATGTATTGCATCATTTTTATTTTTTATTCAAGCATGAAACAGTAGTGAAGGCAGAGCAGACTGATGAACTCACAGAAGTACATGTACTGCCCTCTGGTCTTCCCCCACTACCACAGCTTCCTACAGTACCAAAAGTTCCAGAATGAGGTAACACACCAACTACAATAGTGAAAGCTGAAGTTGATGAGCCTCCAGTGAAAAAGACCCACTTGAGGATCTTTTTGAAGATGTATATGTGGTTAACGTGCAGCCATCGAAGTCCCTCTTTCAGAGGGCTGATGCTGAGATAACATGATATAGGAATGAGGCATCAAGCACACATATAGGTGAAGACCCACTGACGTGGTGGAAATTCAACAAAACACCATTCTCTTTGCTGGCCAAACTAGCCAAGATGTTTTTGAGTATTCCAGCAACAGCAGTGACATCCGAAAGAGTCTTTTCTAGTGCTAGAGATGTTGTATCAGCACAAAGAACCTCTCTAACTGGGGAGAATGTGGACATTATTTATGACGAAGAATATGCAACTATGAAAGTTGTGACAAGTAGTCTAATAGTTTTTTGCATCTGTTAGTCAGAATTATCAAATTCAGTTCATTTATGCCTTTTACAGAGTCATAACAATTGTCAGCTAGTTTTAGAACACTAGTTTGTGACTTAAGAAGATTCATTCATTTGCTGGAAAATGTATTTAAGTCAATGAGGATATCATCTTAAATCATTATGAACTTTTCTTTAATTCATTAATAGAATTCAATTACACATGACAATTAATGTAAAATTAATTAGTGTTTGCTTCAGTGAAGTTTATATCATTCGTGTTTTCTATGATCTTTCTTGAACTGAACAAAGAAGGAAAAAGCACAGCTTAGAAAAGTATGCATAATTATGATTTCCTAATCCCAATAATTTTAAATTCATGTTGTATTATTGTATTACATGTACTTTTTAATGTGTATTGTGTTGCAGTATCTTATTTTGTGATGAATCTGACACAAAACTTGTAGCATTTCATCTCACTGAATGTAGGATAAAGAAACACTTCAAAGTACTTGTTATATTTTAAATAGTTACACGCAGAGCAAAAATATTAGTAGTGACATTTCATCTTGATTCAAATTTTTTAATTATGTTATCATTATACATAAGCAGGTTAAGAAGAGGACTCACTGCTGATACATTGTATATTTGACACTATTTGGACTTGAAATACCATTCAACATATACATTCATATTCTGAATCAAATGTATTGTGAAAATACCACTTTCAGTTTGATACATGTATTGATATGTATTGTATCAAAGGTTGTGCATCATGTATCGTATTGATATGCGGCACAGGCATATCGTTTCACCCCTAGTAAGAATATGCTGCACAACATTTCAAACTAGCTACACCTGGCAGCATCAAGGGGAGGTAATGGGCAAGAATTAAAATATCCAAATTTGATGATGGATGGTTGAAATTCAGGAGCATATTGAAGTGGATCTTCAGGAGGTCTCTGCATGATGTTGACTGATGAACAGCAAAAGCTTAAAACTAGCAACACCTGGCTACATCAAGGGAGGTAATAGGCAAGGATTATTGCCAGTTGTCTATATGATATAGATGGAAAAGATGTTTTTTGTCTTTTTGGAGGACTGGATTTGGGAGGTAGCAAACTTGTATTCCTAATGTTAATGTGATTGAGGAATGTATTTGCAGGAGAAATTTCAACTCAGAGTTCACCTGTCATGCAAGAAATCAAGCTGAAACAGAGTTAAATAAGCACTATCACCAGAGTAAATATTGCAATTCATCAATGCATTGACAATATTAGGCCACCTCTAGTCTTAAGAAAGATGCCTACCAAGATTAATCAAAACTGGCACATTCATTAAAAAAAAACCTGTAGAAAATAGTTTTTCCACCCATCTGCTACAAAGCCACACTGTTGCTATGGGAGGCACACTGGACATAATTTGTATAGATCATATCCCAACAAACATTCTTACCAAGTTGGATCAAAATTTACACAGATATTCTAAAGAAAAATAGACTTTCCACCCAGTTGCTATCGAACCCACACCATTGCTAGGGGAGCCACTCCAGACAAAATTGATAGAACATGCCCTAAACAATATTCCTACAAAGTTTGATCAAAATTGGCTCAGTTATTCTGGAGAAGTTCAAAATAGGTTTTCCATATGTTTGCTATAGAAGTGACACCACTGCTAGGGGAGTCATCCTGGATAAAATTTTGATAGGGCATGTCCTAAGAAACTAACCAAGTTTGATTAAAATTGGCTGTGCCATTCTGGACAAGATGCCCAAAGTAGGTTTTCCATTTTGGTTTGCTATGGCAGCCACATAGTTGGTAGAGGAGCTATCCTGAACAATATTTTAGTTGAGCTTGTCCTGAAGAACATTCCAACCAAGTTTGATTGAAATCGGCTCTTTGGGTTTTGAGAAGAAGTTGAAAACAGTTCTAAAATCTTTAGGAAGGTAAACCCTTCCAAATAAAAGTAAACATGTACTCCAATAAGATAAAAGGTAAAGAGGTGAGGTCAAAATTCCCAGAAAGGTAAAGAAATAAAATATAAAGGTAAACAAGTCCCTTGAAGGGACCGATGCTACTGGTTGAAAATAATTTCTTGAAGACAAGTCCATTTCTTCCATCTTTTAAACCTTTTAACTGCTGAGTACTAAAACCATTTCTGATATTCTTGCAAAACTATAACAATGTCAAGATATACCCACATGCTAATTTTAGTTAAATCCATGATATCTTTTTGGAAAAATTATGAAGTTACTTAAGTGGTATCATTTAAGGTATTCTTCTTATATATCCAGAAACTGAGTTTGATAAAAATCCATACATACTTGTTTGTGTTATCATGCTCACAAGCCAGTACAGCTAAATGCCCAAGTCAAGACTTTTTACCTTAAAATCAATACCAGAGTGCTGACTATCAACTTGTTCACTTGGATGCAACTAAATCTTGTCTAGTCAAAATTCACTTGAATATATACAAGTGACTGTATTCATAAGCTCAATGAAGTACAAAAAAAGGAAACAATGAACTCTGAAACAATCCCGCAGTCAAGTAGGTCTAGTTTTCACAACTCCATCTTCACAAAGGTGCAGTTATGTTGGTGGTCAGATCTGCACCATTTTCATTCAGAACCAATTAAATATTGCAAGAAGTGTCTTAATAAAAACCCAATATCAATGCCATCATACATGCAAGAGGAGTAGTGATAACAAGATTCCTGACATGGCAACAATGGTGCCATGTTGAAGGTCAAATGAGCACCATTTTCATTTAAAAAAGCTACATATTGCTACAGTGTTTTAGTGAAAAACCCATGCTGTTATGACTGTCTGTTCAGGAGAAGTAGCCCTATAAAGCCATTTTGGAGGTTAGATCAGCATAATTCTAATATAGGAAAAACTATATACTATAAGTAAGAAGCATTTTGTGCTTTTTTTAAAATATAAATGTCAGTATGGTCTTCTATTCAGAAGTAGCTGTTATGAGAGTTGTCAAATTTTGGGAGAACACCCTGGCATCATTGTCATTTAAGACCAACTATATATAGTTTTAAGTGTTTTGGTGAAAAACCCCATGTCATTACCATCTCTTAAAGAGGAGTAGCTATAACAAGATTTTCACTTATCAGCACCAGTTATATTTAGGACCAATAAGAGATTATAAGAAGTCTTTTAGTAAAAACTCCATGTCTATATGACCATCTGTTCAGGAGAAGAATATTTAACCATGGTGGCCATGTTGCAAGTTAGATAGGCACCATTTTCATTTAGGACCAACCAGACATAAGAAATCTTTCAGTAAAAACTCAGTTCAGATAATCATCTGTTCAGGAGAAGTTGCGATAAGATTTTCATGATGGTCATCATAGTGACAATATTGGATGTAAGTTTGGCATCATTCTGATTCAGGTCTAACTAGACTTCATAAGATGTCTTTAAGTGAAAACTAGGGGTGAAATGGTTCTCTGATGTATCAATAATTTTGCTGTTCTGATATACAAATTAATACTCAAGGTGGAGAATTGATACAAAACAATACTTATCTTTTAAAAATTACTTTTTATCTTCAACAGCCAGTTGTTTACCTCTTTATTCTTTACATTTATCGATATGTATTATGTTGTTCGATGTCTATCACAAAATGTATCAATATGTCACACAGGTAGATCTTTTCACCACCAGTGAAATCCCATGTCAATATGACCATCCATTTAGTACGAGTAGTTATAATATTTTTAAGATGGCTTCTGTGACAGCTATATTGGATGTCAGATCAGAACCTTTTTCATTGAGGACCAACTAGACAACATACAAAGTCTTTATGTGACTTTAGGTGAAAACCCATGTTGATAGAACCATCTGTTAAGGAGCAGCAATAACAAAATTCTCAGGATAGTTTCCATGGCAGATATGTTGCATGTAAGATCAGCATAATTTTCATTTATGACCAACAAGACATCATAAGAAGTCTTTTGGTGAAAACCCTATGTCGATATGACCATCTACTCAGGAGGAGTAGTGATAACGATTTTCAAGATGGCCAAAGTGGTGATGATATTGGATGTCAGAGAGGCACCATTTTCATTTTGGACCAACTAGACCTTGGGATGGATGTGTCTATAGTTTCATGGCAATCCTCTTTATAGTTGTAGAGTTGACAAGTAGAGCTAAAAAATTTGAGTTTAAACACAAGAATTCCACAGAATGCTATGCCTCGCCTGCTCTGTTGTGGCATAATCCAAAAACCTCGCACAGTCACTAGAGCAAGAAAAGTAGATCACTGTGGCTTCAACAGTTCGCCAGTGAGGTGACTAATATTCCTAATATAAATACACCCATCAAATTTCATGATTGTACACCCAACAGTGTCCAATGAACTGAGCTAATCCCTGAAGCATGGAAAGTAGGTGAGTAGTACCCTCCAAGAATAATATACCCATCAAGTTTCATAACTGTACATACAACAGTGTCAGAAAAAAAAATTAAAAAAACTTAACATAATCAAATAGAGCATCGTAAATAGGTCACAGTGACCTACTTTTGGCATCAGTGAGTAGTACCCTCTAAGATGAATAAACCCACAAGTTTCATGACTGTGCATACAAAGGTGTTAGATGAACTGAACCAAATACAAAAACTTAACTCTGATGCCAACAACAACAACAGCAACAACATCATCAAAAAATTAATCCCTATGCTTTGCAGGCGAGACAAAATGGCACCCAGATGCTAAATTAAAGCATTAAATAGCCAAAGCATCCACTGACAATTTTGGAATCTTCAGAAAGAGTGTTAACAAGATTTGGTTTACCTTAAGAATTATGTGTATACCTGGAAATGTGCTTAAGCATAGATAGATAACTCAAGTTCTGAAATTCAAATGATAGAAAAATAGCAGATGATGTTATGTCATATATGTGATGACATCACAAAACAAGAGGCTCAAGTGGGTCAGATATATCACACAGGGTTATTTCAAATGTCAGTTTGTGAATGCAAATTCATACATGTAATGAAACTTTAGAGTTGCAAGAAAAACTTCGAGCACATAGTTTCTACATTGTCTATTAAGGCTGGTGTCATTTATTTTCCTTCATATATATATATATATATATATATATATATATATATATATATATATATATATACACACCTCGCCCTCGATAACTCGTGCACAACAGGGTCCAAAAACATAGACCGCACTATAAGCGAGGGCGCAAGTTACCGAGGGACCTACACAAAAATTAAGAAGGGGATGCCATCCCCGCTGGACATCGAGAAAATCTTGGGGGGTGGGGGTAACCAGGCAGTTTATTGGCTGAATACTCGTTTTATACTTTCATTGGGAATAATTGTCATCAAAGAGCTTTTTTCTAATGTAGTTGTTCGCTTTTTTTTTATAAATTACCTTTATTTTCAAGATACCCAACTGCCGAAAGATCGTTAACAACATTAGTCCAAGCGGTTTCAACAACACTTGTACACGAATACACTGTGTATTACTTCACTGCTTTTTGTTGTTGTTGATTCACAACAAAACAAGATTACTTTTTTAAAAAAAATAGGGACACGTATTTCGCGAAACAACCGTTAACGTCAAAACTTGATTTGTTTATTGTTCTATTAATAAAATATGGATGCCATGATTTAATCGCAAGTAATTGTAAAACATTTTCTCATTCCTGAGGAAATCTCTGAGTGTCAATTTCGAAATTTTAAGTTCACTACAAACTCTGGAATTTGCTTCTCCCTAATGAACCGTATCTGTGAAACAAAGCTTTTTATTCACCAAGTACTCATATTGCTTGGCTGCCTTACTATCTTTTATCACATTTTTGAATGAGTAGGCTAATTTAAGGTACTTTAATTATATTACTTACATAATAATATTTATAACAGTGTTCAATTGATAAATTGAAATGAGTTGACCCGACACATGTCCGTGACCGCTAGCTCTTACACAGGTTGGATTTGCATGCCTTTTAACTTTTCTTTTGTTCCAGCCCATTTTCTTTGATTTGATGCAAAGACGTAATTAACGTGATAATACAAAAGCAGGTCTGCTTTTAATTGAGTGTAACAACAACAAATACTTCCGGAAGTCGGAGATAAAAAAAACCGGTTGGCACTTAATTAGGTTCTCACAGAAATGCTTGGGGACATAGCTGTGACGGTTGAATGATATTTTTCACGTTTTAATACAAGAGGGCATATTGCATTTATGATGATTACACTGAAACCGAATTAAAAGATAGAACCAAAACACAAATTTTATTTGACAAAACTTATTTAACTGGTAGGCATTAGTGACATTTTCATTGATCGAAATTTCGTCGAATATTGTTATTTACAGTGTACTGAGAATGTTGGTTGGAAAGGAAATTGAACAAAATATATGACGTCTTATTAAAAGTTGAGAATTTCAGGACGTTGATTAAAATTTCCGGGTACTAACCACTGTTTTCGACGATAAAACGAGCGATATATCAAGGCTGCATTTACCAATTTTGATTGCGATTTTTTCAGGTTGAACAAATAGGGGCCAATGTTTTTGGCATTTTCTAGGATAAAGAAATTGGGATCCACACATGATCCCACGTTATAAGCAGGTTCGCGAGTTATCCGGGCATGAGTTATTGAGGGAGTGGTATATATATATATATACATATATATATATATATATATATATATATATATATATATATATATATATATATATATATATATATATATATATATATATATATATATACATATATATATATGATCACTTTCTCTGCATATAGAGGATAAGTCAGTTATACAACCAGCATTGTGCCCAGAATCTCTCAGTGCCCATGTGGACAAGGCCCCGATTAATAACTTACAAACTGTATATAGCCCCACCTTTAAAGTATGTACACTCATTTGGTACTACAAGGGGAGTTACTCTGTGCAGTCAGCATGAATTCCTGCGTATGTCCTTACCCCATGGGGCCCAACCCTCAGTCATAATCTGGAACCCAATGGGATACCCACCAAAGGAAGCTGCAGTGGCTCAGCGGTTAAGGCATTGGAATTGTGATAACAAGGTTGTGGATTTGATTCCAACTATCTGATCAGCCTGGATCCTCATTAATATGCTTGGATCTCACTGAAATTCAAAATCATCTAAGATATTGATGATACAAGCTTAGATAGCAAGCCTGATCAACTCTGTTTAGAATGATGGTCTCTAGATTGTTCACAAGCTTAGCCAATCAGATGCAAGATCAACTCATTAATATGTGTGGATGTCGCTCATTAACAAACTCATCCAACATCTTGATGATATACATTTCTACACCAAATCTGATCAGAATATGATGAGAAATGATTTTGATCAGAAATATGGTCTCTTGAGTGTTCACAAACTCAGATGATCAGATGCAAGATCACCTATATAATATGTGTGGATGTGGCTAATAAGCAAAATCATCCAAGGTATTGTTGATATAAGCTTACATACCAAATCTGATCAAAAATATCGCCTCTAAAGTCCTCACAAGCTCAACCAATCATATACTAGAGCACCTCATTAATGTGCACGGATGTCACTCATAATCAAACTCATCCAAGATCTTGATGAAATAAACTTAAAACCAAGCCTGATCAAATGAAACCTCTAGAGTGTTCACAAACAAGTGCTGACAGATGGATGGATGACAGATGATGCTTAACTGATGCAGGGCCATAACACAGGCTCACTTGGCCTTTGGCCAGATGAGCTAACAAGTCAGAATAGTGATGCACCAATCAAAATGCCATTGTGACATCAAGTGTGGTAGGATAACAGTGACATATGATGAAGATTTTCTACATGGGTTTTCCCCAAAAGGTCCATGTTAGAGAGCGATTTGGCTGTAATAGTTGCCCTCAAGTCTGTCATTTTACCTAAATACACCCCAAAAGTGAAGTTCACTTTGCCGTGCCTTGATTTCATGCCATTCCCCACACCCTCTTTTGTTTCAATACAATGCATTAATAATCAAAGTAAAACATCAGCTTTTGTGTCAATTTTCTCTTCAAAGAGGAAGTTGGATAGTTTTAAAATTTATTTTATGCCCTGTAGTCAATTTTGGTGCTAATTTGATGATCATAAATGCAAGCAATAACATTGCTACCTATGGAATACTGCCAAAAACTGAAACATGATCCTTGAAAAAAACAAGTGAAAAATTTAATTTGTGTAGCCCAATTGGAAGCAAGTTATGTATCCAGGTTCACTACTAATAAAATTAACAACTGTATCCAATAATTCATGCTATGATCATATAAAATAAGACTTTGCCTATGGGAACAGTTGCCAATTTCCAACTGTAACCTATTTTCAAGGTTGACATTTTGTACAATAACCATGTTGTACAATAAATGTGGTATATCTATACTGACACAAAAATCTTCTTACCTTCAAGGCCTGTCTCCTTGTGACATAGTTTTCTGAGTTTAGCAGAGTCAGGTAAGCATCAAAAACTTTGTCATAGTTATTCTCCAAAAACTCTGCTGACAACATTTTGTGCTTTGTTAACAGATCCTGAAATAAATATCAGACATGAGTGTTATCCTATAGGCCGGTACAATAATTGCTGTTACCTTCTCTGAAACATATTTCCTTTTCTCAAACTCTTCAGTTTAAAAAAATTACATATGGTGCCAAGAGCCCAATTCTGGGTAGCAAAGGTAATGGGATATTAACAAAACCCTTCATATGCATCTGTGTAGGATAGGAAAATTCTACCTGAGGGTCCAAAGTTTGCTTCAGAATTGACGTTTTGCTGTGTGACTGATGCAGAATTCTGATCCCTGGGGTGGACTTGCCCTATTAAACACCAATGAATGATTATTTTTCTCCCATTTCTGGCTACAAAGCGAAAGGTTATTAACAAAATGGCATCCAGTCAGAAGAGAAAAAGCATAAAATGGTCAAAATATACATTAAAAATGTTACCATAGTTAGAAAAAGGGTGTAATGTTTGATTTACACGAAGAATTTGGTATAAACTTGGATATGAGGTTAAAACCGACAGATTATTAACTATTGAAATTCAAGCAACAGAATAATAGCAGACAATCACAATGTGATGAATATGATGACATCACACAAACAAGTATAATGTATTATGCACTATTATGACACATCCCATTCCAAAACATCCTTAGTATAATATATTATGCACTATTATGACACAGCCCATTCTGAAACATCCTCAGTATCATGTATTATACACTATTATGACACAGCCCATTCGGAAACATCCCTCAGTACAATGTATTATGTACTATTGTAACAGCACATTCTGGAACATCCCTCAGTATAATTTTTTATGTACTATTTTCACACAGCCCAGACCTGAACATCCTTCAGTAAAGTAAATTATGATTAGGTAATATCTAACCAATTTAATGGGATCCAAGACCATAACCCCATTATAAGGACGAACAGCAGTATACTTATGGGCTTTATTGGGAGGTATGGTACTGTATGGTACTGAAGACCATAATGACCATATTTAACAGAAATTAATTTGCAAAACATCATTTAAACCTAGACTGTAAAATTAAAAGTATTACAGGGATATTTTTTCTTTAACTGTAACATTGACCCTTGTGCAGTAGTAAAGAATCTGATCACTTATTGATGCTGAGACATTTTTAAAAGCTTCTCTTTGCCAGCATAGTAAGTTTTTTTGTAAACCCTGAAAACTATATGGTGCATCTTGCACAACATATTCAATGTGACAAACCAAAATTGCTAAAACAGAACAAATCATTTGTACGACAAGCTAAAGTGGATCTGAACTTGATACAATAGCTTACACAGACCAAAAGGCCAACTATGCCAGGTTGCCCACTGTTAAATTTGGATTGATTAGAATTATTCTTTTTAGACTAGTACAGGATTAGAGGTGAAAATAACTTTTTCTTCTAGTTTTTTTCGAGGTTTTTAAAAAAATGTTGAGGTTCAAGACACAAAAAAGTTGCAAGATTAGCTCCATGGTGAGCATAACATTTATTAAAAATGTGAATATCCCCATAAAGAAAAAAAGAGATTCTGTTATGGCGTGGTGAAGTGACCATTCCATGAGGACTGTTTTGCCCAACCTCTACAGACTGTCCACTAATATATTCTTCTTCCATGAAATGTGGCGCTTTACGAGGAATGTGGCTGGCTCGGAGGGTTATCCCTTCCGAGGTATCCAGCAAAGGAGGTTCAACCTCCATGCAAAGAGAAGGGGCATGTAAGCCTCCTTCACGTCGGAGATACGACGCTATGATGGACGTGTTGTCGGAGGAGACCATGACACAATGGCCCTTTACTCTGTTGACGCACCCTAAAACACTTCTAGTAAAAGAATCTTAATCTGAACAAAGGTTGAAGCAAACGGACTTCAAACTGTGCAAAGATTGAAGCGAACGCAATGCTAACGCTGCTGATGATCCGACAATGATATGCCATTATGGGTCTATCAAATGAATGATAGAATAAAATGACCGGATGTCTTTAATTTGCATAATTTGAGCGCTTTCTCGACCGCTAAGGTAGCCTATGAAAAACTGTGTGCAAAAAAGCATTTTTTGTGTGGTAGCGGTAGAGCTGTTCATCATTTTTTCAAACTTTTAGGTTTTTCTTTAAATGTAGGTTTCTTTCAGTTTTTGGGGGGCTTTTTTTTTAAGGTTTTTAAGGTCAAAAATGAAATTTTAGGGTTTTCAAGGTTTTTGAGGTCCACTGTGGAGTCTGCTAGTAGTTATTCTGAAATCATTAAAAATTGTCCATATTGTTGCTGGCAGCGATATTAATGGTGCACTGGCATCATATATACACATTTGAAACAAGTTGATTCAAGGATGGTACCTTTCATATTTGGTGAAGTAATTGCTCAGTTCTTTGAAAGTCCTTTGAAATTTTAGCTTATATATTTCAAGTAACTGCAGCCATAATGAAAGACAAGACTGACATAATTTCCACAAATCTGAAATGCCGGCATGCTGTATTGCTTCATGTTAAAATTTGTCAAAAAAGGTTAAGCATTGTTCTTAAGAATTTTTTTTTAATGACAAAAGCCACTTTGAACAGCAGACCAACATCATTACACCAACTTGCCCTGATGTAAGACGGCTTCTTGTAAAATAACATTAAAAAAGTTTATTCAAATCTTGTGAGAAAAAGGATCATGCAGAGTCAATCATGACTTTGATAATACTAAATCTGCCCCTGATGAACACAGCCTCTTTTTGGGGTGGGCCTTGTCATATAAAGAGTTTACCTTGAACGTTGAGAAGGCATCAGATGCAATGTCAAATGTAGAAACTTCTACATAACTGAAAAAGTCAAAGAAATTTTCAGCATACAACATGATCTTGGACAGGGCCTCATAACGGCAACATTCCCTCAACATCATCCCACAACGTAAGGCAATCTCCTTGTTTTCATATCTGAAATTATGAAAAATCACTTGTATTAGTGTTTTTACTTATATTATTTTCAGAACATCCTTAAGCAGAGGACAACAATTTTCTAAAATTTAAGTTAAGTTTCTCAAATCCATAATTAAAAGGTTTTACTTCTTGACAAAAATGTATTATAGTTTATAATAATTACCAACATTTGGTGACTTGACAGTAAGACAAGAGATAAACTCAACTATAAAAGGATAATAAGACATATGAGGTCTTTAAAATGACCTTAACTGACAGAAGTTATTTTTGCAATACGAAGTACAATGAGCTTCAGATCTGTCACCATGCTGACATCTGCCTAAGAGCCAAATGCAAGAACAGTTGGCCAAGAAATCTTAGTCAGTAGGATCCTTACTGCTGAAATTTCTCCAAGGCTGTTGACTGCCTATGCTATGAAACATTTGTTCCAAGTTTTATTTAGTTTTTGTATCTTCATTCACAAATCAGCATCAATTATCCAATACTGAAAGGCCCCTCTACCAAGATGCTATATGTCAAAGTTATTCAAATTCTGTTCAGCAATGTTTTTTAAAAGCTGAGTTCATGTTTTTCAACTTTTAGAAATGGCAGCCATATCTGATGGCAGAATGTTTTCACTTGTATAAATCTGAAAGGTGTTCAAGCTACTGTGAAATTTGGTCATTTCTGTTAAACAGTCATTTAGAAGACGTTAGTAAAGGTTTTTAACTATTTTTATACAACAGTCACATCTGATGGCCTTTTGGCATCATTCGAACAAAAAATTGAAATGCCCTCCATGCCAGAAAGCTTTATGTAAACTTCAGTCAAATTCTGTTAAGTGGTTTTTAAGAAGACGTTTCAAGATATTTCCATCTTAAGTAACAGTGGCCATATTTGATGGCACATCAACATAATTTGTATAAATTTGAAAGCCCTTAATACCATATTGCTTTCTGTCAAATTTGGATAAATTGTGCTGAGCAGTTTCTGAAAAAATAGTAATTTGAATTTTTTTTATAGTTTTAGTAACTGTGGCAAAAAGTGGATGGTGGATTAGCATCACTTGTTCAAAACTTGTAAGGCCTATATGCCAGGATCATTTCCATCAAGTCCAGTCAAATTCTATTCTGCGGATTTGGCGAAAAAGTCACTTAAAGATTTTTCTATTTCTAGTAACTGCAGCCATATCTGATGGTGGCTCAGCATGAATTCTACAAACTTGAAAGGTCTTCATTCAAATACTTTCTGTCAAGTTTGGTCAATTTCTATTCAGCAGTTTTGGAAAAGCTGTTTAAAACTGTATCCTTTTTTTGTTAATGGTGGCCCCATTTGATGGCAGATCTGCACCAATTGTACAAAATGAAAGGCCTTTATGCCAGAATGCTCACTGCCAGGTTTGGATAAAGGTGATCTGGTGGTTTCTGAGAAATATTTGAAAACAGCAGTTGTTGGCAGGTGACAGACAGATGCTGGATGACACACACCACATGAAAGGCCATACCATAAGCTCACTTGGCCTTATGACCAGGTGAATTAAAAAAATAATTAAAATCTCCCATGTGGAAATTAAATTTAATACATGAAAAGGAATTCTTGCATCATTTTTTAACATAAATGAGACCCGCATGCAGTTGTGAAGAATTCAATCTCTGCACCATTTAAGTTTCAGATCTCTTGCGAGGCTGAGATAGGATGAGCACGTTTTTTTTAAAAATAAATCTATATGTCCAGTATCATAAGTCAGGATTATTGATATAAAATTTCAAAGGTCTATATATTTGGATGTTTTTGGTATGACATGTCCAAAATTGTCATAGCAATTCATGAGGACAAGTCATATACAAATTGTTAATACCTGTAAACTGAGATAAAACTGAAAGACATGATGAAGTTAAATTTTTAAATCTTACACTATATCCTGGTTCACCTAAATATTATACATGAATTACAGGTCAAAAGACTCAGAATACAGAGATTATACAGTATTTACTGTGAGCTAACATCTGTTACAGCACAAGGGAAGAATCAGAGACCATGGGTCCAAAGTCTTTTCTGACTGCTCCAGCATACATGTGCACACAGAAAACTGCATATGACTGTGATATCCATGTTGCAGCTGGTTGAGCTGTCAAGGTGATATTTTATGTACCACTGTCCCCCTGTAACAATCAAATTACAGTGAAGCCCCACTATAACATGCTTCGTTATAGCATACAGATATAACACGATCATGGCATGGCTCCTGAAATTTCATATATTTTTTTGTACAAAAAAAAAATTAATATTTTTTCAAAGTATGAAAATAATGTGTAAAAAATTAATTATCATTTTGGGGAAGATATCATGTATGAATTTGGATATAAGATGATCATGGTGTGACTCCCCAAATATTACAATAATTTCACTAATTTCTTGAATTTCCTTAAAGTTTTGTGCCAAATAAACTAGAGTTTGATTTAGTAATTTGGCAAGATGTGTTGTATTCTTGAAAAAAAATGTGTCTTATGATTGCATCTTTCTTTATATGAATAAACATTTCTATTTGTGAATATTCATTTCAAACGTGTCAGTAGTCAAACACAGCACTTCGTTAAGTGTTAATCTTATTATTATTGAACCATGAACAATAAAGCCATTAACTCTTCTTTGTGCTTTTCTTCAATGCATTCTGTGTACAATTGTTGCTCAAATAATAGCTGACAGATGTTTGCTCCTTCAACTGGCATACACAACCCAAAAAAAAAAAAAATGCAGTGTTTGAAAAAAAAGATTCTCATCCGAATTTATAATTCAATTAATTTAAGTAATTGCTAATCATCAAAGTCAATCTCACTACAAAAGGTTGTTCAAATTATGGGGTAATGATTTATAAAAACATAAAAAGAAAAAAAAGAAAACTGCCAATATGCACACGAAGCTGTGCGGTGTTATCAGTCATTACACAATCAATTGGCCAGTGAATAATATCATGCATTAACAATTCCTTAAAAATTATTCTTGTGTCAGAGTGTTAATTAGTGGGTATTTACAATGGATAATGGGATACATAAACGTAAAGCTTTTACTGCCAAAAAAGCTAAAAGTGCTGGACAGGATTAAGTCCAGAGTTAAACAAATGCAATCAGCTTCAAGATTTAAGTGTTCTCAAGTCAAGCAAACAATGTGTTGGTCTAAAAAAGTTTCTTATGTGAATTTATAAATCAATTAATTTACCTACCTTTTTAAGGGCAAACAATAGACTATCAATGACTGCTCAATCAACTGTCATACACACCAGCTGAAACAAGTTTATGGCCGGAATTGTCGGGAGCAGTTTTGGTTATTGCCACACGTATGTAAAACCACCCCCACCCCCTTTCATCTTAACTATTTTTATTTTCCTTTGGACATGTCCAACAAATATGAATA
Source organism: Margaritifera margaritifera (assembly GCA_029931535.1). NCBI lineage: Eukaryota > Metazoa > Mollusca > Bivalvia > Unionida > Margaritiferidae > Margaritifera > Margaritifera margaritifera. The sequence goes on along the minus strand of JAQPZY010001677.1, from coordinate 7,255,846 downwards.
TTGCAGGGGAAAAAAATTGTTTCATAAGTTTGTGTGAATGTATTAGCAAGAATTAAGTATTAGGATTCAAATGGATCTAGCAAACATTTTTTTAAATTGAAAATTATACTTCTTTGTGCATGTTTTTGATGGAATTACTATTATGGATACAACCAGATTCGACTGGTGAGTACACATACTCCTAACTATTTACACTTATGTTGCAGATTTTGTATACATTTATATGTACGTACCCATGAACGACTTCTCTGCCAAAAAATAAATATTAAATATGTAATGACCATATTAAGTAGTTCTTGTTTAATATGAAACAAGTTGATAACTGTGTCAATTAAGTCCATAATATTGCCCCAACCCCTTGCATTGAATTCAGACACATGATGATCTATGACAAAATGAATAAATATTACACTTCTGAGTGCATATTTTCAAAGGAATTATTATGGATTCACTGTTACGGATGCAATGAGATCAGTTGGTGAATACATGTGTTGATACTTTAACTATTCATGCTATATGTTGGACATATACATATATATGTACCGATGCATGGTTCACTGAACAAAGTAAGTTATTATAGATGCAATCTATGTTTTCACTATTTCTCATTTAATATACATTAATTTAAGATGGTAACTCTGCCAATGAAGCACCTAGTTTTGCACCATTTTCAACAGCTAACTGACTTGTTCGGCTATAGCATGATATGGAATATAGCATGATATCATTTTGTGGACCCTAATCATCATGCTATAGCAGGGTTTCACTGTATGTGGATTTGTTAAATTTAGGAGGACACTGACAGTATGGAGTGGGAAAATGCCTGGATATGCTCAAGGTGCAACACTGATGATTCTTGCATGATCAACTGCTAGACATATAAATTATATTCGTAAAATCTACAAAAATGAGTTCTTTTACAAATGAAGAAATCAGCCCTCAAGTAGCATGTGCAAAGATGATATCTGCACGAGGCTAACTTCACAAACTCACTTGTGTCAAACCAGCTGCAACCAGACTATGTAACTATTGCGAAAAATAACTATGACAACTTACCCCTTCATCAGTTCAATTAAAATCTCCTGATGTTGACATATATGTTCCACAGTTGGGGTACGAGTTCCGATTTGCTGACGCAACAGGTTGTTAAATATATGTACAACATCTTTACGACCCTGAAAATCAAAGCATTAATGATACTGATGGCTAAATCATTAAAAGTGAGTTTAGAAAGAAGTATAAAAAGGAGAAGTGTAATGTTCAAAACTTATAGAAATACTGCATAAAATAATGCTCAAAAGACAAATCAGTAATATCAATTAAATCTGCACTAGAGGAGCTTATTATAACCAAAGGCTAAAGACACTGAGTACTTACAATCTTACGACAAGAGAACAGGGATCAGCACATTATACGCATACAACATTTTTAGTGCAAAAACAATTTTTCTTCTTCCAGAGTGACCTTGAACTTTACCCTTTAGACCCCAAAATGAATAGGCTTCACTCTTACCCTAAGTGTAAGCCATCTGCAAAGTTTGGGCCAGGTCTTCGTTCAGTCAGTGACCTTGATCCTCGACTCCAAAATAAATAACCTTCTACCTTACACCAAGTGCAAGCCATCCACAAGTTTGTTAACCATAGATGATGGAGAACTCAAGTTATTGTTTAGAAACCATTTTTTCTTCTTTCAGTCACAGTAACATTGATGTTTGATCTTTTGAGCCAGAAATCAACAGGGTTCTTCCTTAACCCAAGTGTAAGCCATCACAAAAATTGGTAAGTGTAGATGGTGACGAACTCGAGTTATTGTGTGGAAACCATTTTTCTTCTTTCAATCAATGACCTTGACCACTGACCTTTTTGATCCTAAAATCGATAAGGTGTTTCCTTACCCCAAGTGCAAGCTATCCACAAAGTCTGGTAACTGTAGATGGTGGAGAACTCAAGTTATTGTGCATAAACCAATTTCCTGCTTTCTATAACTGTGACCTTGATCTTTGAGCTTTTGAGCCCAAAATTAATTGGGTACTTCCTTATCCCAACTGCAAGCCATGAACAAAGTTTGGTAACTGTAGATGGGTGACAACTAAAGGGGCCCTGGGTTGCCAAGTGGTCTAAGGTGCTCGCCTTTACAGATCACTGACATCTCACCTCTGTCCACATGGATTCAGTTTCGGCTCAGCCAACGTGGTATGTGAGAAAGCTTGCCAGTTGCTTCCCTCGAGTCGGTGGTTCTTCCTGGTTTCTTCTTCCACCAAATATACTGGCTGCCATGTATAGCCTATCATGTGCTGACAAATGGCGTTAAATCCACAAAACCAATCATGGACAACTAAAGTTATTGTGTGGAACCAAACTGGTAACAGATGGACATCCATGCTAACAGATGGACAGATAACATCATAACATAATAGACTCCGCACTATGGCAGCCGTATAAAAATATATACTGACCTTACAGAATTTCACTTTTCTTAACCAAACTTAAATGCAGCAATGTTAAACAAGCTTTGACAAAATCTAGAGCTATTAGTGCTGGGTGCATTGCAAACGGACCCTGCATGCTACAATTTGCACTGGAGAGCCTTACACTAAAAAGGGGGTGTACCCAACAATATAGGGCCATAACTCTATAATAATATAAGGACTAGGCCTGCAATTCAATTACATGGAGAAAGAACCAAATTTAACATGCTAAATACATCTGATGCCAGAAACACTGGGAATACAGCATTCATTTACTCTTCCTGAGATGCATCCACATACCATTTTTCATAGGTGTAGGTGAAATTGGGTCTGAGATATTGAGGGGCTAACAAAATACTGCGAGGGTAATGAACAAATGGGCAAAATGCTATTTCCTTTCCCAACTTTGTTGGTGAGGGTACAGAAAGAAACCTCAAACAACTTTTCAGTTTTCCATGTTTTTATCTTCATCTTCATTTCCTTCTTAGACCCTCACATCTCCCTAGTGGACTAACGGACATAACCTATTTGTTACATATATGTAAGCTTCTAAGATACTTCATAAGTGCTTCCTAATAAACTAAAAATAATCAAACATCTGGGCTACCAGGAGAAGAACACAGAACTTCATTAGCCCTAAAAAGGGAAAAAAGCACAAAACTGTTAGCTTCAAGACAATCCTTGTACCTTTATGGATGTCATTAACAATTATTATCTTTTATAAATTATTTTTGAATCTATACTGTGAGAAAATATAAAGCAATTTATGACATACTGTAGCCCACTAAGCTAATTTATATATATGGTAGCCATAACCCCCCTCTGCTAACTCCTGGGCTCTGGATAAGAACTGTTACACACTGAATCAAATAAGGTGTTTACCAGAGTACTGACACTTGTTTCTTACCATATGAATCTTGTACTGACCTTCATTCACAAGTGTATGATCAAGCTCTGTATGAGCTAATCCCCACCCTGGGTTCTGATGCCCCTTTGATCTCACAAAACTGGTGTTTATTTGCCATAGGTTTCTTTATAACTCTAAGTGCAAGCCATCCACAAAATTTTGTCAAGGAACTTACTCTAAAACAAAAGTTAATCAGCAAAATCCCATTTCTGTTTGAGCCACAAAGACCTTAACCTTTTGACCCCCAAACAATAGGCCTCTTCCATACCTTAAGTGCAAGCCTTTCACAAACCTTTGTCAATGTACATGGTTGAGAACTTAAGTTATTACACAAAAGACCCCCCCCCTCAAAGTAGTGACCTTAACCTTTGACCTTTTCAAGAGACTTCTTTCTTACCCCAAGTATAACTCATCCACAAACTTTGATGACGGTACATGGTCCATAACTGAACTTTGTTTTGCAGAAGCCATTTTTCTTCTTTCAGTCACAGTGACCTTAACCTTTAATCTTTTGACTCCAAAATCCATAGGCTTCTTCTTTACCCCAAGTGCAAACCATCCACAAAGTTTGGTCAATGTCTGTGATCTGAAACTAATGTTAGTGTGCAGAAACCATTTTTCTTCTTTCAGCCAGTGGCCTTGATGTTTGACCTTTTGACTCCAAAAATGACAGGCTTCTTTACCCCAAGTACAAGCCATCCACAAAGTCTGGTAACCGTATATACTGTGGATAATTTGAGTCATTGTCCAGAAAAATGAAATAGGGAATGGACAGATGGATGGACAACATGGGGGGGGGGGGGGGTTAAAAAAAAAAACAAAACATGAACAAAATGCTTAATTGTTGTGAGAGTTTAATCAGGTTACCTACATATGCATACAAACATATCTTTTAAATTAATTTTGTCTATATTGGGTACTTATTGTGCCATTGTGTTAACAAGGTTTTCACATAAAAAAGTATTAATAAAATTTCCAGAGATTTATCAACTATTGAAAAATCTTACTAGGCCATCTATATTTGCATACAAACTTGCCAGAGTAAATTTATTTGTCTACATCACAGGGTTTTTTGTGTACATGTGCTCATGAGGTCCCTTGGACTGATATATGGGCAGACCGGACCAAATCAATATGTCAATGCTGCAAGCAATGGGGACATAAATATTACAAAATATAAATGTAACTGAAACTCTAGTACATTTTAGCTTTTGACCTTATTAAAGAAACAACAGGGGTAGTAGCCAAATAGTTACCATATGGATAAGTAAAGTGTCATGCAAGTTTTGTGCTTTTCTACCGATCAGTTTTCAAGGAGCTATGAACTTTATTTTACAAATTATAATTTGCCTTAATGTTAATTCTGTAAGTCTTGGCAAGCAGACTGCTGATAATAAGCAAACTATTTATTCTTTAAATCATCTTTGTGATGTGTAAACAAAACATACAATATAAATATAACCAGTTCATACTTAGCACTCACCTCAAAGTCGATTTTAGCAAGGTTTTGGATGAGGATCAGCAGTAGGTTGGCACTGTACATCTCATGGCCAAGCTGTGCAAGAAACTCGGACTGGGAATCCTGCTCTGCACTCTGGTTCATCAACCCCTTGATGCTGGCAAGACACTTAGACACATCTTCTGATGCCTTGTTGAAAAAAATGGTGGCAGAGGTTTATTTTATAATAGTATCATTCTCAATTGATAAGCATATGCTTAATGAGAAGAAAACTTTGTACTATTATAAGGCCATTGCCAATAGTTAAACAACTTTACAAGACTACACATGGCAAGAATCCTAACAGTCACCTAAGATAAAGTCATTCATTACAATTAAACAAATTTACAAGACCACACATGACAAGAATCCTGAAATTCAAATATGATAAGGTCATTCCCTACAGTTAAACAACTTTACAAGACCACACATGACAAGAATCCTGTCACGTGTACCATAATATCATGTCTCATGATAGCTGTTTAATACATCACATAAATCTAGAGAATACAAGCACTTTCAAATTACTGACTTTAATTTTCAAGGGCTTTTCAATGCTGGGCTTGGATATCTGAGAATTTTCATAGCAGAGCTTAACAAGAGGCCCTCAAAGGGTTATGTAGTCTTTTAGTGAAATTTTGTGTAGTGCTGATTGCTACTGTCATACTTCCCCTGATGTTTTGATGTATCAAGTTTCACAATCAAAGGGTAAGAGTCCCAAAAACATTAAAGTGGAAGGAGGGGGGCAAGGAAGAGTCACTACATTTCAATACAATAGTTGTTTCACCATTCATTCAGAAAGGAAAAAGAAATAAATACATTACATAGCCATGTCTCACAAAACAATGTATATCTAAGAGTTGTATAAAGTGAATGGAACAAGTTCTGAACTTATGAATACAAGCATGTGAAATGTGACCCTGCTCTATCCACCCTACCCAGACTCCATAAGATACGAATAAGTTAAATGGCCCCTGAACATGAAATGAAGTCAGTGACACAAAGCAGAAACAATACTTCTGAATCAAGATTTGGATGTATTTAAATACAAAATCTTTCTGAATTAAGATAACTCAACTGATTTGCTTGTTATTCAAGCTGAAATCAGTGCAATGCTACAGTAAAAAATTTTAATAACTACACTACTTGCCATCTTGAATTTATAATAAGCTCAATGTTTAATTGCTACATGGATCATCATCTAATATACCCTAATTCAATAATTTTTAAAATATCCTTCGATCTTTGCCAGCTTTAAGTGTATACATTAACAAGAGGCCCAAGTACCCTTGATATCACTCGCCTGTTGTAAATAACAGTTGACCATTTCACTAAGCAGGCTTATGTGGTATTGTAAGCACACAACCATTGTAAACTATTTCCTAAAGTTTTATATCATGTTGATATACTTCTTTCACTATAGTCTGATCAAATAATTTCAAAAGGTAATGGCATAATTAATATGCATAGTTTTTTGCTCATAATCAAAGTCCTCCTAGATCTTTAAAGGTTAAGTTTACAGAAGAAGCTTAAATCTGTGGTCTACAGAGTCACATGGTTTTTCACATTTAATGAAACAATAATCCAGTTTGCTTTTTTTTAAGGTTATGGGTTTCTTTACTCTTGGTAATTAAATCGGGCAGTTTTTCAGAAGAAAAACATATTGAGTATTTTTTTTTCATTACTAAAAGCTGAAGATACAAAATACAAAACTTCAAATAATTTGTGAGTCAATGCATTGGGTACATGTATATGAAATGCAATATACAATAATGCACAACACATTTTATAACATACAAATGAAAAGTGTTTCAGGCATTTTAACATGGCAATGCTAGCAACCATTAAACTCTTTTTCACTAAATGTATCAAACTTTCTTCCAAATATTTAAGACAATTAAAATGTGGTACATTTTTTTTTAAATGAATATCTGCAAAAAAACTAATAACCTTAGACTTACAAGAAATAAACACGTGTTTACATAAACAAAATCAATATTAGAAAGAAAAAAAAACAATCACTTGCAAACAAATATCTTTAACTGTGTAAAGAAATTCTGATCCTTAATTACAACACTGCACATAGTTTATGCTAAACTGCAATTGCACATTGTCTCAAACTTCAATATATCTAATAAAATGTTTTGGATCCTCTTCATCCACTTACCACTCACAATTCATCATTATAATAGTGTCTCAAAATTTTAATTATTCATTGATTTTACAAAGAAATCTTAAAGTTAATTATTTCACATACATAGAGTGTTACTTGCTATATTTCTATTTTATACTTTTTCTTCTGTTATAATTTACTTTAATCCCTAAGGTGTATTTTTATGCTAATTTTTATAAATTGTTATATTTAAATGCATCTTGTAGTCCAAAACTTATATTTTTATTGGTATTGCATTTTTTGCATGAGGAAGAACTTGATTAACCCTAACCTGTGGTTTTCAATAGCCAATATCATGGGTTACTTCTTTGCTTGCACTTCGAGAGAGTGAAGAAAGGTATGTTAAAGAGAAAACAAATTGATTGCATAGCATATGAATTAAGGACTATTTCTAACTGCGCTGAATTTCATTAATATGAGCAGATTTGCTTATAATAACAAGAGTCCCTTGAAGATTCTCTACTAGGCAAAAAGAATTTCCAAGAATTCAACATAAGACCATTTCTTCCTTCTAACTGTCGACTGTTGAAACTATCTCTGATATTCTTTAGTGATAACAAGATTTTCAACTTAACTGCTGTGGTGCACATACTGGATGTCAGCTTGGCACCATTTTCATTTAGGACAAAGTAGTCATCATTTGAAGTCATTTGCTGAAAATCCCATGTCATAATGATCATCCATTCAGGGGGAATAATGACAACAAGATTTTTAAGACAGTCATCATAGCAGCCATATTATATTTATAACTGGCAAAATTTCCTTTTCAGACTAGCTAGGTATCATAATAAATCTATTGGTGAAAACCCCATGTTGTTATAGCCATCCATTTGGGAGGAGTAGAGATATACAATATTTTCAAGATAGCCACCATGGTGGCCATATTGAGGGTTTGCCATTTTCTTTAAGAACCAACTAGACACCATAAGAACTCTTTGGATGAAAAACCCATGTTAAAATGACTTTCCATTTAAGAGGAGTAGTGAAAACAAGATTTTCAAGATAGCCACATACTGGATGTCAGATCAGCATCATTTTAATTTAGGATCAACAAAACATTACAAAAAGTCTTTTAGTGAAAACCCCATGCTGATTTGATCATTCATTAAAGAGAAGCACTGATAATAAGATTTTCAAGCTGGCCACTGTGACAGTCATATTAGACATCAGATCAGCACCTTTTTCATTCTGAACCAACTAGACACATCATGATACATGTAAGCGTTCTGGTGAAAACACCATGTAAATATGACTTTCCATGCAGGATGAATAGCGATAGCAAGATTTTCAAGATGGCCACTGTGGCAGCCATATTAGACCTCACATCTGTACCATTTTCATTTAGGAACACCTAGACATCATAAGAAGTCTTCTGGTGAAAACCTCATGTTAATATGACTTTCCATTCAGGAGGAGTAGCAATAACAAAGTTTTCAAGATGGCTGCTGTGGTGGCCATATTAGACATCAGATTGGCATCATTTTCATTTAAGACCAACTAGACATTGTAAGAAGTCTTTTGGTGAAAACCTCTTGCTGATACGACCATCCATTCAGGAGGAGTAGTGATAAGATATTCAAGATGGCCACTGTGGCAGCCTTATTGGACATCAGATTGGCACCAGTTTCATTTAGGACCAGCTACATGTAGACATCATAAGAAGTCTTTAAGTGAAAACCCGATGTTGATATGTCTATCCATTCAGGAGGAGTAGCGATAACAAGATTTTCAAGATGGACACTGTGGTGGCTATATTGGATGTCCGAGCACCACCATTTTCATTTAGGACCAAACAGACAAAGATGAATGTGTGTGTGTAAAGTTGCATTGCAATCCTCTAAGTAGTTTAGGAGCAACAATAACAAACTTGTGCTAATGGATGTGTGGATAATGGACGAAAGACCATCCCATAAGTGGGGCCCTGGGTGGCAGAGTGGTCTAAGGTGCTCGCCTTTACAGATCACTCTCATATCACCTCTGTCTGTGTGGGTTTGAGTCTTGACTCGGCCATGTGGGTATGTGAGAAAGCTTGCCAGTAGCTTCCCATGGGTCGGTGGTTCTGGTTCCTCCATGAAATATACTGGCCGCTATCTATAGCCTATCATGTGTTGAAAAATGGCGCTAAACCCACAAAACCAAACGAAACCAAACCATTCCATAAGCTCTTCTGGTCCATGACCAGTAGGGCTAAAAATCACTGGATACCTTGATGATATAAGCCTTTTTACTAAGTTTGATATAAATCATATCAGAAATAGTCACCAAAGTGTTTACATGCTCAGTCAATCAGATTCAAGATCACCTTATCAGTATGCATTGATCTATCTCATAACTGTACCTAACTAACATCTTGATGATTTAAGACTATTTAACCAAATTTACTGATTTGGATGCATGTATCTTGCTGATTATCAAACCAGTCCAAGACCCTGATGATATATGCATATGTTCCAAGTTTGATGAAAATCTGAACAGAAATCCAATATCCAGTGTGGTAAAATGCATGGATCTCACTCATTACTGAACCCACACAAGATCTTGATGATATGGGCATAAATTTCAAGTTTTATCAAAATCAGATCAGAAACATGGCCTCCAGGAGAGTAAAAAGTTCAGACAAGATAACCTCATTAATATATGCGAATTTCACTCAATATCAAACTCATCAAAGATCCTAATGATATAAGCCCATATTCCAAGTCTGATAGAACTTGGCTCAGAAATATGTACTCCACAGTGATAACAAGCAACTGCTGATGGATGGATGATAGACAACACATGATGCAGGGCTCACTTGTCCCTGGCCAGGTAAGCTAAAAACTATACAGATGCAAAATTCTGCATTTTGACTGCAGTTTCTCATGATCTTTTCACTGCTGTTTTATGACCATCATTTTCTGAATTAATTATCAGCAAAGAAACACAACTTTTCCAAGAAGCAAAACAATTCTAAAGGAAATGCAGTGGTAGACATACAAATACTGAACATATATTCTAAAATGCAAACAACTGTTTGAACTTGTTAAAAGAAACAATTTAGTATCACAACCTGATTCTACATGCAGTGTTGGTACTTCAACATTGTGATTGCTGGTGGTGTGGGTCAATCACAGGGTAGGTGCAATGGAATATAAATAATCACACCATTACATTAGGCCGGCCCAATCAGTGCTCCAAGTCCATGGCACACCATCAGTCATCTAATTTGTGTTTCTGTATGTCTCTGACTAAACTGTGTCTTTCTGCATACATGTATGGATAATAGTGTTTTCTTTTTCTCTTGGGGAGGCAACCAATTCAAAAACCTCAAAATTGTAATAATCAGACAGCAGCTCCCATTCAATGACAAGAAATATTTGGCATTCAGAACACCTTGGCTTAGTCTAGAACAGAGTCTTTCAAATCCTTTAAAATTCTACTAAGGGGTAGAAACATCGACTGATCAGTCCCCATGGACAACTAAAATAGCGAGGCAACCAAGTGACTCAAAATTGGAGTCCAGCTGGACAACCAGCTTTTGCTGTTAAGGGTTTAAATATTTTTGTTTGCCACGATGCAAATATCAATAAAATGGGCTATCTTAATAAAGTGAAAAATGAAAAAAAGGAACTTGGGCATTATTTTCACATCATTTTCTAAAGTTTGAATAACTGAGTAGTTAAGTCTTTTAACTGGAATTAATTTTTGAATATTTTTAATCAGACAACCATATGTTTTTGCTGGGTAACCAGATTTTTAAGTCTGGTTGTCCAGTGGACATCTATGTTTTTTGAATTATAGTGGATAAAAAGATAATAACAAAGATGGTACTGACAACTGCACTGCCAGAATGAGCCTCATGGATATGAAACGTAATTTTGTGCATGTGTGTTGTTTGCAATTTTTTAATGATTCTAACTTCATTTTTCACTAGCCAGCAGGACTACCAACATTCTGGCTTTTACTTCTCACAAAAATTTACTAGCCTTGGGCTAATGGGCAAGCGTTAAGTGTCAAACACTGCTATACTTACAAAAAATACTGACAATGCCTGAAGTAGGTCAAAGCTCAAGCTAGGCCAGAAATTTCGGGAGAAGCCCAAGGACCAAGAGGGAGATGTTTGAATACACAGGAAGGTTTTGTTTGGGTTGGCAAATAATTTCCTACATGCACTTAAATATTAACTATGCTTATATGTAAATATATGTATGTGTGTGGGTGTGTATTTGTATGTATGTATCTTATGCTCTTTATCGTTATTTAAGGACAATTTTCTAAATAACCATCATAATTAAATATGCAAGAAGTAGTAATTAACAAATTGTAATATCCAATCAGATGATACCAAGACTGCTTTGATGATTCATGGCAAATTTCTTTTTCCAATGCTGGCATTCAAATTTCAGTTCGCATTTCACAAGCTATTTTATTGTAGGCATCTTTACAACTCCATGTCTACTGGTAAGTCAGTTAGTTAGCCCCGCTGTTCAACAACAATCTCAGCAAATAAAGTCACATGTCATTTCTGGCAATGGCACAGGTCAGGTAAAACAGGTAGTGGAATTAGACACATCACTGCACTCATAGTGCATGTAGAATTAACACCCTTGAATGTTCTAAGTGTTGGAATAGACTTTACCTTCCCCTCAGACAATAAACAAGGCAATATCAGACAATTCAAAGCAAAATTTTGCTCCACTTTGCCCACTCATGTGAACACTTTAATTATATATTCACATCAGAAGGAACAGAGCATTTTCCCTATTACTAGCTCAGCTATTTCCATTCAACATAAAACCCACTTCAGGAAGCATGCAATGTTGCACACAGAGAAATCTTCTTAGCCACATACCAAAGAAGCAGTTATCAATTTTCAAATTCTGAAAACCTTTCTTACTGAATTCTAACATATGTATGTAAATCATAGGAAAAAAGTCTATAATTTCTTTCCATGATAATAAATATCAGGGCAATAAAAACAGAACTGTCAGACTGTGAACCAAGGAAAAAAGTGAAGTACATATTACTGAAAAAATTAAATTGCAAAAATATTTATCTTAATTTATGTAAAACTTTCACAGGTTTTTCAATAGACAGATCTGAGGAGTTTTTACATCCAAACCATTGCCAGCACATTATATACTTGCTGTGCATTTAACAATCACCTATGTAAGCTCTGCAGATTATTGATCACTGGGTCTCAATGACCTGGACCTTTGGTCAAGGTACAGTATGTGCTCATTAACTAAACATACTGTGCAAAAACCATTCTTTTCTTACTAGACCTACCATGACTTATGACCTTTAGACCCTAGAATTTATAAATTTCTTCATCATCCTAAGGGCAACCATCCACAAAATTTTCATCAAGGAATTTACTCTATAATAAAAGTTAATCTGCAAAACCCCATGTTGCTTTGAGTCACTATTACTTAAAACCATTGACCTTTTTACCCCTATATCAATAGACCTCTTCTATACCTTAAATGCAAGCCCTCCACAAACTTTGGTCAAAGTACATGACCTAGGACTAAAGTTATGTGAAAAGCATTTTTCTTCTTTTAGTCATAATTATTTTATAATGATAACATCTGACCTTTTCAGCCCTAAGTCAATAGGCCCCTTCCATACTTTAAGTACAAGCCCACCACAAACTTTGGTCAAGGTACACTGTCTATAAATAAAGTCATTTGAAAAACATTTTTCTTCCTTCAGTGACATGACCTTGCCTTTTGACTTTTTCACTCCAAAATCAATATGCTTCTTTTTTTACCCCAAATGCAAGCCATCCACGTTTGGAACATGCAGATGGTAAACAACTAGAGTTATTGTGCAGAAACCATTTTTCTTTATCCAGTGACAGTGACCTTGACCTTTGAACCCCAAATCAAAAGGCTTTTTCCTTGCCTCAAGTGCAAGCTATCCACAAGGTTTGGTCCAGGTCTGTGATGTTGAACTAATGTTATTGTGTGAAAAACCCCTTTTTTCTTTTTGTCACGCTGACTGTGAGCTTTAACATTTTGAGCCCAAATTTGATAGGCTTCTTCATTACCCCATCTGCAAGCCATCCACAAAATTTGGTCCAGGTCTCTGTTGCAGAACTAATATTATTGTGCAGAGACCATTTTCTTCTATCAGTCACCATGACTTTGACCTTTGGCCTCCTGACCCCCAAATCGATAGGCTTCTTCTTTACCCCGAAGTGCAAGTCATCCACAAAGTCTGGTAACTACAGATGGTGGAGAACTTGAGTTAAGGTGCAGAAACAAAATATGGAACAGACAGACAGATGGATGAACATCATAACATAATACACTTTGTCTTAAGATGTACCCATAAAAACTATTACCACCCTTGGCAGATAACAAAATTTTTAAGATGGCTGCCATTGTCGCCATACTGGATGTCAGATCAGCACTATTTTCATTTATGATCATGAGAAGTCTTTTCGTTTATAATCATGAGAAGTATTTTATTGAAAATGCCATGTCGATATGACCATTCATTCTGAAAGAATAACAAAAACAAGACTTTCAAGATGGCCTCTATAGCAGCCATACTGGAGGTCAGATCAGCACCATTTTAATTTATGACCATCTGTTCAGGAGATGTAGCAATAATGTGGCGGCTATATTGGATGTCTGATTGGCACCATTTTCATTTTGGATCAACAACATATTCTGAGAAGTCTTTTGGTGAAAACACGATGTCAAGATAACCATCTATTCAGGGAAAGTGGCAATAACAAGATTTTGAAGATGGTATTGTGGCCATATTTGAGGTCATATGGGCATTGTATTCATTTAAAATTAACTAAATATAATGAGAAGTCTTTTAGTAGAAACACCATGCTGACAGGACTGTCTGTTGCTCCACAGCAGTGATAACAAGATTTTCAAGATAAACACCACAGCCATATTGAATGTCTGATGGTCACCATTTTTATGTAGGATCAACTAGACCTTGTGATGGACGTATATGCAAAGTTTCATGACATTCATCTCAGTAGTTCAGAAAGAGTAGAGATGACAAACTTGAGCTAATGAAACTATAACAGGCCATCACATAAGCTCTTTTGGTATATGACCAGTAGAGCTAAGTGTTTTTGTTTTTAAGAATGAATAAAACCTGAATTTCTGTTTACATAAGAATCATTTTGATGGATAACTTTTGCTAATACACAGTTATGTATTTTCTGTACAGGTAATTACGGACTGCAAATATGGATTGTCTACCATGGGGATGGCAAGGGCAAACTATAATTCCATTACTTTCAACATCCTAGCTTATATAGGTGAAATGATATGTCTATGCCACATATTGATACATATCATGATACACAACCTATGAAATGATACGAACCAATACACATAAATAATAAAGAGGCAAACGAATTCTTGGCTGTTGAAGATTAAAAGTAACTTTTACAAGGTATCACTTTATATCAATACTATACGTTTTGTATCAATGTGTGTATTAAAACAGACAAAATATAGATGCATCAGCGAATCATTTCACCCCTACTAGCCTATACCTACCATAAAATACAAACACAAGCATAGGGTTGTCTTCCTTTCACCAAGTGCTCACAAATCAGTGCATACAGAATTAACTAGAAGACATGTTGGGATTATGTAAATTTAAACTTTTTAAAATCAAAATCCTAAATTTACCATAGCAGCTGAAAATGTTGGAGGCAGTATTTTAACCCCTTTATGTGGCTACAAATAAATATATTCCTAGTAAAATATAAATAAGGTGCGCACAAGCATGCTATTTAATTTTTTATGAAGAAATGATGTCCTAAAAAAATTTGTTCTGGTATTTCCCCTTTCGTGTAGGGAATAGAAGTCACCTACCTTTTCAACCTTCTTGTCTCCTTTGTCTCCTTTACTAAGTGCACTAACAGCATCTCTAAGCTGCTTCACCAATTCCTGCGGACTTTTCTGGGATCGCCCAAATAGAGGCATTGCAGGAACAGTACAGCTTAATTTCCACTAACAATTCCAATAGCTTCTCTGATTAATAACTGAAATGAAATAGACACCCATAAACTGCAATTAAATATACTCTGTTCCATGTGATTCTCAAAAATGTTGCTTCATCTAAAAGTAGCACTCTTCACTCAAGCTACATTGTTCCGATACTATGATCATTAATCCAACAGTGTTGGGTGGAGGGTGGGTTGGTGCAGAACAAATAAACGAAGTTTTTTGGGACAACTGTTGTGCCTAGAGTGAGCCCTGGGGACATCTGCCCAGTTCCAACATGCCTATGTGGCTTAAAAATCTGACAAATCCCCATACTTTAACAAGGACTGGGAGGACAAAACTTATGAAATGCACACACAAACACACCGACTAGGCACAATACTGCCAGGAATATTGGTGATCATGTATGTTTAATAAAGACTAATTCCATCCTGCAGAATCATTAAGGGATCCAGGCTAGCTTGCAGTTTACTAGTTCCCAGTGTGCCAATCCTGACATTTTCAAAAGATGGAGTTGTTTGCATAATTTTTGTTTCAAGCTGATAAGTGAGGAAGTGGTCGCATGACTACAGGGACACCCTTATTAATAATTACCCCATTTTAATTTCATTGGTCACTTTGATTAATTTCAAACAATATTATTAATGATTTTATAAACCAGTGAAATCTATCGTAAATACTACTGCGCGATTAATTTAATGGTTTTTGTTTGCCCCAGGCCCTCATTTGCATAAGAAAATATTTCCTAATTGCACAAAAATTATACAATTGTAAAATGTTATTGTTTAAAAGAACACTATGCTAACTTCAAAATCTGAGCTAAATCCATCAAATATATTGGAGTTACCACAGCTTAAACATGTTAAAGTTACTATATTTTCTCTACATTTGCTAGCCTTAACTCATTGAGACTGTTCAGTTGTAGCTCCCACATGTTTATGTAATATGTAATCACTCAGACTAGGCAAAAGCTAGTTGCCCAGCTATCTGTGGTCATTGGTAAAGAGATAAGGAGGTAATTAAGTCAGACTGACTGTCATGGTGGAACTATTAATTTATTGCAGTTATCCGCCAGACCATCAAATTAAGCAAGGTGCTGTTACCGTTAGGAAACTTTAAGTGGGATAAAACCACTTTGCAGGCAAAACTGCTCAGTTGCTGGCCAGTAGTTGCAACAAACTGCTTTCAGTATTTATTGCTTTTTCCACAGAACAATTAATGCAGTCCATCCATTTTTAAAGCAGAGGTGCATGTGGAAATAATGCAACTGATATTAATGAAATTTTGTCTAAAATGAACAAAATAAAAAAATGATTTTTTGATTGAACTTAAAAAGGCTCTGTTTCATTGTCAGGGAAACAGTACACTGTAAGAAGGGCTTGGGGCATCTCCATGTTATTTCTTCCGAAAGGACAACAATACAGTATCCTGTTGGTACACCATTGATTCGTTACACGTCTTCTTCCTTGCATCACCATTCAAGAATATGGTTAATCACTATACTGTGCTGCGTATGACAACTTTTTCACAGAAAGTTACTCAAGACTTTTTTAATGTCAAATTAAAATCTCTAAGAAACAAAACAGAAGGAAAAATAAAAAGATACGATGACAGAACGAAAATAGATCAGGCACCATGCCAGAAAGTGTTGCACTGTGATCAGGCAATAGCTACCTTTCCAGCACAGTGTAAAGAAGTCATTTCAATATAAATATAAACAATTTTTCACTAAAATGATTCATACAGTCATAGCAAGTGCTTTAATAATACTACAAATTCACTTGATTCCAACTGCAACTCACACTTACTACTACTTTTGAAGGCAGAAATGACGTCACAGGAACTCACATCGCGCAGATACGGAAGTGCTAATGTCAAAACAAAAGCACGTGAAATCGAGTAAAATTAGACTTTGACCTTTTTAAACCACTGTACGCCCACTGCTTTGCACCATTAAGCAATAATTAAAGAAATTGTTGCAATTTAATATATACATATACATACCAATCCCGCATATCTCTGTACAAGAAGGAACAGATTATACCGAAATGGAGCAAGTTAGATTGGGTCACTGATGTGACAATATTCAAAATAATATTGCTTATTGTTACTGTGTGTACAATCCTTAAAATGTTGTCTTCGTTTCTCTACACCCGGAGACACTGACTCACCAAACTGAAACTTGAGGGTAAGAACTGAATATATCACTTGATCTTACTAATAATCGTACAGTTGATACATGACAAGGAAATATACATGCTTATTGATTCACATAAAGTTGTCACCCAATATGCAAATCTAAGATCTGTAGTTGACCAATTGTACAGGTTAAGCTTGTTTTTACTCATATATGAAAATTGTTTGTTAATTATTCCACATGCAAACATGGTTTTACAATTGTTAATGCACAAATTAGTTTTCAGTCATTCTTTTTCTAAAGCAAAAATATAATAAACCTACATTAATAAAACACTTAAGTAACATATAAGATGTGCATCTTATTGGAATTCCTATGTGATGTGCTGTTAGACATAAAGAGAAATAAAGCATGAAAATATAGTCAAGTCACATGAAATAGCAAAATTATAAAGTCTGCTAATAACGTGCAAAAATGCACTACAGCTCACTCTTTCACACTTGTGCACCAGGAGTGAACAAGTCTGATAAATCAGCTGCCCAAATCTGTGTTAATACTGATGGACTACTTGTGGGCTTGATATCACCTATTCATAAAATTGAGGAATCGTTTGCAGACAAATCTGTCCACAACATATTGGTGTACATTTTAGACACTTAGCGGTATTTTTCATGTCTCTTGAGCTACCGTCTGTTGAAGTGTCCTTTTGACGATATTTACAGAATATTTCCAGATCAAATCCTGTGTTTGACAACTTGTAAATACACGTGGAAGAACACCAACCTTAAGTCCTGTGGCCATTTTGACTTTCATGGCTATATACGGCTGTTACCAAAAACCATTGTCTAAACTGTACATAGGTTTGTTACGGACAGATTTGTATGCAGCAAAATTGCACATTTTAATGAATAGGTGACATCAGAACCACAAATAGTCCATCAGTATTAACACAAATTTGGGGGGCTGATTTATCTGACTAGGTGTGAGCTAGCAGCACACCTGTAATTCACTCAGTTTATATTATGTAGTGTAGAAGTGTGATGCATTTCTTGTTTAATGTTGTGATAGGAAGTCAGATGTGTACAGTTTAGTTTTAGGAAACAACTTAAGGTAATGCATTCTTAAATCTTTTGATATCTGCTTGCAGTAGTCCCGAGATCACTGTAATAGAAAAAAAGCCAATGTTCTTACCAGTTGTTTCTTACATGGATATTTTCAGTAAAAGAAATTCTGTCATGTATTTAAGTGTATTTTAGAGCTTAAAGAAAATGTTTGGAGTAGATGATAAATTAGTACATGTAATAGGATTGTGTCTTATAGGAAATGATCACTGTACTTGACATGCACAATGATAGGAAGTTACTGTATTGCTTTAAGATGACGAGTAGAATAGAAGTAGAGGCGCTGGTGATTGGTGCTGGGATATCAGGTCTTACTGCAGCCAAGTGCATGACAGATACTGGGTTTAATGTTACAGTGCTAGAGAGGTCAGGAGAAGTTGGCGGACTTTGGACCTTTAGAGAAAATGATTATGGTGTCATGAGATTTACTCACATGTAAGAAATTGAACTGCTGACATGACTTACCATAGCAAACCCCACGCTTGTTTATTACATATTACCCCTACACCATCCCACCCATCCCCATAACCCATGATTCAAGGGTCATAAGAATATGTCTATCACACAGATGTACTGTATTTATCCAATAATAACTCCCTTCCACTTGAAAGAAAATAAAATTGGCAAATATTTATTGAGGATATCTTTGTCTGATAATAAGATCATCCTCAGCTTTTTGACAAATGTATCTGGCTGGCCTCCTGGTCTTATCACGGGAGAAATCATGTAACTGCTATGAATACATTTACAATCTTGGTCAAGAAATTTTTAAAAAATGTCATGATAATTGGCATTTTTGTTCATTTGACCTTTGATCCCCTCCCAGGGACCCCAGGCACCAAGAAGTATACCCTCTTACAGATAATTTCCATATAGACAAGAAACATGGTGGTAATAATTGAATTTGTACTCTTTGTATGTTTGTGATTAAATAAATATAGATGCACCCCTCGACAGGGCCCTCTCAAGAGAGATCACCTCTGCTCAGAGTCCGCCCTACTAGACACCAAATAATATATTTTGTACCATTTTGTTCCCCAACATGAGAGGCCACCCCTTTTATAAGTCCCTCTTTTTGCTACAGAAAGGGTGGCCTCATTAAAAGAGAACCAGTGTATTCGAGTTGTTCTGACTTCTTGTATTTTGCATAAGAAAATGTAAAACAATAACTTTACAAAATGCATAAAATATCTCTTCATGACAGTTTGATATATCTTTTGATTTACTGCTGAAATATAATTGAACAGTTCTTCAGTTAGCATAAAAATGTGTATTTCTTGGAGCATATCTTGAAGATTCATTTACCATATTACCCATATATAGCTTGCACACAACTGCAAACAGCATAAACCCAGATGCATTAACATGCATGCCATGGTAGATCTGGATCTATGTTGTTGGATGCACATATTATACATCGATAGTTAAATAGTCTGTCATAGTCCAAATGAAGATATGCCTACATATAATTTTACACCTCCATTGTATTTATGATATTATAAAAATAATGAAATAATTCAGTTTTTCAAAGGTGCAAATGCACTACATTTTTATAGTTGAGTCTACATTAGTGGAAAGTGAGTCATAGCAGTCACTTTCATGGCAGTGGCACTGGTGGCAACATTTTGTTAAGGATTTTGTTAAAACATTGCATTTGCATATTTTCTAAACCCCTTGATAGATTCTCATCACACATGCCATGAATCACTATAAAGCTTAGACAATTCTTTCTATGACATGCTTGCTAGCCCCTTTTACCTTGGGGTCAAGGTCACAGTGATAGAAATTTGCATTAAGGAATTTGGTCAAAGTTTTCTCATTTGCTTATATTTGTTAAACCCCTTGATGGATTTTGTTAGCTAAGGTAAGTCATTTGGTTACATGTATGATTGCCCCATGGGGTAAAGGTCAGTCATAGAAAATTTGCTTTATGGAATTTGGTTGAAGTTTTTTCAGTTGCATTTCCTAAATCCCTTTGTGGATTTTGTTTATAATTGGAATTGATAATTATTAAGCTAGGGCAGCTCATTTGGTGACATGCATGATTGCCCCTTTGACTTTGGGGTCAAGGTTACAGTAATAGAAAATTTGCATTAAGGTTTTTGTTAAAGTTGTTTCAGTTGTATTTCCTAAACAACTTTATAAATTTTCTACCTGGAATAAATCAATATGAAGCTTAGACAGTTTATTAAGCGACATAAATGCTTGCCCTTTTAACATTGGGTTCAAGGCCACAGTCATAGAAAATGTGTGTAAAAGTTTTGGTTGAAGTTTTTCATTTGCTTATTTGTTGTAAACCTCATGATGGATTTTATTCATATATTGGATGAATCATTACAAAGCTAAGAAAATTCATTCTGCAACATGTTTGCTAAGCCTTTTTTGGCCTTAGGATCAATATCACTCATTTTACAGCAGTGCTTTGATAATGGGCTCAACATGCAAGCCCTGGCCATTTTTTTGCCTCACCTGTGTTAGTGTGGTGAGACATAGGCATCACTTTTCCAGCAGCAATGGCATCATCATCAGCAATGATGTTAAAATTTTGTGTTCAAGTTCTTGCAAGTCAGATATAAGGAATTGGGGGGGGGTTACATAAACACACTGACACAGGTGAGGCATCAATTTCCATGGCGCACTTGTGTGCATGATTTTTTCGTTGATTTTAAAGGCTTTAAATTATACCTAATTTTCATTTACTTTAAAAAAATTATAAAAGAACTGTATGTCAAGCCCATGATCAAAGCATTGCTGAAAAACATGTGACCCTGACACCAAGGTCAAAAGGCTGAGTGAGCATGTCACAGAATGATTTGTCTTAGCGTCATAATGATTCATCCAAACTACGAACAAAATCCATTAAGAGTTTTAGGAAATAGATGCAAATGAAAAAAACTGTAACCACAACCTTAACACAAATTTTCTATGACTGTGACTTTGACCCCAAGGTCAAAGGGGCAAGCAAGTATGTCACAGAATTAATTGTCTTAACATCATAATTATTCATGATGATTTATTCCAAGTGTGAATAAAATCCATCAAGGTGTTTAGGAAATATAAACAGATGAAAAAACTAACTAAAACCTAGTGGAAAATTATATACAAGTGTGACCTCAACCCCAAAGTTAAAGGAACAAGCAAGCAATACGCAGAATGGATTTTCTTAGATTCATAATTATTCATCCCAGTCATGAACAAAATCCAGCAAAGGGTTTAGTAAATACAAGAAAATGTAAAAACTGTTACTCAAACCTTAATGCAAATTCTCTTTGACTGTTACCTTGACCCAAAAGTCAAAGAGGAAAGCATGTTGCAGAATGAATTGTCTTGGTTTCAGTATCATGAGAATTTATCAATGGGTTAAGGGAAATATATGCTAATGAAAAACTGTAACCAAAATATTATCAAACTGTTGAACGAAGTAAAAGTGACTATCATGTGTCACTTCCCACTAAAATGGCCTCATCAGAAATGAACTTTGTTCTAGTATATATAGCAAACAGGCAAATGTAAACACAAACAAAGAAAAATTGTAATGCTATTATGTAAAAATTTTATTCATGTTACAGATCTAATGTTTTTCAGAAATGTGTCCAAGTACAACTACTGTTTTTCTGACTTCCCATTTCCTGATAATGTGCCAGATTACCCACACAACACAGACATGGCTCGATACATCAAAGACTACATGATGCATTTTGAACTTGATAAGCTCATTAAGTTTAACACTAAAGTCTTCAAAATTGAGAGAGAAGGTTTGTAATATCAGGGTATATTACTATCTGTTACATAAGAAAGGTTTGTAACATCAAGGTATATTAATGTCTGTTACATAATAAAGGTTTGTAATATCAAGGTATATTAATGTCTGTTACATAATAAAGGTTTGTAACATCAAGGTATATTAATGTCTGTTACATAATAAAGGTTTGTAACATCAAGGTATATTAATGTCTGTTACATAATAAAGGTTTGTAACATCAAGGTATATTAATGTCTGTTACATAATAAAGGTTTGTAACATCAAGGTATATTAATGTCTGTTACATAATAAAGGTTTGTAACATCAAGGTATATTAATGTCTGTTACATAATAAAGGTTTGTAATATCAAGGTATATTAATGTCTGTTACATAATAAAGGTTTGTAATATCAAGGTATATTAATGTCTGTTACATAATAAAGGTTTGTAATATCAAGGTATATTAATGTCTGTTACATAATAAAGGTTTGTAATATCAAGGTATATTAATGTCTGTTACATAATACAAATATTGATCATCCAATGTCATAGGGAAAATTGGTCTTAACTTCACAAATCTAGAACTATTGTAAAAGTAATTGAATCAAGACTGGATCATTTGACCTTCTGATTTTTGTTTTCTTCTTTAAGTTTATTTTTGTTTATTTACATCTGCTTCTGTTTATTTTCCTACAATAATGAAAGAAGACCTAGAAATACTTTTTTTTTACTTCATGATTTTTTCAATATTTTGTCAAAATTTGCCTAAGCAAAATTTAATTAGTTTTTTATTACTCTTTATAGGATGAAATAGGCTTTTTGTAATTTATCATAGGCAGTTGATGTTATCCAAGTATACAGTGGAGGTTGAAAAGTCTTATCATAAGTAATCCCAAAGATATTTTTATTTGATAATGCTGTGTGTGGGTGTGTACAACAAGGTCACACATTTACCATTTCAGTAGAAAAATCTCCACATTAGTTTCAGCTAATGACAGTGAGCTAATACAGAGATATGAATTGTCTGTCTATAAAAGTACCCATTAATTATAGAATTTTTTTTTGAGAGGATGATTCAATGTATATGCAGTGGCACATATTCCTGTTATAAAACTAGACCTCATATTGCAATTCTTTTTCTTCACTCTTTTCAAATCTGCAGATTATGATTTTCCAAATGGATGCTAAAGTGTTTTTTTAAAAAATGTTATTATATGAAAAGATACTAAAGCTGATGTATTTTCTTGTTTTTGTCTTTGATGATTTCAACATATCTCCTCTTCCCCTTCTCTCTCTCTCTCTCTCTCTTTTTCTGTAGCTAAATGTATTTGCTTTTATAGCTTTTTTACAAGGATAATGCTAGAATTGGGATTATTTGCTTTTCAGTAATGAAAAGTATTTTTATTTTATCATCTGGGTGAATTATTGCTTTAGTTTTCATATTAACTGTCTGTATTTAGTCTTGGTGATCTTGCTGAGGTGAAAGTACACTTGCACTCTATCAGATAACTGGCAAAGAGGGGTGGTGCTTAGCTGTACTCTAACTTCCAAAATTTGGAAGTTAGAGTATGGTTTTCAGGCTCCCCATCCTGAATTATTATCAATTAAGCAATTTCGAGGAAACTTTATCAAAGGAAAATTCATTGCCCCAAGATACATATATTGATTATGTTCCAAGTGTGTAAGGATTTTCAAGATGTGTACAATACTGTATCCAGAATTTTGATTTAACTCCTTGTATATATATAGAACTACAAGTTTAAGTTGATGGAAATATGGGTTTGAAAGAGAAACGCAGAGACATGTTTTCTGACTGCAGATGGATGTATCTAGCCCTTTTGCCTGAATCAAAATTATAACAATTATATTGACTAGATGTTTAATGATTTTAAAAAGAATTTGAAAACAAATATAAGTAATTTGTGCCAGTGCATAATAATTTTACTGCATTAAGCAGTCCATGATGCTCTATATGTGTTTTTTAAATTTTCAGTCATTTGTTTAATTAGTTTCTTCTTAACAGGTGATAACTGGCAGGTTACAACCAAGTATGTAACTGAAAGTGGAGAGAATGACCTTGTTGGTGATGAGATTACAGTTTATGTTGCCAAGTATGTTGCTATAGCAACTGGTCACCATGCAAAACCATGCTATGCAAAATTTCTGGGTCAAGACTCCTTCAGAGGTAAAATTTTGAGTAGATACATGGTTGCTAGAAGATTCTACTTTTGTATCAAAATCAGGGGTAGATCAGCAATTTATTGTTTATATTTTATGCCTCAACCAACCTATTTATCCCTATGTAACTACATCATGATCTGTCCATACTCCCATCTGTCTATCATGGGCTGGCCTGTTAGCATGCTTGTGCACAAGTATCTTGATCTTTCTGTTCCTATTAATGTACATATTTAGATGACCTGCATTGATTTTTTATGCAGTTTAAGCAATAATTACACTTTTGATGAATTGTTTGTTTTGTTTTTTATTTTGCAGACTTTTTAAGTGAAAACCCATTTAGTATGCCTGCACATAAACAAATAGGCCTAGTATGCAAAAATGAAAGTTAGTAGGCATGTTTATATATCCATATGTAGATGACCTGATTAGATTTTTGTGCCATTTAAATGAATTGTTCATTTTATATCAGGATGCTTTTTTTTAAGACTTTTGTGATTTAGATTTATTTGGCTGTATTGGGATCATACATTTTGCTTTGGAAACACAAATCAAGTTTTAATGTGCTATCAAACAGAAAATATCAGTCTGATATTTTAAGCATCATTCATTCATTCATTAGTTCACTCCATTCATTCATCCACACAACAACTGTGGACTTGGCAAATACCTGCAATCAAGAGAAATGTGTAATCATATCATTACAAAATCAAGAAAAATCTAAAATGGATTTATCATAGCCCATCAATGAGACATTGGCAGGAGGGGTAGTTTGCCATATGTGGATAAAAACTATATCACTATAAATTTTAAATAACAAAAATGGGGGATTGAGATTTATGTCTTGCACAAGATACATTTTGGAAAGTTGTTAACACAGGGATTGGAAACTCCAGATAGCTGTCAGATATCATTCCCATTGGTTGGTTGAGCAGTAACATCAGAGGCACTGTGGGGGTGAATTTATCCTTAGGTGAGAAACCTAGCTGTGATTACCAGGTCACAGGTTGAAGTTAGCTGTTTCAGTGCTCTGTTAGAAAGCAATTTATATTTTCTACCTTTTCTATTTTGAATTAAGATTTATTATATAGCTAATATCAGTACCGAAAGAA
Source organism: Margaritifera margaritifera (assembly GCA_029931535.1). Classification (NCBI taxonomy): domain Eukaryota; kingdom Metazoa; phylum Mollusca; class Bivalvia; order Unionida; family Margaritiferidae; genus Margaritifera; species Margaritifera margaritifera. The sequence continues at coordinate 7,230,541 of JAQPZY010001677.1, read as the reverse complement.
ACATCAAATTTTCCCCACCACTCTGATATACTTTGTGTAAATTTATGTTAGATAATATAAAAATGGGTACATGAAAAAAATTATTACCAGTTTAAATTAGTAGCAATACATTTCTCAATGTACTGAAAGTATATATATATATTATATATATATATATATATATATATATATATATATATATATATATATATATATATATATATATATATATATATATATATATATATATATAGTGAAACCCCTCAAAACCAGATTTGGTTTTGAGAGGTTTTCCATTTACTGAAGTTTTCACAGATATGACAAAATAACTTTTTCTAAGCACTTATGTGATGAGAGAGAGATGTAATTATGAGAAAATATCAGTGTCTGTGTGTGTAAAAGTGTACAAAATAAAGAAAGCTGTTTTTTAAATACAAATATTTAATGAAATGAAAAATTAGCTGAATAACATACCAAAAATCACAACCTATCATATGAATAAATACAGTTGTTCCACATAGAAATATAGTCCTCATCACAAGAAACATTTCAGGAATGAGATACTTTTATAGCTTTACTATAAGTCCATTAGAATTAAGAGTTCAAGAGCCTGGCTTGGGGAAGGCATGGAGTATTGTCTGTTTTTTTTCTTATGTCTTTCTGTGACTAATGTGCCTTGTATTAATGACACCATTTCTTGTACTGTTGCCACATAACACTCATCTTTAGCAGTTGCTGATTTTTTTAATCTCTGTATATGATCTGAAATTTCATATCACTGCCAGGTGACACAGAACATACATTCTCATAATCATAAACATCGCTTTTATCACTGGCCTAATTGTTTTCATGGCTCTGCAACACAAGTTCACTCTCCCAGTCATCAGAATTATCCTCAGCAGGAAGATCATTGTCAAAATTATATTGGCACTCAGGGTCAGTGTCCAGTTGTAATACATAAACCAGTCAAGCCAAAGAAATATTGTCCTCATCATCATCCTCATTGACGTTATCATTATCTGCATTAATAGGGAAGCTGGCAACTTCAACAAACTTCTTAATTGTAGCAGGTGTTGTCTCTGACCAGGCTTTTGAAATCCAATGGATAGCATCCAACAGAGTGATTTGTTTACAAAGTTCACTAACACTGTCCACAATCAATCTTAGCCACAAGAGAACACAGCAGATATTTCCAATACATGTATCTAGCATTGAATGCATGATATTTCAATGCATGTATCTAGCATTGAATGCATGATATTTCCAATACATGTATCTAGCACTGAATGCATGATATTTCCAATACATGTATCTAGCATTGAATGCATGATATTTCCAATACATGTATCTAGTATTGAATGCATGAATTATGCTCTGATCAAGAGGCTGCAAGTGTGATATTGTGTAGGCTAGTAGGAATTTCAAAGTCACATGACTCAGATGAAGATCAGGTCCATGCGATGAAGCATTGTCCAAAAATGTAATTATTTGTCTCTCCTGCTGACTCATCTGTTTGTTTACATTATTTATCCATTAAGTGAATATCTGTTTGGTCATAATCCACAATTCCTGTGATCAACATATGTCACTGGGAAATTTGTAACATGAAATGTCCTTAAAGCAGTGGGATTTTTTAACCTTGCCAATTACAAGTGGTTTAAATTTCTCATTCATTGCACTGTATGTGCATATCACTGTTATCCACTCCTTGGAGGGTTTATGCCCTTTTGAAACCTCTCCTTTTACTGACAAAGTTTTGTCAGGAAGTGAACAGAAAAAAATAGTCTGGTTTTGTAACAATTAAATACATTATTAGGAGTATAATCACTAATAATTTCTGGTATTCTCTCATAATTGATTTTCCTCCACAGAAAATCAATTGAGTGAATCTGACTTGTAAAAATACTGTTTTGTCGGTCTCCATCGGCAAAGCATCAGAAGTGAGAACACATGCCTGGTTAATAAAGCCCTGATATTTCATTAAAAAAAGAAACAATGTTTTGTTGATCATGTATACAATTAAATAGCATCAATCACAAGTAGATAATAAGCAGATAAACAAAATCTTTATTAAATGGCTTACCTACAAGCATTTCGTTGTTAATAATTCGCCTTAAAAGCTGGCTCTTTTTTATGGTGTAAAGACTTTAGATTAGTTATCATCAGCCCTAATCTGTGTTGGCACATGTATCAAGTATTGTTTTAACCTCTCATGCCCTTGAGACATTTTCCAGCCCTTTGTCTAACAGATAAGCCTACTATAGTACTTGATAACTGTAATGAATCTGTTCCAGTGCATGTCAGGAATTTAGCAGCTCAAATATATTTGCAAGTTTGAAGTGAGTTTCAGTTTTATTGGTTTTTTATAAAGTGTACAATTAAAATTGGAATTTGGGATTTAAATTTATTTCAGTATTTAGAGTTGAGGGGTTTCAGTTTATTGGGAAAAATTGATGATATATATATCTTAATGAAGGAAAAATTCGGAACTCCCAACAACTTTTGGCCTCAAGGGGATTTCAGCATACTGAGGGTTCAGCATGGGAAAAAGCAAAACTGTCATTTGTACACAGATGACCTCTGTACACAGGTTCACCTTTAAAAATTAGTTTTTGAACAAATATCATGCACTGAATATCATTATCATTAATAATAATAATATTATTATTAATATTAATATTATTATTATTTTTATTATTATTATTATTATTATATCAATATTGTTATACATGTATGTGCACTATTCAACAAAATCATAAAATACACATATATGTTGTGTTCTCCCAAATTTATGTTCCACACAAGATTACTGGATCCTGCTCACCTTAATCCATCCTATAAATTAAATCATCACCGACTTAAATAATCACCAATCTTAGTTTGTTTTGCACACCATGACAAAACAATAATTTAACTAGTCATTAACAGCTTACAAATGACTGTGACAGAGGACTGACTCTTTGGTCGACCAAATTGTGTAAGTTTCACTTGGAAACAGCTGTTCATGCTTTAAAAATAATATCTGGATAAGCCAGTTGCTCAACTCGCTGAGATCAAAAGGCAGTCGACTTATGTGAAAAGCCTGTACTTAAATGTCCAAATAAATTACACAAATACATTGTCACATCCTTTGTCCATAAAATGATACCTTTATTTATTATGTTTAATAATAGTAATAATAATAACAATAATAATAATTCTTTATTTACAAGGGTGACTCAGTTAGTACATAGCTAATCTCTATTGGGGCTCTATAATACAGTAAAATCTACAAAAGCATCTACAGCATGCATATAACAGTAAACATCAAGTACAACATAGGAATTACCAGCACTAATAAATAAAAGCAATTACAACATAGGAATTACCAGTACTAATAAATAACAGCAATTACAACATAGGAATTACCAGTACTAATAAATAACAGCAATTACAACATAGGAATTACCAGTACTAATAAATAACAGCAATTACAACATAGGAATTACCAGCACTAATAAATAACAGCAATTACAAAATAGGAATTACCAGTACTAATAAATAACAGCAATTACAACATAGGAATTACCAGCACTAATAAATAACAGCAAGTACAACATAGGAATTACCAGCACTAATAAATAACAGCAATTACAACATAGGAATTACCAGCACTAATAATATGGTACAGACAAATACTAATAAGAGACCTTAAAATGATGACAATGTAAGTTAACATGAAATAAGTAAAACACAGTCATTATTTTTAATATTGTTATGGGAAGAAGTAATACCTGTACTACAATAATATAAAGTTACACTCTCTTTGTACAGATTCAAGATATTTCATTTTCAAACTGTCTGCTGAGCTTGCCATTCTGACTTCTACAGAAAGTGTGTTCCAGATCTTAGTGCCAGAAAACTAAAAGTTGCTGCATTTGAATTGTTCCATATGTTGTCTATATATCTTTATATTACTCTCCCAGACTGAGTGTAATATGAGTTGTTTGTTGAATTAGGTTGCAACAATTCAGTCATGTAAATCGGTGTGTCTTGATTGGTGGTTTTATAAAAAAGAACTACTTTTTTAAAGTCAATTTTTGTATCAGTTTTGTGCAACATTAATTCCTTAAACAAAATTAGTTGCTGGACTTATAGTTGCTGGACCTTAGGTGAGAAACCTAGCTGTGCTTACCAGGTCACAGGTTGAAGTTAGCTGTTTCAGTGCTCTGTTAGAAAGCAATTTATATTTTCTACCTTTTCTATTTTGAATTAAGATTTATTATATAGCTAATATCAGTACCGAAAGAAACATCAAATTTTCCCCACCACTCTGATATACTTTGTGTAAATTTATGTTAGATAATATAAAAATGGGTACATGAAAAAAATTATTACCAGTTTAAATTAGTAGCAATACATTTCTCAATGTACTGAAAGTATATATATATATTATATATATATATATATATATATATATATATATATATATATATAGTGAAACCCCTCAAAACCAGATTTGGTTTTGAGAGGTTTCCCATTTACTGAAGTTTTCACAGATATGACAAAATAACTTTTTCTAAGCACTTATGTGATGAGAGAGAGATGTAATTATGAGAAAATATCAGTGTCTGTGTGTGTAAAAGTGTAAAAAATTAAGAAAGCTGTTTTTTAAATACAAATATTTAATGAAATGAAAAATTAGCTGAATAACATACCAAAAATCACAACCTATCATATGAATAAATACAGTTGTTCCACATAGAAATATAGTCCTCATCACAAGAAACATTTCAGGAATGAGATACTTTTATAGCTTTACTATAAGTCCATTAGAATTAAGAGTTCAAGAGCCTGGCTTGGGGAAGGCATGGAGTATTGTCTGTTTTTTTTCTTATGTCTTTCTGTGACTAATGTGCCTTGTATTAATGACACCATTTCTTGTACTGTTGCCACATAACACTCATCTTTAGCAGTTGCTGATTTTTTTAATCTCTGTATATGATCTGAAATTTCATATCACTGCCAGGTGACACAGAACATACATTCTCATAATCATAAACATCGCTTTTATCACTGGCCTAATTGTTTTCATGGCTCTGCAACACAAGTTCACTCTCCCAGTCATCAGAATTATCCTCAGCAGGAAGATCATTGTCAAAATTATATTGGCACTCAGGGTCAGTGTCCAGTTGTAATACATAAACCAGTCAAGCCAAAGAAATATTGTCCTCATCATCATCCTCATTGACGTTATCATTATCTGCATTAATAGGGAAGCTGGCAACTTCAACAAACTTCTTAATTGTAGCAGGTGTTGTCTCTGACCAGGCTTTTGAAATCCAATGGATAGCATCCAACAGAGTGATTTGTTTACAAAGTTCACTAACACTGTCCACAATCAATCTTAGCCACAAGAGAACACAGCAGATATTTCCAATACATGTATCTAGCATTGAATGCATGATATTTCAATGCATGTATCTAGCATTGAATGCATGATATTTCCAATACATGTATCTAGCATTGAATGCATGATATTTCCAATACATGTATCTAGCATTGAATGCATGATATTTCCAATACATGTATCTAGCACTGAATGCATGATATTTCCAATACATGTATCTAGTATTGAATGCATGAATTATGCTCTGATCAAGAGGCTGCAAGTGTGATATTGTGTAGGCTAGTAGGAATTTCAAAGTCACATGACTCAGATGAAGATCAGGTCCATGCGATGAAGCATTGTCCAAAAATGTAATTATTTGTCTCTCCTGCTGACTCATCTGTTTGTTTACATTATTTATCCATTAAGTGAATATCTGTTTGGTCATAATCCACAATTCCTGTGATCAACATATGTCACTGGGAAATTTGTAACATGAAATGTCCTTAAAGCAGTGGGATTTTTGAACCTTGCCAATTACAAGTGGTTTAAATTTCTCATTCATTGCACTGTATGTGCATATCACTGTTATCCACTCCTTGGAGGATTTATGCCCTTTTGAAACCTCTCCTTTTACTGACAAAGTTTTGTCAGGAAGTGAACAGAAAAAAATAGTCTGGTTTTGTAACAATTAAATACATTATTAGGAGTATAATCACTAATAATTTCTGGTATTCTCCCATAATTGATTTTCCTCCACAGAAAATCAATTGAGTGAATCTGACTTGTAAAAATACTGTTTTGTCGGTCTCCATCGGCAAAGCATCAGAAGTGAGAACACATGCCTGGTTAATAAAGCCCTGATATTTCATTAAAAAAAGAAACAATGTTTTGTTGATCATGTATACAATTAAATAGCATCAATCACAAGTAGATAATAAGCAGATAAACAAAATCTTTATTAAATGGCTTACCTACAAGCATTTCGTTGTTAATAATTCGCCTTAAAAGCTGGCTCTTTTTTATGGTGTAAAGACTTTAGATTAGTTATCATCAGCCCTAATCTGTGTTGGCACATGTATCAAGTATTGTTTTAACCTCTCATGCCCTTGAGACATTTTCCAGCCCTTTGTCTAACAGATAAGCCTACTATAGTACTTGATAACTGTAATGAATCTGTTCCAGTGCATGTCAGGAATTTAGCAGCTCAAATATATTTGCAAGTTTGAAGTGAGTTTCAGTTTTATTGGTTTTTTATAAAGTGTACAATTAAAATTGGAATTTGGGATTTAAATTTATTTCAGTATTTAGAGTTGAGGGGTTTCAGTTTATTGGGAAAAATTGATGATATATATATCTTAATGAAGGAAAAATTCGGAACTCCCAACAACTTTTGGCCTCAAGGGGATTTCAGCATACTGAGGGTTCAGCATGGGAAAAAGCAAAACTGTCATTTGTACACAGATGACCTCTGTACACAGGTTCACCTTTAAAAATTAGTTTTTGAACAAATATCATGCACTGAATATCATTATCATTAATAATAATAATATTATTATTAATATTAATATTATTATTATTATTTTTATTATTATTATTATTATTATATCAATATTGTTATACATGTATGTGCACTATTCAACAAAATCATAAAATACACATATATGTTGTGTTCTCCCAAATTTATGTTCCACACAAGATTACTGGATCCTGCTCACTTTAATCCATCCTATAAATTAAATCATCACCGACTTAAATAATCACCAATCTTAGTTTGTTTTGCACACCATGACAAAACAATAATTTAACTAGTCATTAACAGCTTACATATGACTGTGACAGAGGACTGACTCTTTGGTCGACCAAATTGTGTAAGTTTCACTTGGAAACAGCTGTTCATGCTTTAAAAATAATATCTGGATAAGCCAGTTGCTCAACTCACTGAGATCAAAAGGCAGTCGACTTATGTGAAAAGCCTGTACTTAAATGTCCAAATAAATTACACAAATACATTGTCACATCCTTTGCCCATAAAATGATACCTTCATTTATTATGTTTTATAATAATAATAATAATAACAATAATAATAATTCTTTATTTACAAGGGTGACTCAGTTAGTACATAGCTAATCTCTATTGGGGCTCTATAATACAGTAAAATCTACAAAAGCATCTACAGCATGCATATAACAGTAAACATCAAGTACAACATAGGAATTACCAGCACTAATAAATAAAAGCAATTACAACATAGGAATTACCAGTACTAATAAAAAACAGCAATTACAACATAGGAATTACCAGTACTAATAAATAACAGCAATTACAACATAGGAATTACCAGTACTAATAAATAACAGCAATTACAATGTAGGAATTACCAGCACTTATAAATAACAGCAATTGCAACATAGGAATTACCAGTACTAATAAATAACAGCAATTACAACATAGGAATTACCAGTACTAATAAATAACAGCAAGTACAACATAGGAATTACCAGCACTAATAAATAACAGCAAGTACAACATAGGAATTACCAGCACTAATAAATAACAGCAATTACAACATAGGAATTACCAGCACTAATAATATGGTACAGACAAATACTAATAAGAGACCTTAAAATGATGACAATGTAAGTTAACATGAAATAAGTAAAACACAGTCATTATTTTTAATATTGTTATGGGAAGAAGCAATACCTGTACTGCAATAATAAAGTTACACTCTCTTTGTACAGATTCAAGATATTTCATTTTCAAACTGTCTGTTGAGCTTGCATTCTGACTTCTACAGAAAGTGTGTTCCAGATCTTAGTGCCAGAAAACTAAACGTTGCTGCATTTGAACTGCTCCATATGTTGTCTATATATCTTTATATTACTCTCCCAGACTGAGTGTAATATGAGTTGTTTGTTGAATTAGGTTGCAACAATTCAGTCATGTAAATCGGTGTGTCTTGATTGGTGGTTTTATAAAAAAGAACTGCTTTTTTAAAGTCAATTTTTGTATCAGTTTTGTGCAACATTAATTCCTTAAACAAAATTAGTTGCTGATGATGTGTGATGGTCAAGGATAATGCATGCAGGTTGCTATTGTATTTTGTGTCTTCTATTTAATTGTCCTTTACAGCAATTTCTCCAAACAGTTATACAATAATCAATTATAGGCAACATATAGGCATTATAGAAAAGTATTCTTGTATCCCTGGGGAGATCTCTTTTAATCCTGTTTAATAATTTTGTTGTGAGAGACCCACAGACATGGTCTACATGCTGTTCCCAGTTCAAATTACTGTTATTACATACAGAGCAAGACGTTTTTATCATCAACATTAGGTTTATCTCCATTTTCCATGTTTCATTCTTTTCTATTTGTTATAGCATTTTAGATGTTCCAAACGATGAAATATAAGAACATTGTGTTTTCAAAAAATAATTTTCTCTAGCTCACTCAATAAATTGAACTTTTGATCTTACAGTGAGCTGATAACCTTATTTGCATTACAATAAGGAATGGGTAATACCATATATACTCACATATAAGCCGATACCAACTGCAAACTGTATACACCCAGATCTGCCATCGCATAATGCACCAGCAGATCTGGGTCTATGCAGTTTTTAATGACTAATCAGTAGAACAAACAACATAGACCCTGATCTGCTGGCGCATTATGCACCAGCAGATCAGGGTCTATGCTGTTTGCATTTGGACCTGGTTATACGTGAGTATATATGGTCTTTAATGGGCTTGGTAAGTTTTCATTCCCTCTGCAATTGTTAGTCTCAGTAAATAGTGACAAAGGTAATAACTGAAAAGATCTCTTTTTGCTACTCATAAGTTAGCCATGATAGTTTAAGAGTATCAAAATTAAATTATTGAGTTAAAAGTAGCTACTGTATATACTCGCATATAAGTGGGACCAAATGCAAACAACATAGATCCTAATCTGACATCAGATTATGCAGTTTGCAGTTGGTACTGGCTTATACACAAGTATATATGGTAAGCAATGCATTTTTCAATATACAGAGACTATATAAACATAAGTTTAATTCATATATCTTGCATACAAATTTTGTACAGTGGTGTACAATCTATATGGTGCAAATTTTCTATGCAAATTCAAAATACATCTTTACTTCACCATTTTCCAAAGTTTGCTTAAATGTCCAAATAAATTAAATTGGTGCACTGTCACATCTTTTGCCAATAAAAGTATACCTTTATTTCTTATGTTAATGATGAAATATAGGAGCAGTTTGGTTTACAAAATATGTGTCATGAACTTGTCTGTCTGGTCCCTTCAACAAATCTGCCTCGTCATCTTATAGTGTATCAAACCTCAGTTGCATAACAGGTGGTATGCTAGGTAGGGGGTTTCCATTCAGCTGTTACTATATGTTAGTCTCAGGTAATGGTTAATATTGTCATCACTGCATTGTTGATTGAAAACAAAATTGAGAAAAAAAAATTGTATGTTTCATTGTTAGTTGGTTTTGAATCCCTATAGTCTGTCATCTTTATTGATCTACTGACGGCATCTTTCATTTTTTATTTCAGGGGAGATAATTCATAGTGTCAAATACAAAGATGCCATAACCAACAGCATGCAAAAAAAGCATGCTCTAGTGGTGGGTATTGGAAACAGTGCTGTGGATGTAGCAGCTGATTTAGCTTCCATTGGAAGGTAATAGATCATGTACAATCCAAATGTGTACACTTTACTTGATTAAAATACAATATGTATAATTATTCTGTTCTGAATTAAATAAGTACTCAGTCTTTTTATTTCCATAATTATACTCCTTGAAATTGAAGTTTGGAGGTAGTCATCTTGTCTATCCATCCATCCCACTTTTGTTTACTTAATATCTCCTGAATCTGTTGAGATATCTTCATGAAACTGTATATGCTTTTGTATCAAGACTAGATATTGTGTCCTGTAAAAAACATGGAGTCTTATCAGCATCTTAATTTTTTTCTCCATTTTCATTACAAGTTGTGTCTATCTTTCTGTCCATCCATCACACTCTTGTCTTGTTAATATCTCCAGAACCATCTGAGATATATTTATAAAACTTGGAATGTGTTTGTATCATGATGAGTTTGTGTTCAATATACAATCTGGCTTTGTCAGATTAGTACTTTAGAGTTATCTCCCCATTTTTTAAAATTTTGTTTCATATTTCCTGAAAGATTTGAGGTATCTTCATGAAACATGGTTTGCTCTTGTATCATGACTTGACAGTGTCCTGCAGAAGAATGGGCTTTGTCTAGTCAATATTTTATAAGAGTTATTCCCATTTTCTTTTACAAATTTTGTCCATATCCCTATACTCACACTCTTAATATTTTGTAAACCATTTGAGATTTCATCAAGAAACTTGGTATGCATTGTATCTTAACAAGAATTGATGTCACTTATATGAACTGCTTTGTCATATTATTGCTTTTAAAGTTCTATCTCCATTTTTAAAAAGGCATGGGTAAATAGGAATCAATGTGTCGATTTAACCTTCCCTCTGTCACACAGTATCATTTAAGTACAACTAGTCCTATAGTTTCAGCTCAAATGTCCATAAGCCAAGTGAACTTGTGGTATGGCCCTTTGTCTGTTGTGCTTCATCAGTCAAATTGTCTGTTGTTCATCAACAATTGTTATTTTCAAATTTTTCTCAAAAACCACTAAACCAATTTGAAACAAACTTGGCACAGAGCATCCTGGCATGAGGGGCCTTTCAAGTTTGTACAAATTATGCTGATCTGCAGTCAAATATGGTCACCATTATTCAAAATAGAAAAACTTTAAATGACTTCTCAAAAATTGCTCAATAGAATTTTACCAAACTTGACAGAAAGCATAGTGCAAATTTATACATATGATGCCAATGTGCCATCAAATATTTCTAACTTGACTAAAAATAGATAAACCTTTAAATGATTTCTTCTTCAAACTTGCTGAATAGAATGTGACTAAACTTGACACAAAGTGTGCTGACTTGAAGTCCTATCAGATTTATACAAATGATGATCTACCATCAAATATGGCCTTGATTACTAAAAATAGAAAAACTTTAAATTAGTTCTCTGAAACTTCTCAGCAAAATCTGACCAAATTAGACAGAAAGCATTCTGGTATTAAGGGCTTGGTAGATTTGACATCAAATTTGGTCACCCTTACAAAAAAAAATAATCCTTTAAACAACTTTTCAAAACCACTCAACACAATTTGACCAATTTTACAGACAGCATTCTGGCATGAAGGGCTTTTAATTTTTTTACAAATGATGACAATCTGCCATCAGATATGGCTTTTGTTTCTAACAAGAAGGCCAGAGCATGCATTTCAAGCCCACAATCAAATCATTGTTGTTAAACATGTGACATTGACCCCATGGTCAAATGGGGAGAGTGAGCATATCGCAGAATGAATCATCTTGGCTTCATAAAAATTCATCCAATGTATGGACAAAATCCATTAAGGAGTTTAGGAAATATAAGCAAATGAATTTTTTTAAAGCAAAACCTTAACACAAATTTTCTATGACTGTGACCTTGACCCCAAGGTCAAGGAGGCAAGAATGCATGTCACTGAATGAATTATATTTGGTTTCATAATGAATCATGCCAAATATGAAGAAAATCCATAAAGGGGTGTAGGAAATATAAGCAAATGAATTTTTTTTAAGCAAAACCTTAACACAAATTTTCTATGACTGTGACCTTGACCCCAAGGTCAAGGAGGCAAGAATGCATGTCACTGAATGAATTATATTGGCTTCATAATGAATCATGCCAAATATGAAGACAATCCATAAAGGGGTGTAGGAAATATAAGCAAATGAAAACACTTTTTGCAAAACCTTAATGCAAATATTCTATGACTGTTTCCTTGACACAATGGTCAAAGAGGCAATCCTGCTTGTCACCCGATAAATTGTTTTTGCTTCATAAAGATGCACCAGAAGTATGAAGAAAATCCACCACAAGGTTTAGTAAATTAAGCAAATGGAAAAAACTTTTTTTAAAAACCATGATACAAATTTTCTTTTGACCCCAAAGTTAAAGGGGCAAGCATGCATGTCACTAAATGAATTGTCTTTATTCCAAGTATAAAGAAGTCTATCGAGGCATTTAGGAAAAAAAAGTAAATGGAAATGCATTAACCAAAACCTTAACTCAAATTTTATATAACTGTGACCTTTACTTCAAAGTCAAAGGGGCAGGTGAGCATGTTGTTGAATGGTCTTAGCTTCATAATGATTCATGCCAAGCAGGATGAGGATTTATCAAGGGGTTTAGAAAATATATGCAAATTTAAATTGCAACCCAAACCTTTACTAACTGTTGATGCCCTGGCAGCAGAAAAGTGACCATGTCTCTTTTCCCAACAAAATGGGCTTGACAAAATTAGAAAAACCGTTAATAACTTATTCTAAATAACTGCATAACAGAATTTGACCATATTTTATAGAAAGTGTCCATCTTTGAATGCCTTTCAGGTTTATAGAGATAATATGATTCCACCATCATATGGCTACCATTAATAAAAGTATAAAAACATTGATACAACTTTATCTTAACAAAAATGCTAAATCAAATTTGACCAACTTTGACACAAAGCATCCTGGCATAGGGGCCTTTCAGTATTGGATAAATGATGCTGACATGCGATCAAATATGGATGAAGATACAAAAACTAGACAAATCTTGAAACAGTGTTTTCATAACATATGCAGTCAACAGCATCGGAGAAATTTCTACAGAAAGCAACCTACTAACCCCAATTTCTTTGGCAATTGCTCTTGCATTAGGCTAATTAAGCAGATATCAACCAGTGAGTGATATCAGGTCCACTTAGGCCTCTTCTTGATGGATTGCCATGAAATTTAGTAAATATTATGGTCATCACCTTAAAATATACAGACATATCACTTTTCTTTTGCAATTTTTTAAAGAGTTATTGCCCTTTTGACTTAGAGCTGAATGCATTGTTTGACAAAATCTTGTGAACACAATTAGTCTTTCTTTTTTATATGGATTGCCATGAAACTTTGTAAGTGTTATGGTCATTGGTAGCATTAAACAGTATCAGGCAAGGTCCATGCACCTGCATGCATGTTGGATGAAAATCCACCCACTATGATTATTTTCACATCCATACACACTCCAACAGTGAGTGAAAATCAGTTAATCTCTACATTTTCAACCCCATTACAAATGGGTACCAAATGAAATGGAAATGACTGTAGCAAACAAAACCCAAATGTATAAAAAAAAAAAAAGTAAATAATAGTTTTATGGACCATAAAGAACTGTTTTTCTGCAAAATTACTTACTTTGAGAATTACCAAGCAGGTGCCCACACAGAGTTAGTTTTCACTCAGCAGCCTCCCATGACAACTGTGACCTTGAACTTAATCTCAAACCCAACTGTCACAAAGTTTTTCTACACAAAGCTGGTGTTTTACAAGGCCTCTCATAGGGAGACATGTATTCATGACACCTTTTCTAATAATAATGGTGATACTGTGGGATAACTTATCCATACCTATACAAATTTACCCCATGGCTAATCGTAAGCAACTGTTTAGTGCTTCCTTTATCTAATGATGCACATACAGACAAACTGCATTGCTCCTATGATTTTTGTTAGAGTTATTGCTTGTTTTGTCTTGTAGCTTAATTTGTATGATGTAATCTCGTTGGCACAACAAGTCTAGTATTTTTTTTATAGATTGCCATAAAACTTTGTAAATATTATTTTCATCACCCAAAGATGTGTATGTAGACAAAAAAAAACTGCTCCCTCAATTATATATGAGTTATTGCCCTTTCTGACTTGTAGCTGAATGCAGCGTATGACAGAATTTCATGAACACAACTGAATTCAGTGTATGACAGAATTTCATGAACACAACTGAATGCAGTGTTTGACAGAATTTCATGAACACAACTGAATTCAGTGTATGACAGAATTTCATGAACACAACTGAATGCAGTGTTTGACAGAATTTCATGAACACAACTGAATGCAGTGTATGACAGAATTTCATGAACACAACTGAATGCAGTGTTTGACAGAATTTCATGAACACAACTGAATTCAGCGTATGACAGAATTTCATGAACACAACTGAATTCAGTGTATGACAGAATTTCATGAACACAACTGAATGCAGTGTTTGACAGAATTTCATGAACACAACTGAATGCAGTGTATGACAGAATTTCATGAACACAACTGAATTCAGTGTATGACAGAATTTCATGAACACAACTGAATTCAGTGTATGACAGAATTTCATGAACACAACTGAATGCAGTGTTTGACAGAATTTCATGAACACAACTAGTCTCACAGATTTTAGTGGATAACCATGAAACTTCGGAAACATTATGATCATCATCTAAAGATGTGCATATTGACAAACACCATGTTTTAGCAATTTTTATTAGAGTTGTTGCCCTTTTCACCTTGGAGCCTGATGTTGGTATGACAGAATATTGTGAAAGCAACTAGTCCCCAGTTTTCAATGGATCACCATGAAACTTTGTACATATTATGATCATTTTTGAAGATGCACATATCCTGTCATCATGCAACTTTTGTTTTAATTATTGCTCTCTTTGTTTTGTTGCTCAATGCAGTGTATGACACAATCTTGGGAACACTAGTCCCACAGTTTCTGAGAGATCACTTTGAAACTTGATACATATTATGGTTATAACCTGTGTATATTGACAAACCACAGTGCACCTATAATTGTTGTTAGAGTGTTTGTCTCAGAGCTGGATGTAGTATATAACAGAATCTTTGAAATGCAACTAGTCTCAAAGTTTTCATAGGATCACCATGAAACTTTGTACATGTTATAGCCATCATCTGAAGATGTGTATGGCAAAGAAAATCACTGTGCTCTCAAAAAGTTTTGTTAGAGTTATTGCCCTTTTCATTCTGCAGCTGAAAGCCGTGTCTTGTGAATACAACTTGTCTTGTATTTTATTATAGATTGCTATGAAACTTGGTACATATTAATGTCATCATCTAAAGATTGTTACAACTCTAGGTCTTAAAATAATGTAACAGAAAGAAAGTGAAAAAATGTAAGTAAAATCAACAAGCAATTTATTTCTAGACAATTAAAGTGTACACTGAAAAAGACACTTACAATAACGTGAATTAAAGTCCAAATAATCCAATAATCCTAATTGTCCTAATCACAAGTCCTAAATATAGAAAGTTCTGAATTAATTCCAATATCCTTGAATGTCCTTGAATGTCCTGATGTGTCAGTAGTCTTAAATGCCCTGAAATGCCTGAATGATGTAATCCAGAATATCGTTGAATGAATTCACACAAACCCCAAAGGCAAGTATTAATCCAAAATGAGAATGAGCACTTTTAGAAATTCCAATGAATATTTCAAATAAATAATTCCTCTCTCTGAATTTGCTCTGATTTTCACAACTGTAACATCTGATTACTAAAATAAATTCCTTAATAGACTGATCTTAATAATATGAAGTTTAGTATAGGAATGAAATCTTGTTTACCAAACCTGTATAAATATAAGGATAAGTCACCTGGCAGAATATTCTAGAATATGAGTAACTCTATTTCCTATGTATACCTGACTTTTCTCACATTAAGACATGGAAAATTCCAATCTAACTGTTATAAATATGTTGTTTACAAATGACCACTTAAGTTCAACTTACCTCATGGACACATATTATAAATTCAATATACATAACAATATTGACAAACCATTATGATCCCATGATTCTTATAAGAGTTATTGTCCTTATATGACAAGATTTTTATGAATGCAACTACTCTTGCAGTTTTTAGTGGATAGCTGTGAAACTTACTTTTATTATGGTCATCATCAGAAAATATGCATGTTGACCAGTCGTCATGCTCACACAATATTCAGAATAGTTATGAAATGTTTTGACCATATACTCATCTCCATCATGGGGTAGTAGTGGGATGCAGGAGAGATGGGGGTATATTTATGTGAGTAAATTGCTCACCATCTTTCTAGTTGAAAATTGTATTGACCACATAACACTCTCATGTCCAGATAATATCTCTTGTGCAGTTTGAAATATCTTCATGAACCTATTCGTTATACATTTGTATAATGAACTGTTACAGTTTCACCTATCACATGAGTTGTGTATTTGTATAATTAATTTTTACCATTTCACCTATAAAATGAGTTTTGTCAGGTAAATATTGTACAAGTTTAAAGTTGAGGGACCTGGAAACAAGGAACTGAGCTTATAAATACAACCCTTACTTATTCTTCTTCTTCAGAGACCAATCCTATTCGAGTTTTCTTATTCATTCTTATTATCATAATTTTTGGTGATAAAGCTGTTCTGTGATACAGGTTGCATGTGCCATTTTTTTAAAAAAAGCAACATGATTATCAATATCTCTCAGTTCATCCTTTTGATTCTGTTTAATGTACCCTTATTATCATAACCCTCCAAAGCATTAGTATTTTCAGTACATTAATTTGATAAATTTGCTGGTGATGGAATTTTCACAACTCTGAGAAATACTTGTAGTTTCCATAAATGTATAAGCCACATTTCAGATGCAGGGAAGATGTATTGGCTGCTTCAAGCACATACACCATAGCCCTTCATCTCTTAGAAAAGAATCTGGGTGTATCTGGTGAAAATTATGTAATTAAATTTTTTGTTACTTACTTCACTGTCCAATTATTTTTACAAACTGTACATTTCATCATCTTTCACATCATGTGTTACTAGAATTACACAGGGATATACCCCTCCTCTTGTGCCTCACCCAGTATATCTGTATTGTGCCAAACATTGTACAAGTATCTTTATGTTTGTAAATAATATGAAAATATACTGATATAATTTATTTTGATTTTTTTATTCTTGTTATTATGAAAAGTTGCATTGAAAGTGAAATGATCAAGTTAATTACAATTTTTACAAATCAATATAAAGAACACTGGTATATACCTTTATGTGAACCACTTTGTTTCTTTTGCATCTGTAATGGAGGAATTATATATTCTATCGGCATTTAAAATTTAATGATGTTACTTTTATTTGAATACATTTTTCACTTTATCGCTTACTTTCCATATTTTAAAAAGAAGTAAAACTCAGATTTGGGGATAATTTTGTTACCATTTAATTTTATGTTGCAGATTTATTTTCAAACAAAACTTGTTAAAATTATACCAAGATGCACAGAAAGGATTTGACTTTCTATTGATGCAATTTAGAGCGACTTTAAAATTTTATTTTGGAATAAGAATGAGGCAACAAAAACATATCTCCTCAATCACAGGACTGAATTTCACCTTCAGAGACTGCATCCACACGTAATAAAGAGGCAGGTAAATAGACACAGGAAATAGGTGCCTGGCTGTTCCTTGGATAGTCCTTTAATCTCAAGCCCTAAAGCAGTGACTGGGGGCCTTATATATATATATATCAGTAGGGAGTCGGACATAGATTCAGAAAAGGCTTAGAACCCTGTGTAATTCTAGTCCCAGATATCATGCAAAACATTTTTTACATAGATTGATAACCTTTTCTGTACACATGTACATCAATCTACTTCTTATAATCATCATGTCTTAAGTAACATTTAATGACAATTATTGGCATTTGATGTACATATTCTATTACATTTAATGTGCTTATACCTTGCTTTTCATCTTTTGCCTCCATTTTTAACAGCATGGAGTTCCATTTATATTTAATACTAAATTTTGTGCATGCATGCTATTTTGAAAGCTATAAATGAAGTGCTCAGAAGCTAATGTAGATAACTTTTGTAAAAAGTATTGTATCTAAATTTTCACAGGAAGTTGCACCTTGCTTCTTTTCTCTCTCTCTCTTTTCATCTTCTGGCAATTCTGCTTCCTTCTGCATGGAATCTTTGTGATATCCTGTCACACTTTCACATTTTTTTAGAGTTCACTTTCTGTGAATGGCATTGATGCACTGTATGATATCTCAACACAGGTGTTTATCAGTGTTACAAATTATGTTTTAGAACCTTGCAGATTTTAGGACAGCAGCTATTGAAACAAATAGCAAACATTCCTGGGTTCTTTATGAATAATGTGTTTCAGATCACGAGGAGAAGAAAATGGTAAATTCTGTTCTTTTTTTAAAGTAAGGAATATCAACAAGTAAAGCTGTATAGTTTGTATTTTTGGCTTGGAGGAATTTCATCCATCAAAGCGTATGGCATGCTCTATACTCTAAGTTACTAAGAATAGTTTGTGTTTCTAATAATAAAGCACTTTTTATATTTAGTTCTTCTGGTGTTTTGACCTTGAAAGTCCAGTCGATATATATAAAGGGACATAACTCAAATTCTAATCATGACAGGAAATGATTAGTCAGTGGTCACCTCACTTGCTATCGTTTGACACGTCCTGTTTAGCACTTCAGACAGTACAGAATAATTTCCATAGAAAATGTTCATCAAAGGTAATTGCTTAAGTATTTTTCTCAATGTATATATATAATCTATTTCTAGTATATATTTTATTTATGGAGGCCAATCATTTCTGGAAACAACCAGCCGACTGAAAAAATGTCTGAATTTGTTGATTTTCATCTTCGGCCTTTTGTGGAAAAACAGCTGTCATATATCCAAGATACCACGGACTATCTGAACAAAACACCAAAACCAACCTTCTAAATAACACTCTCCTCACCACCATGGATGTATGTTCCTTATACACCAACATCCCACATGAGAAAGGTATCACAGCTTGCAAGGAAGCATGGGATGGTCAACCTGATCCTTTCCCTCCAACGTTCTATATGGTCAAACTTTTAATACATGTTCTCAAGTTTAACAATTTTATATTCAACAACCAACACTTCCTACAAATTAACAGAACTGCAATGGGCACTAAAATGGCACCTTCGTATGCCAATATTTTTATGGGAAGACTCGAGCAAATGCTCCTCAACAAGGCACCCTATAGAACTCTAGACTGGTGTAGATTCATTGATGACATCAAATCGAAATGAATCGAAATGGGCGAAAATTTCCAAAATATTTTTTTAATTTGCCAATAACATCCATCTAATGATTAAATTTATATCAGAGTCATCAAACAGGTCCAGTCTCTTTTTTAGATACTCAATCTACCCTTCTTGAGGGGAACATAGAAACTGACCTGTATTGTAAACCTACTGACTCGCACCAGTATCTACTCCCGACCAGCTGCCACCCTCAGCACATAATAAAAAATCTCCCTTACAGTATTGCATTCATACCAAATGCATATGCTCTAATCCTGCTACCTTTGAAAAGATACTTGGAGAGCTCAAGGGGAACCTTAGAAGGAGAGAATACAAAAGGAGATACATTGAGGAGGCTATTAACAAAACTAGACTCCTCAATAGAGGAACTCTCCTGAAATATAACACCAAGAAAACCAACAAGCATGTCCCCTTCATGGTAACTTTCCACCAAGATGCCCTGAACCTACAACAGATCATTTGAAAGCATTGGCACCATACTGAATCGTCCAAACATCTGAAGGGTATATTTAAAGACATTCCTATGGTTGCATACCGTAGACCTAAAAATCTCAAGGACCATCTAGTACACGCCAAGATAACTTCAAACAAGACAAAAGTTTCACACACATACTGCTGCAATGACAAGTGTTGCATAATTTGCAAGCATATGCCCGAGACCGAAATCTTTCAGAAGTTCAACAACAGGAGTTAGCTACACAATCAGTCAGAAGCTAGGATGTTGAGCCAAGAATAGAATCTATCTTCTGAAATGCAAGATCTGTGCCACTCATTATGTTGGTGAAACCATTGATTTCAGAAAGCTAATGAATAATCATAAAAGCCACATTCACAACAAAATCAATGCAATAGTCATCCCTTAAGATGCTACCCATCAAATCAAACTTGGGGTGGACAGACACAGAATGCACATGTAAGGAACAATACTGGATATTACAATTGAAAACTCATGGGGATTTGCGACTAAACAAAAAAAATCTAACCTTCCCGTTGCAGTCTTAACAAAATTAAAGCCAGTAATCAGTTTTTTACCCGTACACAATTTTTTTGGATAATATTTACCCAAACAATAACATATTATTTTCTATTATTTTATTGTCATTATTATTATTATTATTATTGTCCATTATCCCACTACACAATTCTCTTGACATCTTTCCTCAAGAACCTCCATACATAACTCTACTGGGATATAATGTTTTTCACAAATCCTGTATATGGCGTTGATTTTTCGTCATGCTGTGTTTCCATCCTTTGTTCACAACATGGAATTAGGTCAAAACATGTTGGTTCTCTATGTAATAAATAACCCGCTTGGTTATTATTATTATTGTGGCACAAGTTTTTATTATATCTAGTAAATTCCCCCTAGTGATTTTAAAATGTAATAGTCCAGAATTTATCTTAGATTTTGTGTTTATAGTCTGTTTTGTATATGTAAGCTGTGTATTCCCCTGATGAAGAACTTGTTTAGCTCAAAACATTGGGAAACCATTTTGAATTTGTGCCGTTATAAATTTTTGTGTCAATATATATATATATATATATATATATATATATATATATATATATATATATATATATATATATATATATATATACACACACACACACACATACATGTATCTTAAGAGATAACAAGAATAAAAGACTTACAACATTTTAATATTAAGATTACATGCATTTACAGGTATTTTCTTATGATGATATGAAAGGAAAACAATTATCAACATTGCACAAGTTTTGTTCATCCCTTTGATCCTGTTTACCATGCTATCAGTTCTCTCAATACTTTTTCTTGTAGGTGCAAATCTGTCTTCTTAAGTACCAGATCAGGAGCATGGGTGGTGCCTAACTACATTTTTGGTTATGCCACAGACCTTTATGCCTGCAGAGTGTTTTTTATTTTGCCTCTCAAGCTGGCAGAATTTGTCTTTGAGACTGTAATCAAGCTCATAAGTGGAAATCCAAGAAGGTAATATTGTTAGAATTATAAATAATGAAGGACTCTAAAACAGCTTATCAGTCAAGAATATTAATCCTGATAGAAATAATGCAACCTGTAGGGTTGACTTTTCATTTTGTCTTCTTTTGTTGATTATTATGGCATAGCTGTTTTAACAATTTTATAAATGTTTTGGAAAGGGTCTGAATACTACCTGGTTCTAAGTGAAACATAATAACTTTTTAAAACTGTTAACTTTCATACAGTCTGTACAAATAAATTTTCACTTTGAATAATGTAGATGCACATGTCAGTTTTCACTCCTATTCTAATGCAGAATTCCAAAAAGTCTGACAATATAGTCTATGAAGCCATTTGCATTCAAGCATCAATCTGAGTTGTCAGCAAGTGAGAACATGTAGCTGTAGACTTTTATTATGTAAATCTACAGCCAAAGTAATGTGCTTGTATCCTACAGCCAAAGTAATGTGCTTGTATCCTACAGCCAAAGTAATGTGCTTGTATCCTACAGCTAAAGTAATGTGCTTGTATCCTACAGCTAAAGTAATGTGCTTGTTTCCTACAAATGTGCTTGTATCCTACAGCCAAAGTAATGTGCTTGTATCCTACAGCTAAAGTAATGTGCTTGTATCCTACAGCTAAAGTAATGTGCTTGTATCCTACAGCCAAAGTAATGTGCTTGTATCCTACAGCCAAAGTAATGTGCTTGTATCCTACAGCTAAAGTAATGTGCTTGTATCCTACAGCTAAAGTAATGTGCTTGTATCCTACAGCTAAAGTAATGTGCTTGTATCCTACAGCTAAAGTAATGTGCTTGTATCCTACAGCAAAAGTAATGTGCTTGTATCCTACAGCTAAAGTAATGTGCTTGTATCCTACAGCTAAAGTAATGTGCTTGTATCCTACAGCCAAAGTAATGTGCTTGTATCCTACAGCCAAAGTAATGTGCTTGTATCCTACAGCTAAAGTAATGTGCTTGTATCCTAGCAGATTTGTTTTAGATGATAGTTATGTCCACTTTTCACTTGGCATAATTATTTACAAGTGATCTGAAAGTTTCTCTGTGATTTTTTTGTGTTGATTTATCTTAAAGTTATCTCAATGAGACATATTATTTTGTTATTTTAAAGATCTCTCAATGAGACATATTATTTTGTTAATTTAAAGATATCTCAATGAGACATATTATTTTGTTATTTTAAAGATATCCCAATGAGACATATTATTTTGTTATTTTAAAGATATCTCAATGAGACATATTATTTTGTTATTTATATAGATGTATATAATTTCAAAGTAAAAACTAAATGTTCACGACTCTTTTTCCAACACAAAATAGTACAACACCGACTGTTTGCTTCAGGGAGAGGGTTGTGATGGGTGCTTATTCTTAGAAATAAATGTGCGACTTTTCCTTAGCTGGAAGACAATATTTTTGCTCTGATTTGCTTCCGCTATTAGTCCATATGTTCCATATTCCTATTCCAAAGGACAAAATTCCAGCCCATGCAACCAATAACATGGTGGGGGCCATTATTATCAAAAAGTTGTTACTTCTGGTAAATATATTTTCTGCTAAATTCCCTTTGTAGGTGGAACCTGAATCCCAAGATGTCCCCACTTCAGACACAGCCAACAGTCAGCCCAACCTTAATACATCACATACAGAGAAGGCAGATAAAAGTAGTCCCTAACATACAGGTATTTTGATTGCAAGTCAAATATATAAAAATGTATGTAGATCCAATTAATATACACAATAAACACAATTTTAATCCAAGAAAATAGTAGTTACTGTGAATATACTATTGTTCATGGGGTACCAGATTTCTTGGATTTAATGGTTGCTACAAACCACAAATTTAAAAACCCAATAACAAATTATCCTTTCATTTGATATAATACCGGTAGTACCCTTGCCCCAATCTTTTCTTGCAAAGCAACAAAATTTTAAACCCTAAAAAAACAAAATGAATTAACAGTATATTTTAGGGGCAAAACCTATATCCTGTTGATCTTCAGTTTTTGTTTTCGGTACCCTATAACTTTAATCTTCATTATAGTCCAATTTCATTTGCTTCTCTACATTATCAGATTAAAACTGCAAAAAGAGCCCTAGATAATTTATTCCCGATACCATTGTAAATGAAGGAGATACTTGGGGTAAGTTAAGAATATCTTCTACATCAAAAATTCCCCAATGGCCAATTATACTAAACTATGAAGTGCTTCCAAAACCTTCCCTTGGTGCAACTCTTTACATCTCCAAATGGCAAAACGGTGGGGGTGGAGGCAGTTGAACACTGTAAACTTGCCTGCCTTAAGAGCTTGAACCTATTACTTTGGCTTCACATAACTGTGAAGAAAAGTATCACAATGGATATTCATTGAGATCTGTTGTTACTTGAATATTAGGCTTGTGTAAAAGTCTAAATATAATAAGATCAGGTCTGCTGGAGGTCATAAAACTCTGAGCCAGAGTTTGAGATAGAGTTTCTATCATCAGCCAATCAGAAACAATCTTTCAATGTAACATTTGATTATTGAAACAAAGTCTCAAGCTAAAAAAATCAAGCTCAAGAGTTTTACAATTTCCTGGCCATAACTCTTATGAACATCTAACATGTCATACAGTCCTTAATTAGTCATATGTAATGCATTGAGTGTCATGTTTTTGATGAGTTATTTCCCTTTATCCACCTTTATTTAGGCAGACAAAGATGATCATTATGAATTAGGACATTTTATATTTTTCCCCACATTTATTAAAAAACTTCAGGAATATTGTGATACCTTCCAACTGTATTGTATTTGTTTGTTTTTTTCCTTACAAAATGTGCAGTTTCCTCTTTCTGGTAGGATTATGATGTCTAATTGAAATTATCATTTCAGATGTAGGAATTTGTTTATTTTTCTCAAATCATCATACACTAAGTTTGACCCAATATAAGACTGACTGCAAAAGGAAGAAACTTGAGTTAGTGAGAACTAACTACATTTTAAGA
This sequence comes from Margaritifera margaritifera, assembly GCA_029931535.1. Classification (NCBI taxonomy): domain Eukaryota; kingdom Metazoa; phylum Mollusca; class Bivalvia; order Unionida; family Margaritiferidae; genus Margaritifera; species Margaritifera margaritifera. The sequence continues at coordinate 7,206,143 of JAQPZY010001677.1, read as the reverse complement.
TTTTCTGTCCGATATTAAGAAGAAATAATTGTGCATTATTGGCATCTTTGGTTACAGAGAGTCGAAGGTAGCAGGGTACATTTTATTGATGGCCAATCAGCAGAGTTTGACCACATCATAATGTGTACAGGATATAAGATTGATCTCCCTTTTCTGAGTGAGGACTTGAGGCAGAAGGTGTTGGATTCTGATAATAATTCAATCAAGGTTAGTAAGGAGCATAGTTTCAGCCTAATTAATTTCATCGTGCCTATTAATTTGATTCCATCAAAAGATGCTCTTGGTCATATATATGTAGTTTATTCTCACCCACATTTGACAGAGAAGTCTACCATATATACTCACTTATAAGCCAATACCAACTGCAAACCGCATAGACCCAGATCTGCCGACGCATTATGCACCGGCAGATCAGGGTCTATGTTATTTGAATTTGGACCTGGATTATATGCGAGTATATATGGTACCAGATGGATTTGCAGTCCTTACTGTACCTATCTTAGTCTTGTTCTTTTGGATATCAGTTGACTCATGTTAATTGTCATTGGACTGTTTCTATGGAAATTTATTTGATTTATAAGATAATTAAATCCTATACATTTGTCACACATGATACCTAATCTATTGATATATTTTATGCAAACAGTACAAATTCTCAATTTACATGTATGACTGTCAGAAGAAGTTGAATAAAAACTGGAATCACTAGAGTTTAGTATCTTTACTAGCTATAGGAGGAAACTTTATTTCCATGGAAAATAGTCAGAAAGGTGAAAATGATTGTGCCATTTGTCACAGAAAATTGGAGAAGCCACAATTATTAATCAAAATTTAAAATTTTCTTGACTTTCTTTGACTTCTTTGTTAGTAAAATTATTACTATACATTTGACTGGCATTTTTTTAAAACTCTTCCTCTCCCTACAGTCATGCATGCATTAATCACATTTTAGATCATTCTCACTATCCCGCAGTTCAGTTAATAATGCGGTTGGCAATTATTATTTTCCTTTTGTTCCAGTGAGCGATAGGTTGTATGATATATTTTGAAATATTTCTGAAAAATGAAAGAATTCCATGCAAATTAGATAATATAATAAATATGCAAACCAGTTGTTGCCACATACATGCATGGCCAGTGTCTCCTGTCCAAGAGAATTCTACCTACTAACAGTTCCGCTATGTCTTAATTGGGTGCTAGAATTGAAATCATTGGAAGTTTTGGTATTGACTCACTTAATTTTTTTATTCAGATATATTCCAAACAATAATATTTTCTTTGCAATACTTGTCCTAGATCAAAATTAAAAATTGTATGATACTCAAAATTAAAAATTAGAGGGTCATTCATTTTTTAGAGAGGTTGTTCTAAACCAAGTAATTTTTGGATCTAATCTTTAGTGTCAGGCACTGATACAAATTTAAGAATAAATGATTATCTAATGACATCAAACGAACCGTCAATTACTTTTAGTATATTTAACATCAACCTATTTCAGGCTTCAGAAATGTGAGGAAGTCAATTATTAATATGAAACAAGAAATACATTATCTAGCAGTTTCTTAATTTTTAGTGAAATTTCATTCAATTTCTAACAAAATAGCAGATAGAATACCTGGTTCATAGTCGCTGCTATTTGGTGCAGCGAGTTTTCTTACCAGTCTCACGTGTACAAGGTTTGTAATAGTAGTTTCACACTTCATAAATGATAGTACAATTTGTATTACATGTATATGGAATATTATGCAGTAAAATTTACAATTCTTTCTGAATGTATGGTTTAAAAATGACATATAAAAAATAAAAGAGACTTTGATGCAGTGATGAGTGATTTTCAGCAAATTGTAAACATGCTTGGCCGGCAAGGAGAACGTGAGTGGATTCAGTACATTATGTGGATTAGAAAGCCAAATTTAAAGTTGCATGATTTTGTATAAAAAATGGGTTATATTTATAATAATCCAATGTGGTACAGACTCAGATGGAGATATCTCTATTATCATAGAACACTGGGTATAGAGAATCTTGATTGATTGCTTGTTTTCTTTCATTTAATAATCAATCTTTGATTATTTGGACTAATTATTGAACCACTAATAATGATAATTCTTTCAAACAATGTTGATTCAATGTTTACAACAGAAGATTAATGACAAGACATTCTTATGTATGATAAAATGTCATAATTCCATTAAAAATGGACAAAATCTACTTCTTTTAGTTCTTCAGAGTTTACCAATAACAAACCTAGACACTAAATGAATTAAGAAAATTGCATTTTAAATCTTCAGAAGTAATGCAATTAAAATAATTGGCATATTCTCAGATGTTTCAAGGATCATAATTCATACTGAAATTATCAGGATGCTGTTTTGCTCAACAGTCTAACCTTGTTTTTTTTGATGATATCAAATGAAAACTATAGAAGCTTTCGATAGCTGCATATTCAAACACATATGGGAATGGAAACAGATTTACACTGGATCCTCATTATGAAGTATTTTGGCACAAGGAGGTTCAGAATTATAAATTCTTCCATATTCAGTAGGCATTTGGGCTATCATCTGTAGCTGTGGTAATGATCCAAGTTTTCTTTTTGTTTTAAATTAGCTATACAAGAATGTGTTTAGCCCTGCTGTTGGCCCCACTCTGGCCTTCATTGGCTTTGTCCAGCCTGCTTCTGGTGGCATACTGACCATGTCTGAGATCCAGGCCAGGTGGTTTGCCGAGGTCTGCAAAGGGAGAGTCCAACTACCATCTGTACTACAGATGGAAGCTTCCTTAAAAACTGAGCAGGTACTCAGAGAATTTAAACTTTTGTTCTTGTTTTAATTGAATAAAGGTATATTTGCACACATTTTGCATTTTTTATTTATTTTTGACACAAACACACATATGCAAGCATACCCACATACATATGCATGTGAATGTGTACACACACACATACACATGCACACACACATCACACCTCCTGGGTTGCAATAAATATGTAAAACCTTCCTTGTCATGTACTGATCCTCATGACACTTTATACCAAATATGATCACCCTCTTTCAATGGGGTAAACCAAGTTCAGGTTACAGAGTGAACCAAATGTTGGATGGACTGGGGCATACCTGCCATATCATGGTGTGTCACATAAAAAACATGATTATTGGCTCCCAAACCATCCAACACATTGTGTTTATATAAACATGATTTCCAATAAATCTAAAAAGATCTTTTGACAATGCAAAATATGCCCATAAACTTTCGTCTGTATAAAAGTAAACAGTCACAATTCACATAGCTTCATGCTTAATACTCATGGTATGATACCAACACCCCTGGGCACTTTATACAGTTAATTGTAATAGTGGCAATTAAAAGGTAAACACAGTCAGAGATAAACAAACACCATTTTACATATTACTTAACTGACTGAAAATAGCTATGGTGATTTGTGTTGCTAGTCTTTGAAGATTTGCTGTGGAAGAGCCCATTTTGCAAATTTACATAGGTAAAGTACATAAAATAGAACAAATCAATTAATTGTAAGTTAGATAAATTAGAGATATGTGTTGAAGGAACAGTAGCATGTGACAGTTTGAAGTCATCTTTGGAAAAGATTATTGGCTTGTTTGTGATAAGCAGCAAAGTTTCTTCGCAGTTGAATTTTACTCCAAAAACTGAAAAAGCATAGCACATTTATTTAAGCAGTTTGAATGGTAAAATTAGGAGCAATATGGAATTTTGATTTTTAAAGGCAACATGTTGAAATGCAGCTGTCATATACCATCAGGAATGCCAAGATTTGACATGATAACTAGTGTGTCCGTTTGACACACCCTCACAGCAATGCAGGAGGACATCAGATCAGCACCATTTTCATTTATAACCAACTAGATATCATAAGAAGTCTTTCAGTGAAAACCCCATGTTGATATGACCATCCATTCAGGAGGAGTGGCGATAACAAGATTTTGAAAATGGCTGCCATGGCATCCATATTGGACATCAGATATTCACCATTTTCATTTAGGACCAACTAGACATTATAAGAAGTCTTTCAGTGAAAACCGCATGATGATATGAGCATCCTTTCAGGAGTAGCAATAACAAGCTCACAAACTGCCCAAGGCAAGGTTAGGACCTGAAAGTCGTCAAATCCCATATACATACAAATATCACGATTAAAATGTAACTGACAAGTTAAAATATAAGTATTTATTCCTTATTTGTCAAATCATGCTTTAAATAATAAATGTTCACATTATCATGTCTGCACAAGAAAATGTGAGACTGACCTTGACACTGACTACAAGATGGAAATGACATACAACAGATGAGTGAAACTGTGGCCAGTTAAGTAACAGAAGAATGTGGTGCATATAAACACTAAATTAAGGTGCTGATATATGAACTGTGGTGAGATTGCAGGGTATAAAACTTGCAGAGCACAAAGCATTACGAATGGAACACAACCTCTTTCTCCCTCTCTCTCTAACTTTTTTGGACTTGCCTGTGGGTAAATACCTTGGAAACTTGAGCTTGCCCAAGGCGACTTTTGAGCTTGCCCCAGGTAGTTGGGCAAGTGGATTTGTAAATCCCTCATCTGTCCCTCTAGAAAGGTTTCTCTTTTTTATATTTTGTATTAAGATTTACTGGAAATAGTGTTTCTAGAAACACAACTGTCTCAGAGGATTTTGGGAGTACAAATCTTGTTTTTCATGTGACGCATCATAATTTGGCAGGTATGGAGATTTAAATTTCTCCCCATCTAATGACTCACAGTGGCTTAGTGGTATGTGTGCCAGACTTGTGACCAGTAGGGTGCTTGTTTCAAAATCTTCAGAGACAGGTTATGTTGGATGCTGTACTTTGTCCCTGGGCAAAGCACTTAACTCCACTTGACTCTGCACAATATAACCTTTCAAGTGTTGATGTGCCATAACATCAAACAAACAAATCATTTGTTTAAAAATATACTTTGCCATGATCAAGAAATCACTTGTATTAACGTTCCCACTGGGTTGACCAATTCTTTATGGTAATAGCTAACTAAATTGGATAAGTATATTCCTATCCTTTATAATTGTAGAAGCAGAATGCAGAAAGGTATTACCACTCTGCCAGACATACAATACAGAGGGACCCAATAGTCTATAATGATGAAATTGCAGCCATGTTTGGAGCTAAACCTGAAATCTGGAAACATCCTTCCCTTGCATGGAGGTACACTAAACTGCTAATTTTCTTTTAAGATCTTCATAACCTTTTGAAGCCATATAGTTCCCATGAAACAAATTGTTAGCATTCAGTAATATAGAGTGGAATGATGGCTCTGATTGCACTTTTTTTTTAAACTTTGACTAATGCAGCATAATAATACAGGGCAACCCCGCTATAAACGATGGTCAGTGTCCACTGAGTGCCATCATGTTTTGTAATGTGTTGTGCAATATTGAAACAAGTCATTTAACTGATGAAAATATTGCATGTACATGTCATCTAGGCCATTCAAGACAACTAATGGGGGTGGGTGCAAAATTACAGGCTTCATTTAGAGTTGCCAATTTAAACTGATGCATATTAAATGAGAAATACTTAAAACACAGTGATTGCATAATATTTCATTTTTTGCAGAGAACCGTACATTGATACATGTATTAGGAAAATCAGCAAATGACTAGCATGAATAGTTTAAGTACATTTGTACTCCCCAACCAATCTCATTGCATTCATAATAGTGAATCCATAGTAAGTCCCTCAAAAATGTGCACACAGAACCATAATATTTTATTCATCCCATCATCGATCATGATATGTCTGTATTCAATGGAAAAAGTTATTACAAGAATAATGTACAGAAAGATATAGCACAATTACATTTCAGTATGCACATGTATACGAGTCAAGGTCATTAATTAGTGTTGCATACATTTCAACCGTCTAGAATTTTCTCTGCTAGATTCCATTTGAATCAGAATACTTAATTCTTGTTATTTAAACACACACAAACTTATGAAACACTATATACTAGGCATACATTTCTGACAGGACTGATTTTTTTTATGAACAATAAAATGTCAGATCGGACTTGCAAGTTTCTAAAAAGAAACTCATAATCAGGCTTGAAAAATAATGTTACAACTGAAACTTATACATGAGTGTTAACCTCATACTGTTGCATTTTAACAGATGTGAAGCTGTCGTAGGGATTCTCTGTTATCAGTACAGTGTGACTACAATTTCGGAGTAACCATTAAATTCCATAGGTAAAGAGAGCTCTCCAACAAACCGTTGAGTTATTCTCTAACAGAGAGAAAAGAATAATGAAATGAACATTATATTAATTTAAAGAGAGACAGTCTCAGTTCTTCAAGAATATTATACATCTCACCAGATTAGAAACTGAAACTCTTATTTATTGTGGCAACGAAACTTTAAAGTAATTAAAAAATCAGTCAGGAAAAATGATTGAAGTGGTTGTAAAACATCTGGGAGCCACGCTATGTCTGTGTTATATCCCAATTCATGTTGTAACAAAGCATGTTATAGTGGAGTATCAGGGATCAGATTGCCAGCATTTTATATTTGCATTTTTTTATATTTGCATTTTGTAGAATTATGGCCAACAGTTTTTGGATACACCCATTTTTGTTTCTGTGAAGTTCCCATGTTACGGTTCTGCTGACCAAACTTTAGCAGGCAGTGATCCTTCTCACCATCCTTCATCCTGGGTATTTGGATCATCTCACCATCCTTCATCTTAGGTATTTGGATCATCTCAACATCCTTCATCATGGGTATTTGGATCATCTCACCATCCTTCATCATGGGTATTTGGATCATCTCAGCATCCTTCATCATAGGTACTCGGGTCATCTCACCATCCTTCATCTTGGGTATTTGGATCATCTCACCATCCTCCATCATGGGTATTTGGATCATCTCACCATCCTTCATCATGGGTATTTGGATCATCTCACCATCCTTCATCTTGGGTATTTGGATCATTTTGGGCTTTTCTGCATTGCCAGCAATTTTACTGCGAGCAATGTTTTAAAAAAACGTATGTAGTGCACAGAAGACACTGATGTACTACCTGTTTACCTGAGGTTTAAAGCTAATGTTGAAAATCCCAAAGTGATCAAAATGCCTGTGTTGTAAGATGGTAAGACTGATTTCTTCAAACCCTCTACAAATTCTTGCAATTAAGTGACACATAAAGCCACTACCAAAAAGTATTCCATATGCTCAAGATGTTGGATGGTGAGATTGGTGATGCAATCATCATTATTTTGATTGGATTAGAAAATAAAATGTAATAAACATTCATAATAGTCATCCATTGAGTAAATTTGCTCCCTTTGTTTGTTAATGGCTATTTAAAAATACCTCAAGAACTGTAAAGTCTGTAAAGCATTCTTCTTTAAGACAGTGACTCTCATTTTTCAGACTACTGCTATCTTCATGTGGGGCATACCAGTGGCGATTACAGGGACCAAACAGCTGGTCCAAGGCAGCAGAGACTGTAAGGAAGGTTCCCCTTACTGATTTGATGCACTATGGTGGAATTGCTGTGCTTGTCCTCATTGGAATTTTTATATTGTTTATTTTAAGTGTAATAGTTTGAAACACTAGAGTCATAACACTATGAAATGTAATGCCTGTAGCCAAAAGAAAATCTTAAGTTATACAAGTGCCTTATTTCAAACTCTCAAGTGCAGTGGTCGAACACTGCAAAGCCCCTCTGTATATGGCTGCTCCTATGGTAATTTCAACTCGAATTATCTCATTTTTAGTTCTTGTCCAATGAAAACCAATTATAATTATATTTCACATCATTAAAAACCCCGATTTTGTGTTATGTTCCACAACTCTTGTTGGAACATCCCTCAATATAAGGGTGGCTTAATGTCCATCTGCAACATACATACTATTTATAATGAAAATTTAATAAATTTTGAAGCATACATTCAAGACAAGAAAGGTACATGTTCTTGTCAGGCTATCATATTCAACCAATATGAAATTGAATGTAAAACCCAAAACTTCCTGTATTGCTTTAACTTCATTTTTAAAAATTCTAATATAATATTCATTTGCACTGACAATGGTTCTCATTAAATGCTCAATGAAATATAGCAGTTATGGAAATGTATTGGAAACAAATAGGATATGTTATAAAAAATAAAGAATGAACAAAAAAATCTTTAAATTAAAAGTTCAATTATGTTCATTACTCTATATTACTCAAGGGTAGTTCATATATACATATATTACAATCAACATATAAACAGAGTAATACCAAATTCTGTACATATCACAATCAACACATAAATAGAGTAATACCTAACTCCGTATGTATCACAATCTACACATAAATAGGGCAATACCTATCTCTGTATGTACCAAAATCAACACATAAATAGGGTAATACTTAACTCTATATGTATTGCAATCAACACATAAATAGGATAATACCTATCTCTGTATGTATCAAAATCAACACATAAATAGCGTAATACTTAACTCTGTATGTATTGCAATCAACACATAAATAGTGTAATACCTAACTCTGTATGTATCAAAATCAACACATAAATAGCGTAATACTTAACTCTGTATGTATTGCAATCAACACATAAATAGGGTAATACCTAACTCTGTATGTATCACAATTTATCACATATATAGGGTAATACCTAACTCTATATGTATCACAATCAACACATAAATAGGGTAATACCTAACTCTTTATGTATCACAATCAACACATAAATAGGGTAATACCTTACTCTGTATGTATCACAATCAACACATAAATAGGGTAATACCTAACTCTATATGTATCACAATCAACACATAAATAGGGTAATACCTAACTCTGTATGTATCACAATTTATCACATATATAGGGTAATACTTAACTCTATATGTATCACAATCAACACATAAATAGGGTAATACCTAACTCTGTATGTATCACAATTTATCACATATATAGGGTAATACCTAACTCTATATGTATCACAATCAACACATAAATAGGGTAATACCTAACTCTGTATGTATCACAATTTATCACATACATAGGGTAATACCTAACTCTATATGTATCACAATCAACACATAAATAGGGTAATACCTAACTCTGTATGTATCACAATTTATCACATACATAGGGGTAATACCTAACTCTGTATGTATCACAATCAACACATAAACAGGGTAATACCTAACTCCTGGATTTCAATACCTTTGTTTGTACATTTAGTAGCAAGATCAGCAGTACATATATTGTTTTTCATTTTTATCAAATGTGCCAAATAAAATTGTGATAATCAGTAGAACAGATCATCATTGTATTAAAGTTCTTTTATTAAGATCAGTGTGCCAAAATACTTTGTTATATTCCACTACAATGTATACCAAAATGCTCATCAACACCAGCATTGTGATAATACAAATGCATGCTGAATTTTGTGTCAAGTAATAATGGAGATGTGTACTTGAAATTTAAAGCTTATATTTAAAGCTCCAGTGACAGAGGTACAATTTTATTACCCTCCATTTCTAACACACACACACACATATATATATGGTTTGGTTTGGTGCTTTACAGCACATCAACACAATTAGGTTATTTAGTGCTGAGGCAATTGGAGTTAAGTGCTTTGCCTGAGGACACACCATGGTAGCTGATCCAGGCTGGTCTGACGGTAGAATCTGAACTCGCACACTTTCGGTTGCAAGTCTGGCATGCTAACCACTGAGCCACTGTGGCTCGCATACATACATATATATATATATATATATATATATATATATATATATATATATATATATATATATATATATATATATATATATATATGTCAGGAGTCACGCTACCAGGTGAAATGGGTGACTAAGTGAGCTGATTAAAGGTAAACTTTGCCTTCTTCTATAAGGAAAGTGAAAATGACTTTGCCGTGTGATTTTTAAATGTTCACTGAGTAACAGTAGTTTACAGCTTTTGAGGTGCTCACTCAACCCAGCTGATTAGTTACAGTGTTGTATCCACATGCAAAATGTATTGCAGTCTTCGCAGGTGTTAATATCAATTATGCAGACAAAACAAACTCTTTTGCATTCACAGGCATGTTTTTATAGCTGACTGACCATTAAAACATTTCTCATTGGTGGAATGTACAAATATCATCAACACAAACTACATGGGCACACTTCAAAATATGGCCATGTTACTTAAGATTTATGTGCCCTTCTCGGTCATTACACCTTGTATTTTGGCCATAAGACTTCTCATGAGTACAGCAGAAACTATACATTTTGTAATTAATTCTAACTGATAGGAGTACCTATACTACAATACTGTAATTACAAATAGGGATAAATAGTTAATCAACTGCCACTAGAACAAGCAATTTAACTTTTTTTAGTTTTAAAAACTTCACTACCAATCGACAAAGTCAAAAGATTAACATTTAGTTCGAATTAACCCGCTAAAGATGTAGTTGTAGTTACTCATCCATAACATCAGTGACCACTGTGGTCTGTACAGATGAACACTATGGTCTGAAGACACCCATGCATGTGCTGTCATGTACATTTACAGGGATTGTTTCAAACTAGTTTGGAAATGTTTTCGACTTTAAGAAATTAGAAAAAAAAGAAAATTGCTTGTTTAAATGTCAGATGATTAAGTATTTTTACCTTTTTGTAATTACAATATTGTAATCTAGGTATTCCTATCAGTTAGAATTAATTCCAATGAATAGTTTCTGCTGTGCTCATGAGAAGTCAAATGTTCATTCTGAACATGACTTTTCTACTCAGAATAGAATCAAAACCAAATACCACACAAAATTTAGTGAAAAAAACTTGAATATGCTAAGGGACCAACCATTTAATTGTTGGCAGGGGAGGGGTTAAGATTTTAAAAAAAAGATACTGGCTCTCAAATAGTTTAAAAAAATATTCTTGCTCTGGTTTACATAAAAAAAAGCCCCAATCTATTATATGCATTATATTAGTTGAACAAAAAAATTATCTTGAGGTAAAAGAAAAAAAATATTCCTGCTTGAAAGAAAATCCCGGACCCACCCCCAGAAAATTAAATGCTCAGTCCCAAATGTGAATATATGATGATGGGCCAAATATAGAGGAGTGACTTTACCAAAGCCTAGGGAAAGTGGAAAGAAGGGGAGAAAGATGCATAAAATGTAAAGTTATGTTGTCATAGCTTGCATGTGTTCTAGCACATTTAAGATCTATGTGAGTCATACACCTTCAAAAGTTCTAAACCTTCTATGAATTGTTGATTGATGAAATTGAAGTGTAATAATATTATAATGATGATTGTAATAAAAGTGTCTTTTACTTATGTTCATACATCCATCTTCCATCCCATACTTGCCATAACACGTCACAAAAAAATAATTTGTGTTACTCCCAAACACCACAACATGGTTGCGCTTAGAAAAACACAATTTTCAATAATCTTGGGAAGGAAAAAAAGTAAGACATTTTTGGACCATCACTATACATGTCCGAAGCATGTAGTCTGTATAAACAGTAATCAGTCTTGCTTAGAGCCCATGTAAAACTATCCTTGGGGCAGTTAATTCAGCTGATTATCATGGAGTCAATTACAAGGTAAGGCAGTCAGAGATAAGCAACCACCATCTCATAGATTACTTAATTGGCTGAGAACAGCTAGGATGATGCCACGTCAAGTCCTTTGAATACTGCTGTGGTAAAGTCCATTAGCCCAATTTGCATACTCGGTAAAGCACACTAAGTGGAACAACCAAATTTATTTGAGTTAGGTACAATCATGGAGATGCATGATGAAGAAAAAAAGTTATTACATATAATTGCCTTGAATGAGAATGTTTAAGCCAACATTATGAAAAATTATTGGCATGTCTGTGATAAGCAGCAACATTTCTTTAAAGTCGGATTTTACACCATATATAAAATGCAAAACATGATTATTTCGGTAGTGGAAGTATTTCCAAGTTTGAATTGAGTTTCAGTTTTATGGGGGGTTTTTAAGCATAAAAATGAAATTTGGGATTGAAATTTGTTTCAGTATTCAGAGTTGAGGGGTTTCAGTTTACTGGGGAAAAAAATGATATTAAAAAAGGAAAAATTCGGGACTAAAAAAAACAATTCTGTCCTAAGGGGATTCCAGTATAATGAGGTTTAAGTTTTTAGGAGTTTCACTGTATGTGTATGTATATATATATATATATATATATATATGCATGTGTGTGAGTGTGATTTAATGTGTGGTTGTGTTTATGTGAGTGTGGGCACATGTATGTAACGATGATATTGGACAATGCAAAGTCTACCAATTATTTTTGGTTTGTAAGTATATTAAATGTTTCAAAGAAAACATGTTATTTGTTTTTTTTTATATCAGATTTAAATTTCCAGTAATTTTTATGTAGTCTTTTATGAAAAGATAACTTATTTTCAATTTGACAATCTGCTTTTTTAGGTCACGTGGATTAACCCCTTAGGGACCTCAAACCAAACTTTTATAGTCCAGGGCTGAGCAAATCCTATAGCCTGACATCCCAGACTATTCATTTTTGAAGTCGGGCAAGTAAAATTTTCCAAGTCGCTAGTTCAGGACAAGTGCTTTTTGCCTATTTTAAAAAAAAGTCGGGCAAGTGCCTATTTTCATACTATAATCGCTTTATCTACCTTTATCTGGCCGTTCATGCCCTCTGGGCATACTGAATGCTTGATTCTATCCATCTCCATGTATTTATTTACATCTGGTATCACACCTACCGGTGGTCATTGATAACTCACACATGTGCGCATGTTATATAACTGCTTGATTGCATATTGGGCTAAGTGAATAAATTATTGGCCAATCAAAACACGCAAGACAAAACAAAGCCGGTATGATTAATTAGCAGTGTTTTAAATGGCTTCCTTGTAATAATTGTGTTTACTAAAACCAGATCCTCACAAACGACTAACCATATAATTTTAATTCAGCGAATCAATCAAATTCAATTAATGAAAGGCACTTTACCGATATTAGTGTCTGTTGCCTTTATGAACTGATTAAATGTCGGTGATGATTCATACATTTTTAACTGATTATACAGTGAAACCCTGCTATAACGCGATATTTGGGATCCATAAAATTCTATTGCGGAAAAAGCGGGGTCGCGTTATTGTGGGGTTTTACTATATTTTACTTTATTCAGAGAACAACGTATACAAATCTAATGTATAGCATTAATAGGGTATCAACACCGTTTACTATTTGATATCGATCCGTCTTTGTTTTCCCACATGACAACCCTTTGATTGAGCCACGAGTTTGATACAGCTGTACTTGTTCAGTGCCAAGTAACAGAGAGTGGTTATTTGAACTCCCTGTGATCTTGCCGCCCAAGCTCAGTCTCTACATAAGCACTCACATATGACAATCTTTGATCTTGCCGCCCAAGCTCAGTCTCAACATAAGCACCCACATATGAATGTATTATGTTCATATGCAGTGTATTCATACTTGAAAGTGTGTATGTTTGGATGGAGAGATATATACATTGATGTTTGGGTGGCATACCCGTCACTTTCCCAGACAGTGTTGGGGGTTTTGGTGACTACAGGGCTGAGCAAATATTTTTTTCATCCACTTGTCCAGGACAAGTAGTTTAAGAAAATTCACTTGTCCCCCCTACCTTTTCACTTGTCCCAAATTTAAATCACTTGTCAAGATTTTATGAGATGTTTGCACTTGAATCCATAGAAAGAACAAAATGAAATAATGTACAACATATTTATATCTTAAAAGAGTTTAATTTTTCAAAACTTGGAACCCATTAAGATTCCCACCCAAAGAAACTGCAGTGGCTCAGTGGTTAAGGCATTTGACTCATGAACAGAAGGTTGCAGGCTCAATTCTCACCCTCTGATCAGCCTGGATCCTGATTAATATGCATGGATCTCACTCATAATCAAACTCTTCCAAGATCTTGATGATACAAGCTTACATACCAAATTTGATCAAAAATCTTATCTGAAATATGGCCTCTAGATTGTTCACAAGTTCAGTCACTCAGAAGCAAGATCGCCTCATTAATATGCATGAATGTCGCTTATAATCAAACTTGTCCAAGATCTTGATTATATGCATAAGCTTACCAAATCCAATCAAAATCTGATCAGAAAAATGACCTCTAGTATTCACAAGCTTAGCCAAACAGATGCAAGATCACATTATTAATATGCATAGATATGACTTGTAATAAAATTCATCAGAGATCTAGATGATATAAGATTACACACTAAATCGGATCAAAATCTTATTAGAAATGTGGCTTCTAGAGTGTTTGCAAGCTCAGCCAATCAGATGCAAGATCACCTCATTAATATGTGTGGATGTCATTCATAACTGAACTTGCCTGAGATCATGCCGATATAAACTTATATACCAAATATGATCGAGGACTGATAAGAAATATGGCCCCTAGAGTGGTTATAAACTCTATCAATCAGATGCATAATCGTCTCATGAACATGTGTGGATCACACTCAATATCAAACTCACCAAAGAGCTTGATTATATAAGCCCATATTCCAAGTTTGATCAAAATCATATCAATAATATCGATTCCAGAATAGTAAAGCCAATCAGATGTATGATCACCTCATTATTATGCATGTATCTCGTCAATCATCAAATTTATCTGAGATATTGATGGTATAATCATATATTACAAGTTTTATCAAAATCAGCTTAAAAATACAAAATTCAAAGAGATAACATGATTAACCAATCAGATGCAAGATCACCACATTAGTATGCATCGATCTGATGTTCAAACTCATCCGAGATATTGATGATATAAACCTATATTCCACATTTGACCATAATTGGTTCAAAAATATGGCCTACAAAGAGGAAGCAAGCATATGTTGACAGACATACAGATGACAGACACATGGTCATGCCATACGATTACTAGGACTGATGTCCAGGTGAGATAAAAACATGTGCCACAACTCAGTCACAAAATGTAGGAAAATATAAATCTGAGTATACTGCTAACTTAAATGATTACAGAAAGTATACCCAAACTATATATATATATATATATATATATATATATATATATATATATATATATAAATGTGTCCATACACCACATATGCCTGCAGACAACACGATGCAAAAAAATGGCAAAATTTAACACCACACGGGCACAATTTTATAAACATTTTGCCAAACAAACAATGAAAATAAAATCTTAACAAGGTCTTTTAATTTGAAGTCTTATAGCAAAGTTTATTTCACTCTAAGAAGTCCTTCAAAAGTTACTCCATGGAAACAAAATTGATGGCAAAGATCCAAGCCAAGCAGTTAATATTAAACCTCATACCAAATTTGATTTCAATCAGTAAAGTGTTTCAAAATTTATTGAGCCAAAACAAATTTTGTCACAGACAGGATCCAACAGGACAGAAATGGGTATAACTATAATATACCCCCTCCACAGATATAGCTGGGGAATGAAAATGTAACATACAAATAAGATGTATATTTTTGCAGATTACTATGTCTTGCTTGCTCCACTGAGGCACATTGATGCAAAGTCACTGGAGTCTGAAAAATAGGTCACTGTAACCTTTTTTTGCCTGTAATAAGCAGTATCCTCCATGCTGAATAAACCCATCAGGTTTCATGACTACATGCAACAGTGCCAGAGATGCTGAGCTAAATGCAGAAACTTAAAGTTGAAAGCTGTTAGAAACGTAATACCTAAGACTCCTCTTATATTTTGCAGGTGAGACAAAAATCATGCACATGGAAGAGGTATACTGTTGTAGCTGAATGAACAACATATAAATGTGCATCATTTATTCACTTCTAATGTAGCTCATTTTATTATCAGAAAAAGGGCAAAGCTGAGGATTCCCTAAACATCTATAGCCAGGTATTTTACCCACCTAAATCTGCCAGAGTAACCAGCTACTTTATGCTGCCTTGTGTGCACCCATTGGGACAGCACCCCCAAACTCCCCTGTAGTTTTAAAATGTTTACCAGCTACTTCCAATTTTAGGAAATGCCCTGGCAAAATCACAATACTGCAAATAAACAAAGCATGACATTATCATAATACAGTAAAACCTGTCTTGAGAGACCATCCCTTCTGCCAACAAAAAGTGGTTTCTCAAAAGAAGTGGTCTCATAACAGGTCGGTGCAAGAGGGCCAGTTTTCAAGGTCAAAATTCAACTAAGTTTAAGAAGGAATGATACCCACAATGTCTGTACATTTATTTTATTCTTTATTCATAGTTTTTGTTAAAATACTACATGCATTCATCTTGAAATTATTTTATATAACAGTAAAGATATACAGCTATCATAAGACATTCACATTTTTGTATTTGTGCGATGACAACATATCTGCAATTGGTTGAACAATGACTGTAGTGCTTCTAATGAGGCCTTAGGTTAATATGGAATATATATATATATATATATATATATATATATATATATATATATATATATATATATATATAGAAACCTCTTAAAACTGAAAACCCTTGGTACCCCCCAAAAAATTTCGGTTTTGAGACGTTTCTGATTACTGAGGGGTTTCACATATATGAAAAAATGTCTTTTTCTAAGTGCTTATGTGCTGAGAGAGAAAGAGAGAGAGAGAGAGAGAATGTAACTATGAAAAAAAATCAGTGTCTGTGTGTGTAAGAGTGCACAAAATCTAGAAAGCTTTTTGTTTTCTTTTTAATATTTAGTGAAAACTTAGCTGAACTCAGAACATATCTTCCTTCCGAAAATCACGTTACATGAATAAATACAGTTGATCCATATAGATAGTTCTTATTACAAGAAACATTTGAGAAATGAGATGCTTTTATAACTTTTCTATACATCCATTAGAATTATGAATGATAATCCATAATGTTTCTACTTGCTAATTTTATCCTGCAAGGATAGTTCAATCCTACGATGCTTAGCTGGTCGTTCTGACATTTTGACATGTGAGTAAAGACAAAATGACAGTCATGGCTACTTAAATACATGTATGTAATGGATTTTTCTCCATTGAAAATCAATTTAAGTGAATCTGACTTTTAGAATACTGTTTTGTCTGTCTCCATAGGTATAGCATCAAATGGGTGACCACATGCCTAGTTAATAAAGCCCAGACATTTAATTAAAAAAACAAACAAAAAATGTTCTACCAATCATGTATACAAATGAATAGCATCAATCACAAGTAGATAATACTGGTAAGCAGATAAACATAATCTTTCTTAAATGGCTTACTATAGATATTTAGTTATTAATAATTTGCCTTAAAAGCTGTCTCTTTTTATGATGCAACGACTTCAGATTAGCCTATTGTCTTATTTTTAAGTATTCTGAGTTTAGGGGTTTTCGGTTTACTGAAAAAAAATTATGAAATTAAAGAAGGAAATATTCAGGACTACAAAAATATTTCAGTCTTGAGGGGATTCCGGTATAATGAGTATTTGGTTCTTTAGGGTTTTCACCACATATAGGATTTTTCCAGCCCTGAAAGTCTTGCTAGAGTCCAGTCAAATGAGACATGAATGCATGTCAAATATTGTGAATTCACTACTTTTTGACAGGAACCAATTTTCAAGACTATTTTTTGACAGGCACCAATTTTTCAAGACTTTATTTGTTGCTATAAACCATGAATTTAAAGACCCAATGAACAATGATCCTTCTGTGGGAACATCAGAACTGCTACAGGGTTCTCCGGGATGCCAAAAATCCATGTAAAAGTATGCATACTTTTCATTTTTGGATGCATGAAAATTCCAACAGCGGAGTCCTCAGTACACAAACTTTTTGTTGGCAAAATTCTGTTTTATTTGATCCATTTCTACAAAGCGAGTATCAATCATGTAGTGTGAGAGCTATAAAACAAAGTTCAAGCGATTTTAATGGGATTAGGTGAAGCCGCATAGGTTAGATCTTAGCAGACAAAGAAATTAAGACACCTGTTAATCGATTGTTGGTGCCTAATGATCATTTTGATCAAAAGACTAATTAAATGCGTGTGTGTTTTGACACTTCTCTTTGATAAGCATTACTCAGCACCATATAAATCCATCATATTTAAAATCCTTACGTGATGTGTGGAACACTTGCATGTTAT
Source organism: Margaritifera margaritifera (assembly GCA_029931535.1). Lineage (NCBI taxonomy): Eukaryota > Metazoa > Mollusca > Bivalvia > Unionida > Margaritiferidae > Margaritifera > Margaritifera margaritifera. Next base: position 7,187,960 of record JAQPZY010001677.1, on the reverse strand, counting down.
TGTATACCGTAGTTATAAAAATAGTGCCAAGATTTGAGGATTTATTTTGTATGTATGAGGAATATAAACTCCCATGTTAACCCTCATAAAATCAGGATTTTTTTGGTGACATGTACAGAGGTATACCTTCATTTTCAAGTGATTATCATATGTGTATTGTTCCAATGGCAAATTTGTGCAATTTCTTTGGTGCAAAGCCCAAGGCTGTAGATGAGCACGATTGTCGTGAAACTAGCAGATAGAAATTAAAAGATGCATCTAGTTTTGATAAAGAAAACAGAATGTCAAAGAGACTAAGAGATTGGTGGAATGAATCATGGAATAGGACATTCCCATGGGCCAAACAATGAGAAAACAATGGAACATTATTAGCTTTATGTGCATGGTGTCATGACTGTGGAAGGAATAATGCAATGGAAACCCAAGGAATACTGAACTTACAAAGTTCAACATCAAGACAAAGGGTCATGGATGTTTAAAACAAGAAACTGTAACAAAATCAATGAGGGTGATGAAGGAAGGTCCATAACTCAAAAGATTTAGATCCAAAACCTGCCATGGAGAAATTTGTTAAAGTTGTTTAGAAAAAAAAGTTAATGTAGTATGAAATGAAAACAGTGAATGGAATATGGTCATTTGTTTCTTATTACAGTGTCTTGGAAAATTGATTGATCTGAAATGGAACTTAGCTAATTAAGTAAATTAATATAGAAAAGATAAAAAGTTTAATCTCTTGATTCCTTCAAGTTGCACTCAAACTTAAAGAATGGCAAGATAAATCACTGAAAATTGTAATGGTTGTAACATCACAAACAATTACAATTATCACGGTTATCAACTGCCTTAATTTTTCATTCATTTAGTATAATACTATCTAGTTCACAATGAATGAGCATTAGCAATCTGGTGACATATATATTTGTGACACAACAATACTCATTATGTTCTAAATTGTTGGAAGGGAAAAAAAGAATCGTTATTGGGACTGCAAGTTTTAGTACTGGGACTGCAATTTTTTTCAAGGAAGCAGTCCTGGACTGCAACTTTCAAAATCCTGTGGAGAACCCTGCGCTATATTACATACCAATGAGAATGCTGTATTTTGCACAGCCACAAAAATGTATACCCACATAAATAAATTCAAAGTAGTTGATGAGCTATGCTGATTACCTTGAAATGCATGGACAAACTGGAATACAGACACTTAAGAGCTGGACCATGTTCATTTAGGACCAACTAGACCTTGGGATGAATGTATGGGTAAAGTTTATGACAATCCTCCAAATAGTTTAGGTGGAGTAGCAATAAATTGTGCTAACAGACAGATGATGGACAACAGGCTATTGCATAAGCTCTTCTGGTCTATGACCAATAGAGCTAAAATAAATATTTCTTACACCATCAAAATGGCAAAACAAAATTAATAACATGGCTGCAAAGAACAAATTCTTAGAAAGACTAAGCTGAGTTCCCTGAATCATCACAAAGTCGCAAGCAATCTAGTGAAGGAGACACTTACACATACAACAGTCTGCCCAAGGCCCCATAACAGGGCATAAAATGGTGCCATTTCAAAGTCTGAGGCCCTGTAACAGCCAGCCACAGCTGCGCTAGTGACCACACCCGCTGTTAGTGGAGATAAAACTCCCATTATGAAAATCCCAAGTGGAATCCAGCGTCCAATGCTGTGCTTTCGGAGTCTACATAAAGCAATCAGTGCTGCAACAGTATGTACAACCATGGAGGAGAAGAGGGCCCAGAGAAACACCTGATACCACATTTCTCCAAAGCCATTCAATGGATCATTAGGATTTAATCCTATGACGTTAACAATAGAGTCCAATTCCTCAGCTTGAAAGTCACTCCCTGCATTATCACTCATGATGACTATTGGTATACTCGTGCCACAAATTTATTCTACATCGATCAAAGCATTGAGCTAATTACATCACAAATCCATTAACAAAGTGTTGACTTCATAAAACTTGTGACCCACTATTGTGTCTAGATATTTTAAAAATTAGAAACAGGTACTGCATAGTCAGTCTTCTGACTTCATCAACCATCAGTCTGATCCAAAACATTAAATGTACAATAAAAATTAACCAGCGATGTGTAATAAAATATCCACTTCACTCTCTCTCTCAGAGAATAAAGATTTGGAAAATCTTCTAGAAAGTATCTCCACATACCTTGTATGCAAGTCTTCTATAAAATGATCCAAGGTGAAAAAAAAATAGGACTGTTCACTAAGTCTCCTGTGGTAAGTTAGGGCCTAGTTAAAGATTTCCAAATAAAATAATCTTATCTCATACATAGTACAATATTACGATAATCAAAACCACTATGCTGACTGGGAATAACTTTGGGGATGGATACCAGAACAACACTTTGATTCTGAAAGAAAGCGTTCACAACATTTCCTCATTGCTTCTAGGACATCTTTGCAGGCAGATTCCTTGTAGTTATGTGCTGAAAATAATCAAGAAAATCACAATTTATCTTTTTCAAATAATTACAAGTAATAACTATGTAAAATCATCATTGATAGTTCAATTATATATCTTCATGCCAACTCATTCATAAGCATAACCTCACTCCTTTACACTGTTCTACAATATTTTTTCCATACTACTGTTGTCTCCGATTTAATAACAGTGCTGATGTGAGAGACAACAATGGTATGGGCCCAAATTAGTGTAACATAAACTATATGTGTGAGGTGGTGTGTAATAATTATCTGACATAAAGATAAACAATTACATAGGTTAGTGACCTCTGCAAATCACATATATCCATGAATGTTTGGTTAAGACTTACATAAGGATAAATAATTAGGCTAATGACCTCTGCAAGTCACATATTTCCATCAATTATTGGTTATGAATATAGGCCATCAAATGCCACCATATCATTTGGGGCAGCAAACTTTAGAGTTTTCAACAGGTAATTAGCTGACATCACACATCAGCAGAGCAATGTAAAACTCAGACTACCAGTATGTCCTTTGATGCACCTTTCTACTATGACTGATAACAATGCAGAAACTACAACAATTATGATTGCTCAAAAACCACATGTCCACATGCTTTTTGGTACATATTATTACTCTCCCTCAAAACACACAATGACCTTGGGGTCAAAAACCCAAAATTCATTACATATTTGATGTCTCTTCCTGCTATAACTACATTAAGTTTCATCAACAGTAACCTATTTTTAAAAAAAAAATTACAGTGCGAGACCCCAGAACAATACACACTCAGGTACCATAATTGTTTCAATTTTTAATGTAATAACATCATACACATTCTGCCACTGACAAGTCATAAATGATGAATAAACCTTAATCAGATTATATATACTCAGTATTTTGTAATGTGACCTTTTGACAACAGTATTTGTCTACAGCACTTTGGTAAATAGTCTCTGAACATGAAAAATGTCAAATTTTCCCAGGTGTGAAGAAGTTGGGTTTTCAGATCTTCAAGAGTTCTGTCATTTTCTTTGTTCTTTTTTACATCATTTTTCAAAACTAGCCAAACATGTTAGATTGGGTTATGGTCAGGACTTTGTGCAGGCCTCATTGGTTGTAGAATATTATTCCTCCATTTCCACTGGTCTGTTTCACTTAACCAATGCACAGGTGCAATGTCATCTTGGTACAGCCATGGTTGGTTGGAAAAGTGCTTCGCAATAACAGGCCACAGGAAGTTTTCAGGTGTGTCAATATATTTGGCACTGTTCATATTACTATCTACAAAGGGAAGATTACACACACCATAAAAGGTTAAACAACACCACATCATCAACTTCAACTCTTTGCCAGGACCAAGTCTGAGGAAAACACGATAGTAGCCTTTCCATTCCTCTCTGTTCTTTCTCTCCACTTTTATTTTTCCGACAGGTTTCACAACAATGGTCATCTTATCAGTAAACAACACTTTCTTCCAGTCATGGTAACACTTCTTGTAATCTTTCCCTCGCACTATGCAATATATTTTTTTCTACTCACTTCATGCATGCCCAATTTTTAACACAGTTCTTAAGAAAAATCCAAGAGAATACAAATGTTGCTAAATAGTTCTCCCTGATACACTTTGAGGCACAGACACATTATATAAGTTGGATATTTCCTACAACAACTTCCTACACCACTTTGTGACAACTGCCTGTCTTCTGTTGTGATGTTTGTTTTCCATGTTATCTCTCTCCTGAAATATTTTCAAAAATTTGCAAACTGTAGAGGGATGAGTTCCTAGCTCATCCCAGTGCTTGTGCAGATTTATATACCTCCTGAATCATAGATGCAATTTTTTGTTTTTTTGTTTCAACACTAAAAATTCCTTTCCGTGACCTGCCATGTTAAAATATATGACCACTTGCATATTGCAGATGACAATCTGATTTTGGAAATTAAAAAAAGACACTATGTGACAGAGTGCAAGACATTCCAGCTAAGGAAAAAAATAGGGGTTTAATTTTTATTGATCATTTTTAAGTTAGCACTAGGAACATACTATGGTCACCCATCGTGAAAACTGAAAAATCATGGTACCTGAGTGTAGCTCTTTTAGACTGTTATCATGATATTTACCAAGTTCTGTGAGTTTCCATGCACCCAGCAGCTTGAGAGAACATATAGTTACAAAAAAACTGATGGACAGAGAGACTTAATTATGGATGGACAATAAAGCATGGGGTCAATAAAAATAGGTAAGGACACATATTTGGAAATAGTATCCTCAAGCTGATGCCAGTTGATGAAGCAGGCAGAACATGTGACTGCTAAGTTTTAAAATTTGTGTCATTTCCCAACAGCAAGAAAATCATTTAAATTTGAGATCAACTAATACCAACTACTTATGAATTCCTGCAGTAACATTTTAAAACCAAATCAATTTCATCACAACTTTGGGGTGCAAACTAAATACCGTATTTAGCTGTGTATAACGCGCACCCCGATTTTCGACCCAAAATGAGTGGGAAAAACGTAGTTCTGCCATATAACGCGCATGTGATATAATACATTTTAAAATCGTGACTACCGGTATTTCGCTCCGTTTTCATAGTGCAACAACAGTCGGTCATTTTGGATAGTGAATGAAAAAGTGGCCATATTGAAATTGTATTTTTCCGATTTTATGGTTGGCCCTTAAAAGGGCCCTTTAAAGGTTCGTCTAGTTGATGGAGTTCAATCTATTGCATCAAATCCCTCAAATTCCTCTTCGTCATCATCACTCTCGAAAAGTCGCTGTATGTCCTCGTCTGTCATCATTCCTGGTGTTGCTGCATAATAGCTTTCATCTTTGTCTTCGTCTTCGCTCTCTGTGTGGTCTTCACGCTTAGCATTGTCCTCCCACAAGATGTCATCCTCTGTGCCATCCATTTTATTTGAGATGCGGCACTTTTTAAAGGCATGGATGATGATGCATGGCAAGTCGTGCCGTCGTAAAAATGCATAGGCCCAGCTCACAGACCCCTTGTAGTTGTCTATTTCTTCTGTTTTGCAATCAATATTGCCTGAAAGCGAATCTCTGTCATGGATACTGAGATTCCCTGTCTTCTTCTATCCATGACACATTCAAGGACTCCACTCTCTACGTCCGGATACTTTGCACTTGTCACTCATTCTGCCTGTTAAGTTCTCGGTATTTTCTTCAGTCTTTCTTTCATTCTTCTCTACTCCCCAACAGAAGACTCTCCTACATTAAACTCCCTCCTAGCAGCTCTGTTACCATGTGTTTCTGCATAGGCAATGATGGTTAGCTTGTCTTTCGCGTTGTACGAATTTCTTATATGACCCATGTTGATACTTTGATTATATTCGTTCAGATTCAAGATCGAACACAATATGCTATGTGAAAGTTTAGGTCCGGTATTTTTACTTATTTGGATTATCATTACACCTCTAAAATATATCTCCATGTCCAAGCTAGAATTTACCAAGACAATGCATTGTACTTATGTTTGGCCCATCAAAGCTTTAGCCGGCGCTGATTATCTTTAAAAACACCACGCTGAGTCAATTAAACACTGCTCACTGTATTGTAACAAAGAAGTACCGTATCAAATACTGTTGTTTAAAATGAGAAATAAAACAAAGAAACAAGTTTATTTTCTGAAGAAAAGTAAATACATTGCAAATTTACCTAGACAAAGCAACGTGACTATGTTTAGCACATCAAAGATTTAGCCGGTGCCTATTACCTTGAAAAGACCACACTGAGTCAATGAAGCACTGATAACCGTTAAAAACACCACGCTGAATCAAGTAAATATTGCTCACCGAGACAAAGCATTGTAACTATGTTGAGCGCATCAAAGCTTACCTGGCGCCGATTACCGTGAAAAGGCCACATTGAGTCAATGAAGCATTGATCACTGTATAGTCGCAAAGATATCTCAAATACTATGATTTAAGATGAGAAATAAAACTAAGAAACAAGTTTATTTTCCAAAGGAAAAACAAAATGTTTTCTGACTTCATACATTAACGCTGTATCAGTGTTACCGTAACAGGCTAACCGTAGTCACGAAAAAAATTAGAACATTAACACTGCTTGAATTCTAATTATTATATTTCAATTCAAACACGAATAAATGAAGACAAAATTAATTAGATCCACAGTTATCGAATATTGAACATTTACAGGTACGGTAATCATATATTTCTTCCGCTGATAACCTTGAAAAGACCACACTTAGTCAATGAAACATTGAACACTCTATAGTCAGAAATAAATACAAAATACTATCATTTAAGATGAGAAATAAAAACTAAGAACCAAGTTTATTTTCCAAAGAAAAAAATATTATCCGACTTCATACATTAATTGATTATTTTGTTCCACAACGTGTCAGTGTTACCGTAAGAAAGAAACCGTATTCGCAAAAAATATGTCCCCTAAAGGTGCCTCTGATGAGAACATTAACACTGCTTGAATTCTACACATATTATATTTCAATTTAACCAAGAATAAATGAAGAAAAAATGTATTAGATCAACAGTTATGGAATACTGAACATTTACGGAACAAGTACGGTAATCCTCACAGTGGTATTTGTTCCGCTCCAATGCGGCATTTTGCACAGCTTTTGAACAAGTTGCCAGTCGTTACGTACATGTATTTCCAGTCGAGGCACAGAACAAAATGCTACACAGTGATGTGAAATGAAACCAATTTATTAACATAAGCAATCAAAGAACAAGACTATTTGTAAGCATTATTTATTTCTTTAATACGGCTAGTACCGGTAAACAATTTAGTTACAATGCAATGTACAACGGATTTAATATTTCACAAGGAGTGAATGGGACACATGTAGGCGGCTATAGTGCCTTCATACTCTCGTCAGATCGACCTGGAAAAAAACTTTTTTTTATAGTTCTTGTATAAAACGCGCACCCCCGACTTAAGAAAATTAGGTGAAAAAAGTGTGCGTTATACACAGCTAAATACGGTAACTGGGAGTAGAGTCACCATGATAGTAAAGATAATGTTACATAATTGCTAAAGAAATCATTTGTTAATATCTTGAGCAAGCTGGATGATACATTTCAGGGCTGATCAAATCCCATAGCCCGATATCCGAGACTATTCATTTTTAAGGTTGGATAACTAACATTTTTCAAGGTGCTAGTCTGGGACAAGTGATTTTTTCCTCTTTTAAAATAAGTCAGGCAAGCTCTAATTTTCATGCTTTAATCACTTTATATACCTTTATTTTGCCATTCATGCCCTCCAGGCATACTGAATGCTTGAATCTACCTCTCCATTTATTTATTCAGATCCTGTGAGATATCACATCAACAATAAGTGGTCACTGATAACTGTCGCATTTGCACATGTTCTGTTACTACTTGACTGCATTATGATCTAAGCGACAGAATTATTGGCCAATCAAAACACTTCAAACAACAGAAATCTGGTATGATTAATTATCACAGTTTTAAATGACCTTGTTATGTTGTGTTTACTCAACCCAGCTATGATTATCCTTTGATTTCAATTCAGCAAGTCAATATAATTAAATTAATCAAAGGCACTTCACCGACATAAGTGTCGGTTTCCTTTATGAACTGATTAAATGACGGAAATGATTCTCTAATTTTTTTCATTGATTATATAGGGTATCAACTTCCATATGCGACATTATGTTTTAATTGAAATAATTATTCTAATTAAGGTGCAGTGTGTGTTTACATTTAAACAACAGAATGTATGTTATGATCACATTAGAAGTAGTTGTCAAATGATGTGATCGTTTCAATTTGGATAAAATAAGTTTACACAATAATTTTCACAAGGAAGGTTATATGGAAGATTCAGAGAAGGAAAATTCACCTGAAAGTGGAGGGATAAAACATAAGCCTGCCACAGGGTCATTGTTTGATGGGAGTTTTGTCCCCCCCAATGCAGTTGCGGGGGTTGCTTGGGTGGTTGCTACACAACTGTTGCATAAAATATCCCAAACTGGTATGGGTTGGAAATTCAACTATTGTGATTGTCAATGGAACTGACAAAGTCAGGATTTAATCAAGCACATCTCCTGATGGTGTTGGATTTCTTTAAGCACTATAAGCATGATGATAGCCAGCATATGCAGAAAATCCCTGGAGTTAGAATTGCTGACACTCCACTAGGAATAGCCATTTTAAAACTTAATGAAAATGAAATGAAGAAAAAAAAAAAGAGAGCAGTCTTTAACTGAGCTTACACCCTAGCCTGATATGGAAAAACCTTTTTCTGATATGGAAATGCTCTGTGTGCTCCAGCAGGAGATGAATGGTGTTAAACTTAGAGTGTTGCACGCTAAGCATGGGCTCGCAATTTTATTGTCCCATGTCCCTCAAATCTTGACCGTAGGCACACTTTTTCATCAGGAAAAAGTCGACAAATTAGCCTACAACTTTTCATTAGTGGATGTCCATCCATGTCTCTGTCAAAGCTAGCAATAGCCAAAGTTCTGATAGGTGATAAAAACTATATAAATAATATCTATTTAAAACAATGCATTTGTCAATGAAAGCATTGAAGATTTGTGGTAGTTGGCAGAGTTTCAATGTAAAGTGTTTGACGGCCGCTAGTGTAACATATTTCCAAGGTTAAAGGAAGATTTAATTTATTTTGAGGTTGAAATAACGACAACAGAGACTAAATTTATGCAAATACACAATTTTTCATTTAATTAATGATTTATTAGTTTGCAAAGAAAAGTAAATCAGAAAATGTAAGTATTTATTATAATAAATATAAATAAAGAATGTACATTAAAGTTAAATGAGAGCAAGATTTAGAATGGAAAATTCCATGGAGCACCTCATTTTAGGTTCACCAGATTTTCCAACATTTAAGTTTTCATGAGATACTTCAGCACATGATAAAACTTTTATTGCAATAATGTAAGTGTCCAAGGAAAATATGATAGTACAGTGCAGAACACAAAGTTATGGTGGCAAAACTGTCTAAACAAATAAGATTATCTAATTTTTTTTATAGCACTATTAGTGCATAATTTATTATTATTTTCCTTTGTCCCTCTAAAAATGTTGTTTGTCCCCCAAAATGCAGAGGGTGGGTGACACCTCTGCCCTTGGGATCCTATGTGCAACACTGTAAACTTGGTGTTAATTATAAGAACAGACTCGGGGCAAGAGACTTTGTTCTGTCTATTGATAAAGTCTTGAGAGAAGAAACTATGGAAAGACTGAATTCCAGTAAATTCCTTACAATTCTTGCTGATGGAAGTACTGATGCTGCCATACTGGAGCAAGAAATAGGGTATATAAGATGCCCTGACAATGGAAAACTAAAAAATTATTCTCGTTGAAGAAATATTTATGTTGAACATTATTTCTTTAGCTTTTTTTCTAGGGTTTAATGTGCATACATCGTATTGAATCAAAGCAAGAGATTGAAATTTTGGGACAAGTTAAAAGATAGGTGAGACAAGTGAATTTTCTGATACCACCTGTCCTGGATAGTGGATAAAAAAAAAAATTGATCAGTCCTGCATCTGTGTTAAGACCCATCAACCATAGAAATAATAACAGAAATCATAAATCTATATTTATATCTTTCAACAAAGACTTTTCCCTGTTCAGTCGTATTATGTCAGTTTTGAACTGCCCCAAACAATAGAACATTATTATCTGAATACCCTGAAGACATTTCTGGATTTCACAAGCTTCTTTCTGACATGGATCTGGCTCAACACCTTTCTTTACCATTGCAATCACTTCGTTTTAACCTGAAACTAAAAAAACGTCAAATGAATTCCAATATAATTTTTCTATTTTGAAGTGAAAAACAATTTGCATTTAAGGTTTAAGTGCCCTTTTTGGTCTTTACACCATGCATTTTGGCTATATGACTACAATGAGCACAGCAGAAACTATACATGTAATTACAAATACCGTATTTGCCGGCCCATAAGTCGATACTTTTTGACCTGGAAGTCTGGGCATCGTCTTATACTCCGAATCGACTTATATATGAATTATGTCATTCAAATTGCTTTACCGTAAAAAAAAAAAAAAAAAAAAAAAAAAAAAAATTTAAAGTACGGAAAGTATAGTGTAAAAAAATAATTTTCATTTTTGGGAAGAGATCGTGTGCGGAAAAATATAGGATCCGACATGGAGAAGGATTCCGAAATATTTACGTAATTGTCAGTATTAAAATCACGTGCATCAGACGTAATTGCGCTAAAGCAGCATGCATTAGTAATATATGTTGTTTAAGTTTGCTTACATATGTGTGTAGTAGAATAGACAAGTTATAAAACGGATAACCATGAGATGGACATGGGTATTCCATTGCACATTTTTCTTATTGCATCTTGTGATCGAAATAAAAAAGAGAGAAGACACAGACAGACAAACAGATTTCAGCCCTTCTTCATGCTCTTTTGCTTAATGTACCTTACTAACCCCTTTTAGCTGAAGCTTTTGTCAAAGAGAGAAAACAGTAATGAAATAGTCAATGGAAATTAAAACAATGCATACCATACTCCTTCAGTTTCAAAGATATATAATTTATATTTAAATATTCACAATATTTATATTCATATAGACTCCATTTAGTTTAAATCCCAAGATGACCATTTAGCATGCTGTATTGTTTTTTTTGTTGCAAATACAATGAACTCTATATTCCCACGAAATAAATTACCCTTTATCAGTAAGTGCATGTACACTTCCTGTAGTTAGGCGGCATGTAGGTTTGATCTTTGCTCATGAATTCAAAGCTCTGACGCTTCTGTCGGTTAGATCAAAAGATGTCACTGGTTGAGAAACTTACATGAGCAAGCACCTGGCATTACAGGTCATTACACAGCCCTGCATACATTAACATGCTTTACAGGATCGATTACAATACCCTATGGGTAGCCTCATTTCCCTATTTGTAGCCTCACTAATTTGATCACATCTACTGCACTTACTTAGTGAATGTACCAAGACACAAGTACTTGTAAATTTGGGATATTTTTGCACATCAATAATTCAAGGGGACATTACATGGTTCAATCAAGTATAGAAAACTTGCAAGAAGACAGAACAAGAAAAGGAAAATCAATCAATTCTTGCACTAATCAATTAATTAGTATAAAAAGATCATCAGAGAATTTTTTTAAATGTATTGTACTTATCTTTTATAAACATATATGCACTTAAATTTGCAAAGAAAATGCTGGAAGGTCCATAAGTGATGCTTTTTTTAAAAATTATCATACTCTGAAATAATCAGACATTTTTCTAAGTCTACAGATAAAGGTATTTGTATCCTGCTTTCAATAATTTCTTTAAAGAAGGTTTTGGAAACTGTGTATACATTAAAGGAAAACTATGACAAATTAATAACAAGTACAAGAAGTTCTGTTATGAAATATCATTTATTGAGAAAACACACTAAAGTTGCCGCTTATGCCCAGGGGCAGGATTGACGCGCTACTTGTTTATCTAATGCTGTTTCATTCACGTCTTTCTAGCGCTTGCATTACAGGATGTTATGCCAGCTGAACTGGCTTCATTAAACAGAAACCCTTGTTGTTTTCATAACAACATTCCCATGACATACTTGTATTCTGATTTAAGTAATTTAACTTCTACTATATGTGCTACTGGGGGTGCAGTTATGATAGGATTGAGCTTTAACACAATTACACTTGTTGTGATTTTTAGAAAATAAAATATTAATAATTGTATGTGACTCAGGACCATTGCAGCTTGTTACATTTAAATGCTTGTTTCCTTATCGGGAACATAACAATACTATATATATAGTTTGCTTTATATACCGCTAGAAACCAGTTTTACACGATAATATCAACACTTAACGGCTATGTGTTTCTGAGACTTTCTCTGTCTAAATTCGCTCTTCACAAACTAACATCTTCTTAGCTTTAAAGCGTTTGATTTTGCGATAACAAGAAACATTTTTATTCAACAGTGGGTTTTTTTTTTTTTTTTTAAACATAGAAGCGCGACACTGACCAGTAGCTGCTAGGAATTGTCCTAATTTAAGTCATTTAAGACTTCAACTCTATTTGCTTATTACGCAACGGAGTGGGGGGTTGTAGGCTTGGAGAGAAAGAGAGACGGAGGAGATGGGATATAGCTTGAAACAACTACACTTCTTCTGATTTTTAGATAGTTTAGACGTGCATCAAGGCCATTACACCCCCACCCAAATTTAAGTTAAATGGTAGGTCTCTAAATGGGAATATAAAAATAATTATATTTAGTTTTTCATATAATGCTAGTGACCAGTTTTACATGATAATATGAGAATTTAACATCAAATGCGTTTCTCAGTCCAAATTTGTTTTTCACAAACTAACATCTTTTAGTTTTAAGGTGTGTGGTTTTGTGATATTTTCATTCAACAGTTATTGTACTGTACATTTTGAAACATCGAAACGCGACATTGAACATTAGCTGATGACATGTAGAAACTGTCATGACGGACTGTTGTTGACTCGAGGCAGGAAGCCACAGCAACAGGCATAGCGGCTGGCTTCAAAGTAAGAATGATACTCCTCAGCCAGTTCCTGGTGATGCAATGTAGATTTGTGAAAAAAGTGTGGAAAGAAAATAACTTTTTTTCTCATTGAACTCACTTGTTTATGACATGAATGGCTACTGGTAGAGCGCAACAGTCAATACAATGTACAGAGTTCCATGCATTTAAAAATTGCCGTACTGTCTAATAAACAATGTTATTTTTAAAGTTTAAGGGTAGCAGTACAGAAGAACCTTTCCGTAGTATAGCTCTTGTATCTTTTTTATTTTAAAATACTTTGGCAAGAATTATGACATACATATCATAATGTGCCAGTGTTCATGATCGTACATGTTCGATATAAATATTATGGCGTTTGTTTGTAATCTCTTTTCGAGTTCTATATATATTACTTCTTTCAATGATTTCTTCAAGGTGGGTCTTGGAAATGATATGGAAATTAAAGGGAAACTGACAAATTAATAACCAGTACACAACACACTTTTATGAAATATCATTTATTGAGAAAGATCCTCGAAGTTACCGCTTGATGCAGAACAATGTCAATTTCCGCATCTGTATATGCTAACAGGTACATATACATGTATTACATCAGCAGGGATGTATGTTGTAGCTAAGCAATAATTTCTGATGTACGCTTTGTCATGGACAGGGGTGGAAAGATATCCAAGAAATATAAAACCTCATATTTTTTTCTACATTACGTGCGTTTGTCTGAATGTATCCTCAGCCAGGCTACTGATAAATACACAGGAAATGTTACCACTGTACAGGTAAAGGTATGAAATTGATACCTGCCATGTTCGGATTTACGGTGTCGGACTTTCTCCCATCTGTTTGTTTAGTGTGTCGACTCGCGGAGCGAATACAATAGAATCAGCAAGGGGTGCCATAAAACCCACTACGACTCACGATGACTGCAATAAAATCCGTCACGCACTTACACTAGACTGAGTGGATTTTCACTAAATTAGTGTGAAAATCCACCAGACTGAGTGGACTTAAACTACTCATAGTGGGCACTTAATCCCCTGCCCTTTCTCCACGCCCACTCAATTTGCGTGGTGAATCATAAAAACACGATGCATGTACTGTAGCTATGATGTTGTAGCCTCAACAAGGAGTACTAATATTAGTACTAGGCAGGTATACGATTTCTGCTGAGACTCTGCAAAAACAGTGTATTATGCGTAGTTGTCTTGCAACGTTTACTGACCTGTAACATCTGTACTGTCTGTCAAAACTGTCAAAAAGCAGGAGACACCATTTCTATTTCCAACTGGCTGGACAACTAAAAATGAACATTTCAAATTGTTAGTAAACAAAAAATTAATAATTCATGTAATAATAATAATAAATTTAATTAAAACCTCACATTAGGTATTTCAGGAGTGTCCAATATTTACTAAATGGTGCCACACCAATTACTAACATTAGTACTCATGCCTTCAATTACTGTTAGTTGAACCTACAATATAGTAACTAGTCCCACACCTAGTCCATTTTGGTAATTAAGCTCAGTTCTGGTCATATATGCATCATTTATTGAACTTTCACTTTAGAGGTGTCTATTTGCAGTGCGACTTTGTACTGAATTTGTCAAAGATTATTTGCATGGCTGCTATGCACCCACTGTAGCAAAGAATTCTGCATGGAAACCACTGAATACATTTGGGACGAGTATGAAAAACTCTGAAGGATCTTGCATCAAATAAACAAAGGGGCTCATTACAAATGAAATTAAACGTATCGAGTAATAGATAGATGGATGGAGGCCCAAACCTGTATTATGACATTGTTACATGACTGGACCCCACAACTCTTTATCTATTACCCAATATTCTTCAATGCTTTGCAACAAGTGCCTGTGAAATGAAAGAGTGTAACATTGAACCACTGGCCTTTGAAATGTATCACTGTAGTACTAAAATAATATCTGAGTATATATATATATATATATATATATATATATATATATATATATATATATATATATATATATATATATATATATATATATAAATTCATTCGGTCATTTTCTTACTACAGTGATAGAATTTCAAAGGCCTATGATTGAACCAGTTTAATCTTGAACAACTTTCAAATTTAGCCTTAAAGGTAAGCAGGAGCGAAAATTAATACATCTTTTATGGAGGAAAAGACTAGTAAACATATGATTTTCTGAAAATTTCGGTTTAAAAATGCGAATACTTAACGTCCATCATACAAAATACTAGTCCTACAATGTAAGACGTCCACTATGATATTTTTGATTATTTGGGTTGCACCCAAACATAAATATCAGGGTGGACGTCTTACATTGTAGGACTAACAATATAGGTAAATGTTTTGTGGAATAGGCTAGTTATTCCCACAAATGCTACACAGGCATTGCCAATATCCTTCACATATCCAGTACACGCAACAGTGCGTAAATTATGTACAGTATCCGTGCGAATAGTCTCTGCCTTTCACTTTCACTGAATCCGACTCCATTTTAGTATTCTACAACTCCGTTTCGGTGATTTTAGTTCAATTTTGCTGAATTCCAAATTCGTTTTGGTGATTAAAAATTAGACAAAACGACGGCAACCAGAACAATATTAATTTGGCATTTAATTTGTCATCGCCGTTGATACCTTAAATCGTCTGACATTATTCTATTTGAGACAGCGAAGGTTACTTCCCCTTATTTCGCCAACAATTAGGAAACGAACCGAGGTGAAACCGAAGAATGAGGACAAAAATATTCTCGCGAGAGGTCGCGAGATTTGTTCGAACGTTTGGCGGTAGCGGTCCAAAATAAGAGAATTTAGATATGTCTTCAAACAAAAAGAATCCACTGACTGATGCTGTTAATTATTTAGTAACGGGTATGATTCCTGTTTTACGATGTACACATTTAAACATAAATCCGGCTTGCTTCAGTTAACGGTAGGGGTAAGGGAATTTCTATCTGTCAAAATATCGTCGGAAAAGGGCTGCACCGGCTTGTACAGTACCGTTGCTAATTTATCCTATATACCAATAAATATAGACTGTGTGCAAGAATATAAATTGTACTATATGTAGTACATGTATTATTTATTGGTAAATTGTAAGCAAGGACACGAGCCTCTTTTGAAAAAAGGAAAAACAATGGTGCTTACAACAGTGACGTATCGCCTTTTTCATTCATGCTCTGATAGAAACCGTAAGTAAACGTGCGATTGTATATAAACTGGTTACCCCCACCAGTAAAAAAAAAAAAAGGGGGGGGGAGAACAACTTGTTGGTCTAGTTACCCCCCAGATCCTTGTATGAGATAAAAAAAAAGAGCTGATTTTGGACAGAATAGGGAGAAGTGAGAGCAGAACAGGGAGAAGTAGCAACAAAGCCAGAACGCAATATATATATATATATATATATATATATATATATATATATATATATATATATATATATATATATATATATATACAGGGGTCAAGCTGGACTTAAATTTTAGGGAGAAGTGACTTCTCTTTTTGGACAGAATAGGGAGAAGTGAGAGTGAGAGCAGAACACGGAGAAGTGGCAGCAAATCAAGAAATGCAATATATATATATATACATGTGGGTGTGTGCGCGGTCTGGTTCTCTTATTTGATCTGTGTCCTATATATCTCATTATGCATATTTGGATTTAACACTGGTTTTAAGCAATACTTTATCTTCAAGTAGAAAATTCTATATGTTGTATGTATATTATGAATACATTTTGTAAGTGTATGAATGGATCATACTCATATTCATTGTATTCATACTTGAAAGTGTGTATTTTAGATGGAGAGAAATATGCAATGTAATTTGTTCAAATGACTTCAAAAAGGCATAGCAGAAACTATACATTGTAATTAATTTTTACTGACAGGAGTACCTAGATTACAGTATTGTACTTACAAACAGGTAAAAATACTTAAGCAACAAATTTAGTTTTTTGTTAGTTTCTTCACTAAAAAATGGCAGTCGACAACATTTCTAAACTAGTTTGAAACAACTCCTATACCATGTACATGAGAGCAGATGCACAAGTGTCTTCAACATCATATTGTTCATCCATTCAAACCACATTGGTCACTGATGAGTAATCTCAACTTTACAACTGCATTTTGAGGGAGTTGATTCTAAATTAAATGTGAATCTCTTGACTCATTTTTTGGTGAAGTTTTTGAAAGTATACAAATTAAAATGCTTGTTCTAGTGGCAGTTGATTAACTATTGATACCTATTTTTAATTACAGTGATGCAATCTATATGAAACGATGAAATGAAACAAAATAGCTGAATTGGAACACAGCTATATACAAATGTGAAATATGATGTGACGCATGCCATGTATATGCATCTATTTTTAGAAACGGGTTTTCTTCATATGACCACTCACTTTCTAGCTTTGTTGCAACAGTCCCTAGATAGGATTGAAAATTTATGGTTTTAATATTTGTCTATGTACTCATAATAATGTGTATTTAGTTGGATATTTTTTGTTTGCTACTTTATCTCGTATTTTCACAAAAATGAGTGATGTAAGAAAACAACTATGACCTTAAGTTACAGCACTTATCATCCATTCCACAACATCACATTGTCCCATACATTTCTGATCAACAAATTTTTATTTTGAAGCTAAATCTTGTAGCACATAATAGTTACACTTTGCTTTCTATGAACTGTATAATTTCCCTAATTAATGTGCCCAATAAATTACGAACAGACAGTCTAATGAAGACATATACTTCCAAGACACAGTGATGTCCGTCACTATTACCCCTTGTCCTTAGCAGGTTTACTTATGGTTTCAAACTGATTTTATAAAGAAAATAATGCAAGCACTGCAGTTAAAATTTTCAAAATATTCATTTAGAAAGTGCTTTCACAGATTCTATTCTTAAAACACAAATTGTTATTTACATATAGATGATCATTAAATAATAACTAGCGGATATTGGGCAGCGATCTCTTGTGGGCGGTAATAGAGTTAATAGTCATTCAGCTATTTAAACACATGCCTGTGAATGTCCAGGAGTTTGTTTTGTCTGTACAGTTTATATGAACACCTGCTGAGGCAACATGCAATCCATTTTGCCTGCGGCTTAACACTTACTGCTTGGCTGGGTTAAGGGAGGATCTCAAAAGCCATAAACTACTGTCACTCGGTGTAGATCTAAAAAAAAATGACAGGGTGAAGTCATTTTCACTTTCCTAATAGAAGAAGGCAAAGTTGACATTTTTTCGGTGACTTGGTCGCCCACTTCGTCTGGTAATGTGACCCCTGGTGTACTGGTCCCACACACTGATTTAAATACAGATTTAAGATGTAGGATATCAGGCTAATATTGGCCAATCGGGAAAGGTCGTATTAGCTGACTTGACAAATAATCCAGAATAATAGTTTTTTAATATGTATATCGTTGTTGACAAACATTCAGTTCATTGTATGGTGACAGTTGAAAAGATGTGGAAGTTTTTGCAAGGTGTGCAGCTGCCACCAAAATTTCAGAAATTTAATCAGGCTGAAGTATGGCCCAGGAATGGCTGTGATATTGTGCACTTTCTGCACCAATTATTCAGAAAATACAAAAGTGTATGGGGTACTTCATTCGTTGATGTTGTAAACGGTTTCGTAAATCCTTGGATGGTGCTCCCTAACTACCAGACATCAAAGATTATAACCTAAGAGATGCCATCAAGCTTTACCAAGCTGCTGGGCCAAGAAACAAAAGGCCAGAGACTATGTCTTAGATGTGATGATGAATTACATGTACATACAGAAAATGAATATGAGCTTTCAGCTTTCAGTTAGTCTTGTGTGTGAAATATATATTTATTGTTTTGAGTTTATGTTATTGAATAATAAATGTTGAATTAGAAATGGAACTGGCTTCTTTTTGGTTTTTTAGCAGGCTCAGTGAAATTTAGGCAGGATCATTAAAAGTTTTATTATGGTGATCCTCTGGGTTAGTGACAACAAATCATGTCTAGTATATATTGTCAAATATCAGATGTTGAAGAAAGAAATGTGATATATCCCAGTAGATTAGACCCAGCTGAGTCTAAAGTTTCTTCCGGATTTATTTTCTGGATGCTTCCCAAAGGTGACTAGGAATACCTTGAACTTTTAAAGGAAACTAAATTTTTTGCATCAGTATACAGGAGACAGGGCTCTCAGGGACCCCAGCTTCCATTTCAAATACGTGTGAAATTCTTAGGGGATGCACCTTTTGTCCATGTACAGTGAAACCTCGCTATAACGCGATATTTGGGATCCATAAAATTCGATCGCGGAAAAAGCGGGGTCGCATTATTGCGGGGTTTTACTATATTTTACTTTTTTCAGAGAACAACGTATACACGTCTAATGTATAGCATGAATAGGGTATCAACACTGTTTACTATCTGATATTGATCCGTCTTTGTTTTCCCACATGACAACCCTTTGATTGAGCCACGAGTTTGATACAGCTGTACTTGTTCAGTGCTAAGTAACAGAGAGTGGTTATTTGAACTCCCTGTAATCTTACCGCCCAAGCTCAGTCTCTACATAAGCACCCACATATGACAATCTTTGATCTTGCCGCCCAAGCTCAGTCTCTACATAAGCACCCACATATGACAATCTTTGATCAACCACCGCATTGTCTGGTGCTTGGTTGTGTATGCAGTTAAAGAAGAAACATAAGTCGGCTATTGTTTGCGCAATGATTGTATACAGGATGAATTGAAGTCCAGCGCACGTGTTGGCGGCTTAAGTTTTTTGATGTTTATTAAATCGTGAGAATCTTTAATCAACCACCACATTGTCTGATGCTCGGTTGTGTATGCAGTTAAAGAAGAAAAACATGTCGGCTATTGTTTGAGCAATGATTGTATACATAATGAATTGAAGACAAACACAGAGAAGACTTACTGGCTTTACTCATGGATCAGTAATAAGTAACATTCCCGAAAATGTTTATTTTGGCATAACACTTCAAGAAATTGGTTAAATTGTTAAATTTCAGAAGCCACGCCACGATCGAATTCATAAGTGATCTCATCCCCAAAATGATAATAAACTTTTTATACACTATTTCTCGTACTTAAAAAAAAATATTTATTTTCCGTGTACGAGAAAAATACATGTATATGTATATAAAATTTCAGGAACCACGCCACAAACGTATTATACTTGAATTAATACGCGATCTCTTCCCCAAAATGATACTGTAATATACACATTTTATACACTATTTCTCGTACTTTGCCAAAAAAAAAATGTTCATGTGTGAATGAGTATATGAAATTTTGGGAGCCACGCCACGATCGCGTTATATCCGAATTCGCGTTATAGCGGGGTTTCACTGTAATTGACGTGCCACATTTTCCTCCTTGCCGATCCCCTTTGAATATTTTTGGTCAGCCATGGCCAATTTTGTGGAATAGCTAATGGCTAGACTCAGGTGAACCAGCATGAAGCCAGTGTGACAGTCCTGTATGCTGTTGAGAAACTCTTGAAATTAGTGTGAAAAAAAAGACTGCAATTCAGCATAATTCCATACCATGAAACTGTGAATAAATTAATCAGAATAATGGAGGAGCATCCTCAACTTGAAGACTTCGATAACCAGAATGCAGTATATACATTTGTAAAGTCAAAGAAGAGGAAAAAGTGAAGGAACTAACTCATTTGAAAAACTAGTTTGCAGATGAGATAGTGTACTATGATATTTTTAAAAAATGTGGACAATTAATGAAAAATAGTTTCTCTCAAATGGGATCTTATGAGGCTGAGAATTTAATCCAGATATGTAATAAAATAATGATAATGTACTTTTTTCATTTAAAATTTTTTCATTATGAAAGTGAGGGAATCATAAGTTTATGTCCGGGGACTCTCAGAAATAGGCTGAGAACTCATGAGTTCCAGGAATGAAGAGTCCAGGACTTATTAAGCCACTACCCCATTCTGAAACTCTGTTGAGAGCCCTGGTAGAGAATGCATATCTAGCTGTAAATAATTATCAAATTTATTCTATCAAATAAAACTGAATTTTAGCTCAACTGATCATAGATCAGAAGAACTTAAGGGATGGCCTGTTGTTTGTCATCCATCTGTCCATTAGCACAAGATTCTGTATTGCTACTCCTCATAAACTACTTGGAGGATTCCCATAAAACATTAAACACATTCATCCCAAGGTCTAGTTGGTCCTAAATGAAAATCGTGCTGCTCAGACATCCAATATGGACATTAAAGCAGCCATCTTGAAAATCATGTTATTGCTATCCTTCTGAATGGATGATCATATCAACATGGGAGTTTCACTAAAAGACTTCTTATGGTGTCTAGTTTGCCTTAAATGAAAATTGTACTGATCTGAAATCCAATATGGCAGCCATTTTGAAAATCTTGTTGTAGCTTCTCCCCCGGAATGGAAAGTCATATTGACATAACGTTTTCACCACAAGACTTCTTATGGTTGGTCCTAAATGAAAATGGTGCTTATCTGATGTCCAGTATGGCCACCACAACAGTCATCTTGAAAATCTTGTTATTGTTACTCCTTCGGAACAGAAAGTCATATCAACATGGGGTTTAAACAGAAGACCTCTTAAGATGTCTAGTTGGTTTTATGAAAATGGTGCTGATTTGACATCCAGTATGGCCACCACGGCAGCCATTTTGAAAATCTTGCTGTTGCTACTTTCTGAATAGAAGGTCATACCAGGATGAGGTTTTCACCAGAAGACTTCTTATCGTGTCTACATGTTGTTAGTCTTAAATAAAAATCGTGCAAATCTGATATCCAATATGACCACCACAGAAGCCATCATTAAAATTGTATCTCTACTTCTTGATGGAAAGTCATATCAACATTGCGTTGTCACCAGAAGACGTCTTATGATGTCTAGTTGGTACTAAATGAGAATGGTGCCAATCTGACATTCAGTATGACCACCATGGCAGCCATCTTGAAACTCGTGTTATTTCTACTCCTGAATGGAAAGTCATACCTACATAGGGTTTTCACCAGAATACTAATTATGATACTTGGTTTGTCCTGAATGCAAATGGTGCCAATCTGACCTTAAACATGGCTGTCACAAGAACATATTGAAAATCTATCACTAATTTTCCTGAATGGATGGTCAAATCAACATGGGGTTTTTACCAACAGTTTTTTTCAGGCTGTCTGGCTTGTCCTATATGAAAATGGTGCTTTCATCCAATATTTCTGCCATGGTTGCTATTTTGAAAATCTTAATGCTCAGGAATATCAGAGATGAATTCAACACTGTAGTTAAAAAGAAGAAATAGCCTTATCTTGAATTCCAGGAAATTCTTTTCAAACAATAGAGCATCAGTCCCTTCAAGGGAGTCTTGTTAATTTCCTTCTTTTATACTGTCTTAATTGATTATGGAAGGCATAAGGCCTCTACATCAGTCTAATATCTACATCCTTTTTTTAAAAAAAACATTATTAAGCAAAAGTTCACATCCCCTCTAAACTTGTAACTCTTTAGAAAAACGCAAATTTGATAAGATAAAATAATTGTGCCTCAATAAGAATAATCTTGAATCTGTTGCAAAATGTAACAAAAAATTTGGATAGAGGAGACTATACATAGAATCTTGGGATCGAGTTTCTCACAAAACAAACCAACTGATTACTGATTTTGTGCTCTTGTTTGTATTCCAGTCATGATACATGAAGCCATTCTTTTCCTGCAAATGACTGTCTTTCGTTTATGTTTGGAAATCAAATTTCAGTGCTTCATATTGGTACATATAAAATACTAAATTCCTGACTGCTCATTATTAGGAACACGGTTAAGCTATATAAAAAAAAAAGTGCTGATCCAGAGGAGCCTGGTACCAGAAAAAGGTGATGCATAAATCTTGTATTAAATTGGGGCTTTTCATATTTAGAACGGAAAAAAAAGCAATTGCTTGGGATTAATCCCTTGCTATCAGGCTCTTGTCTGATAGACAAATGTACCAGTCTGGGCATTGGGCTATCCAATTTGTACAGCCCTGTTCAGTGTGAAAATAATCAGGCAAGTGCAAATTTTTAATTCTGATACACAGCTAGCATATAAAATAATTTCTGTTAGTTATAAATCAACTGTTTTTACAATTACATCAGTAAATGCCAGTGCTTTCAGAAGAAATTATCAGTACTCAAAAGAATACCAGTTAACCAGCACAGCTCCATACATATAGCAAAGTGCAGACACTCTGTAACTAGTACTTTCTCAGCCTCACTTGACAATAAAGATCAAAGAGGTCACATGGCTTTGCTGATGCCTTGGCACCATTCCATACACAGCATGGCAAAGTGCTGACACTCAATAACTACTGCTTTCTCAGCCAACCTTATCACTGAAGATCAGAGGTTACTTGGCTCTGCTGAGACCCTGGCACCACTCAGGATGATGGTGTCATACCCTCATGACCAAGTAAAAGTCCATCACTTATTCTTACAATAACTAAACCCCAACTCATGGCTGTGACAATGATGCTCTACCTAATAATACTAAATTATAACATAAGGAACTTGTATTCTTACAATGAGTAAAGCCCAACTCATGGCGGTGACAGTGCTTATAACATAAGGAACGTTTATTCTTACAATAAGTAAAGCCCAACTCATGACTGTGACAGTACTTATAACATAAGGAACGTGTATTACAATGAGTAAAGCCCAACTCATGATGGTGACAGTGCTTATAACATAAGGAACATGTATTCTTACAATGAGTAAAGCCCAACTCATGACTGTGACAGTACTAATAACATAAGGAACGTGTATTACAATGAGTAAAGCCCAACTCATGACAGTGACAGTGCTTATAACATAAGGAACGTGTATTACAATGAGTAAAGCCCAACTCATGACGGTGACAGTACTTATAACATAAGGAACGTGTATTACAATGAGTAAAGCCCAACTCATGACTGTGACAGTACTTATAACATAAGGAACGTGTATTACAATGAGTAAAGCCCAACTCATGACTGTGACAGTGCTTATAACATAAGGAACGTGTATTCTTACAATGAGTAAAGCCCAACTCATGACTGTGACAGTGCTTATATAACATAAGGAACATGTATTCTTACAATGAGTAAAGCCCAACTCATGACTGACAGTGCTTATAGCATAAGGAAGATGTATTCTTACAATGAGTAAAGCCCAACTCATGACTGTGACAGTGCTTATATAACATAAGGAACGTGTATTCTTACAATGAGTAAAGCCCAACTCATGACTGTGACAGTGCTTATAACATAAGGAACGTGTATTCTTACAATGAGTAAAGCCCAACTCATGACTGTGACAGTGCTTATATAACATAAGGAACATGTATTCTTACAATGAGTAAAGCCCAACTCATGACTGACAGTGCTTATAGCATAAGGAAGATGTATTCTTACAATGAGTAAAGCCCAACTCATGACTGTGACAGTGCTTATATAACATAAGGAACATGTATTCTTACAATGAGTAAAGCCCAACTCATGACTGACAGTGCTTATAACATAAGGAACATGTATTCTTACAATGAGTAAAGCCCAACTCATGACTGTGACAATCCTGTTCTACCTAATAATACTACATTATAACATAAGGAACTTGCATTTAGCTGTAGAAGTTGAAGAAGATGCTAAATGTGCAGATCAGGTAGTTCTTTGTTGTACTAAAACTATCTTAAAATTAAAAGATGAATAAGGTAGCATCTTACAAGGCCATGATTTGTTATGAGCTTTTTTAGAGAACTGTCTTTTTTTATCAACAGAAGCAGTATAGCAACAAAAACTACAATATCTCCATTACTATTAGGATTTATTCAGTTCATATATTGCCATGACAAAAGTTAGGGTTAAACATGTTATACAATTGCATATTTGGTTAGCTGTTAACATTTGATTTGTTGATTTTAGTTATTTTCAAAAATTAGATTTTAAGTGTTATAACTAGCTGGTAAACAAACTAGGTCATGCAACAATATTGACTGTATTTTGAGTGTTTCTTAAATCCATGGACAAGCAATATTTAGTACATTTTACACTGACCTCCTGTTCTCCCCCACCACCACCTCCCCCCACAAGGGACAGCATGGGAGGGATCAAAATGCTACCAGGGGGTATCACAGTATGGTGAAATTTCACCCAGCAGTGTAACAGGATACAGGATAACTGATGAACAAACAGACAGTATCACAATATCCCTGACACTATTTACAAATGGATTATGATGATTAACTATAGTCTCAAATTTTCAGCTGACAGTAAACTGAGAATAAAGGGCAATGAAGCTCTACAGAGGTCCCTAGAGGTAATAGAGAGGACCGCTACCAGTTTGGGCCTCTCCCCTGAACAGATATCACAACTTGTGGATGTAGCAGCCGGGGGAAAGCAAGGTACATAAAATTAATGCTCTCTATAGTTCATACTTCTAAGACTTGCACCTTCTAGTCCAGGTTAAAAATTTAGTCTACAATTTTTTATGTACTGGAGTCCCCGTTTTGGGGGAAATGTAACTCTGGACTTCCATTTTAAAATTTCTAGCGTTCTCTATGACAAGGCGACTAGTTTTGTAAATTTTAGAGAGTTCTTTATAGCATTCTGAAAATGAAAATCTAGGGTCACATTTCCAACACTCCTCTATCCACAACCCCTTCATTGAAAGTCTGTAGAAAATTTTTGGCCAGATTTTGAAAACAGTCATGGATCAGGAATTGTAGGTCCTGGAAGTAGGGACTCATTATAGAATGCTGTTGCTAATGTTGCTATTGATATTCACAATAGTAAAGACAGGAGCAAGTTTTACTGGATCAAAGACTTTTTCCTCATATCCAATGAAATAACATGTTGGCCAGAAATTGTCACTAAATCTGGTAGCCAGGTGTAGATATGTATTTTATTTTGAAACACTGGCATGTGAAGTGTGCATAAGTGAGGTGAGACTGAACAGTTGATTTATTGTCTATCTATTGTCAGGGCAATGCAGGTAAAGTACCCTGCCCTCTTACACTGTGACCATCATAAACATGTTGACCCAACTGGAGTTAGAGCCAGTCATATGGAAATGCTCATTGGATTTATAACTAATCTTAAAATCCACACACATATACAGTCAAAGCTGTCAATAGCGGCCACCAATGGGAAAAGGCAAGACCAGCCTTTGTACACAGGTAACCTCTGTACACAGCTTTACCTTTTCAAAATGGTTTTTAAATAAATACCATACATGGAATATAATTATCATTATTGTTATTATTATTATTATTAGTAGTAGTATTATGTTATCAAGATTAAATATGTGCAGTATTCAACAAAATCATAAAATGCATGTATATGTTGTTCTCTTCCAAATTTATGTTCCACACAAGATTACCGAATTCTGCTCACTTTAATCCATCCTATAAATCAAATCATCACTGGCTTAAAAACTAATCACTGATCTTGGTTTGTTTTGTGCACCATGACAAAACACTAATTTCACAGCTGATTGACAGCTTACATGTGGCTGTAAAAACAGGATTGACTCTTTGCTCAGTCAGCTTATACAAATTAGGCTTGGAAAAAGCTGTTCATGCTTCAGAAACAATATCTGGATTAGCCAGTTGCTCATCTTGCCGAGATCAGGAGACAGCTTATGTGGGAAGCCTCTGATGAATATGGAAAAAAAAGAAGCCATAAATGGCTATTCTTTGTGACCCATGAACTGAAACCTCTGCCTTTACAAACAAGTTTTAAATATTCAATGACCCCTGACCCTAATGAAAAGGAATGTAACTTGTATCTCTTTTTAAAGATTAACTTTTTCATCAGAGTTAGCTTTAATTTACAGGGAAATAGATGAATATATCAAACTACACCTGTCACACTGGTGCAAAAGGAGACTTCCATTTCTGCTGCGATAACATGACTACTTTTTCCCGCGATCCAACAAACGAATTGCTTCAACCCTCAACCGTAATGATAAAAACTGCCTAGCTTTCAAATTTGATATATTGACACCTTTAAGTTACATTGACAATGTGACTGGAGACTGGTGAGTACACGCGAGAGAATAAATATTTAAACAATTCACATGATATTCCTTTATCTAAACAATACCTTCCTCGTGAAGCAAAAGTTTAGTTTGTTTAGACTGAGTGGTCACTGAAGATACTCTCCAGTGACTGCTTAGTCAGCGAGAAACCATTTTTTGGTTAGCAAACAACATTTATATCGGAAATTTGCTCGGTGGGGGTGGGGTGGAATTGTCATTGTGACCAGGTGACTGTTAGGACAGGTTTGACTATGTATAAATGTGTGTGGATTAGTGTTATGTATGTAATGTATGTAATAATGTATGTATGAGTGTGTGTGTGTGTAAATATATATATAGATAGAGATATATAGATAGATACATATATACACACACAATGAAAACCCTCGTAATTGTATGTGTGTATATGTATATGTGCATATGTATGTATGTGTGTGTGCGTATATATATATATATAGTGAAAACCCTCGGGACCCCTCAAAAGTTTTGGTTTTGAGATGTTTTCTGTTTACTGAGGTTTTCGTACACGTGATAAAATGTCCTTTTCTAAGCGCTAATGTGACAAGAGAGAGAGAGATTATATATCATAGGGCCTGAGATTGGAATGTTTTTGGTCCTAGCTTGACTTAACCATTGCCACACAAGATCATTCAGTTTGTTAGATTTGCTGGCATTGTTGCAACAATTACCTACAGGCATCGACCTATTAATAATGCGCCTTAAAAGCTGTCATTTTTTTATGATGCAAAGACTTCAGATTTGCCTATTGTCAGCTCTTATTAGTGTCTGCGTGCATGTCAAGTATTGTTTTAACCTAGCGTGCTCTTGGGACCTTTTCCAAGTCTTTGTCTCACAGATAATCCTACTACAGTATTTGCTAACTATAATTAATCTGTTCCAGTGTGTGTCAGGAACTTAAGAGCTAAAATAGATTTCCAAGTTTGACTTGTGGGGTTTTTTAAGTGTAAAATTGAAATTTGGGATTTAAATTTTTTCAGTATTCAGAGTTGAGGGTTTTTAGTTTACTGGGGGAAAAATGATGATATTAAAGAAGGAAAAATTCAGGACTAAAAAAAAAAATTGGTCTTATGGGGTTTCCTGTATACCGATGTTTCAGTTTTGAGAAGTTTCACGGTGTGTGTGTATATATATATATAAATATATATATATATATATATATATAAAATCAGGAATGATGACATGGCAAAACATTATGACCAAACAATTGCATGGGATAATTATGGACACTTTGTGCCCAACATGTCAAGTTTAATTTGTCAGTCAGTCTGGCAAATACAACTATTTTGGCTTATCTTTCTATATGTATATATATATATATATATCTGGTAACCAGGTTTGTTTATGTATAAATATCAGGCATGTGCAACCTCCAGTCCATGACCTGGTTGTATCCAGTTACATTTACATTATACAGGTACATTTAAAAATTGATATCCAACCCATGCTCTTGAGGAAGTTCCACATGCATGCTGTGTGTGTGTATGTCGAAGGTTGTGACCCATTATTAAAAAAATTATATTGGTGAGTGAAATTCAGGACTCAAAAAAAAATTTGGTCTTATGGGGATTTCTGTATATTGATGTTTCAGTTTTGAGAAGTTTCACTCTGTGTGTGTGTGTGTATATATATATATATATATATATATATATATATATATATATATATATATAAAATCAGGAATGATGACATGGCAAAACATTATGACCAAACAATTGCATGGGATAATTATGGACACCTTGTGTCCAACATATCAAGTTTCATTTGTCAGTCATTCTGGCAAATGCAGCTATTTTGGCTTATCTATCTATATATATATATATATATATATATATATATATATATATATATATATATATATATATATATATATATATATCTGGTAACCAGGTTTGTGTATGTATAAATATCAGGCATGTGCAACCTACAGTCAATGACCTGGTTGTATCCAATTACATTTACATTATACAGGTACATTTAAAAATTTATATCCGGCCCGTGCTCTTGAGGAAGTTCCACATGCCTGCTGTGTGTGTGTGTGTGTCAAAGGTTGTGGCCCAGTATTAAAAAAATTATATTGGGGGGTGACTTTCATCAGAAATAAATTCAATGGGCAGAGCCTGAAAGGCTTGAGTCGCATGTTGGGTGGCTTTCCCCAGTCTGATGTATATTTCAGTGGAACACCCTAGGATACAGTTAGAAAAGAAATGTGTTATCCATCTGTTCCTAGGCCAATTAACATTACATTTACCAGATATTGTTTGAACTCATACGAATTCTTAAGCCACGCTTTTCAAATGGGGGTGGGTGGGGTATACTGACCATCCATACATGTGTGCATGTTCATATTGTGTCATGCAACTTGTCCTGCACTCTTCAGAACAGAGACTTCAAATCTTAGGATATGATTAGGGTGTTCTGTTGTTGTGCACAACCTTGTGCAGTTTTGATCCATACTCTGTGAGTGGAACTTGTGAACTGAGACTGGGGGGGGGGGGGGTAGAAAGCATGAGGATGTGCAGACATCATTGTTCCTTTTGATTCCTCATACTTAAGTAACAATTTATTTAGGACATTTGAGTCTACATTTTTTTCCTCCCTGTATGCTACTTTGGAAATAAATGCATCAGTGTTTTTGCATATAATTTCATCATCTACTCATTTCATTTTCTATCCTTGATCATGGACCATATCTTCTTGATTGTTGCCCAAGTTGATCAAAATGTGAGACATTTCTGTCACCTAATGAAATTGATTGCCTCATTCGTCTTTTGCAACGAGTACACAAAGCACTCAATTTAGTCTAAAATCAATCTTAAAGATCTTTTCTCTTAATTTTCTGGGGTAATTTTTATCTACCTTAGGTACATTTCTTGCACCAAAGATGAAAATAAGGGTCAATGGCACAACCTAAAATGAACTCTGAGCCATGCTGCATAATTCTATAATTTTTATATATTTTTTTTTTTTTTTGCAGTGTGGAGTTAAACTTCAGACTGGATTTTAAAATGCAACAATGTTTAAAAAATCATTGCTGGTGGAGTGGTAAAATGATGACAAGCCACTTCCCCATTGTCCTAAGCCATGTGTGAAAATCTGCTATACTCTATTTTCACAAAAAGAGAGTATCAAATTTTTGCCCATGGCTTGCAGCCATGGCATCTTGCAATTAAAATTAATTAGAAAAGTTCTAACTAGTACATAATCCAATATCTTGCACATTGACACGTCAACATTTTTTCTCCAGCAGAGACAGTCAGTAAGAAGTTGATAAAGCTCCTCATCCCAGCCACCAAAGTACCAGAATCAGCTATCTTGAAAGCCATATCTTGGATATGCACCAGCAACCCTAGTATGACTATCCAGGTAAAGTAGTGCAGAGTAGTAGTAAATACTAGTAACTTTTATTTGGCATAAAAGGCTATATGGTGAATAATACACCTAAACTTTATGTATGTTATTCAAAGTAGTTGCCATTACAGACCATAATATGTACAATTAACTTTTCTATACAGAAATTGTATAGGGGAAGAATGACTATGCAAACTTAATTTTAATACATTTCATTACTGCTTAATGTAAATGCTTTGTGCACAGACATTGCTAGCTTTTTACCAACATCTTTCTTTTTACTCTAGATGAATGCTGTTATGCATGTTCATACATAATACATAGATCTTGCTAGGGGTTTTGTACTTTTCTACTTTCACCTATTCTTAAAACATTGAGGGGGTTGGGGCCTCTGTATGCTATAGAAACATTGAGGGGGGTTGGGGCCTCTGAATGCTATAGAAATATTGAGGGGGTTGGGGCTTCTGTATCCTAGGCCTAAAAAAATATGTGTGTTTCCTATTGCACTGGTTTTAAAATTAGGGTAGGCAGGTAGGCATTTTTTTTTTTTTAACATTATATATAAATCAAATAATATTTAAATATTTAAAGCGCTTGAAAGTACTGGGCAAAACCGGCTCAATTAGATGCAAAAATCAATTTCGGCAATGTGATTTTATTTATAATAAAAAATATATAAAATATTTTTAAAAAATAATTTTTTAAATTTTTTTTATTTTAAACATTATATATAAATTAATTAATATTTCAAGCGCTTCAAAGTGATGGGCAAAACTGGCTCAATTAGATGCACAAATCAATTTCCCCAATGTGATTTTTGTTTATAATAAAAAATAAAAAAAATATTTTATAAAATAATTTTTTTACATTTTTTTTTAAAAAACATTATATATAAATAAAATAATATTTCAAGCCCTTCAAAGTTCTGGGCAACTTGGGGTTTCTGTATCCTATAGAAACATTGAGGGGGTTAGGGCTTCTGTATCCTATAGAAACATTGAGGGGGTTAGGGCTTCTGTATCCTATAGAAACATTGAGGGGGTTAGGGCTTCTGTATCCTATAGAAACATTTCTGTTCTTTTTATTTGCAGCAGTTTTAAGTGGACATTTGTTTACATAGACTTAAGGGGAATAACACTTAGTAATCTTAGTCATGTGTCAATAAATTATTGTATTATCATATTTATGTCTGACAGTCATTCAGTGCACATGGTTTATTTAAGGTTATTTTACACATTTAGGAAAACTTGAAGATTTTCTATACAACTAAGCTAAGTGCAAACATGCTTGCTCAAAAAGTAATGTAGCAGAGAGTACAGGAATTGACAAATCCACCCACCTACATCTATCTGTCAGTCAAGCACTGTTAATTCAGGAGACCACAAGCAAGTGCTATTTGTTTTATTATGTCAGAATGTATGGAATGCTAAGCTTGTCTGGCTTGGTTAAGTGATCATCTGTCACCCTGTCTAGTTTAATTGTATAACCTGTACAAATGTTATAACTTCACTGTCATTCATTAGATTTTTGTGAAATTTTCACAAGAAACCAAATATTACCATTAAATAAAGTTTTTAAAAAAATCCAAAGAAAATCCTTTTTTTTTCTCAAGAAAATGCTGTGTTAATTAGTTAAGTATGGTTATTTTTAATTCGGCAAATCATTTGTTATAAAAAGTGCAAATTAAAAAATTATTGGTCACATTCTTGGATTTATGTTTTCCTTTTTGATAAACTGCTGTTCTGCTTTTTTTTACAGTGCTTGTTGATTCGTTGGATAATTGTTGTGTACGACTACATAGACACAAGAGACAGACTTCATGGATTGTATGGCCTGCTTTTTCGCTTCCTTCACTTTCACTCACTGGTAAGTAACACAGCTTTACATTTTCAGCAACTACTCAACGGAATTTTACCAAATTTGACAGCATACTGACATGAAGTGCTTTAAATTTTGTAGAAATGATGCCACTCACCATCAGATATGGCCACCATTACTAAAAATATAAAATGTGTGAAGAAAAAAAACGCTTAATAGAATTTATCCAAATTTGACAGAAAGCATCGTGGCATATAGGGCTTTCGAGTTCTGTAGAAATTATGCAGATTTGCCATCAGATAGGGCCATCATTACTAAAAATAGAATAACCTTTAGATTATTGTAGTATCATTTATTTTCATGGGTCTCAATGTTTGCGGTTTTGAAAAAAGACATTTTCGTTTGTACTTAACGTCGTGGTTTTGTCTGTCAAAGTTTTTTATATTTGTAGATATTTAATTGCATGGATTAACCTCAACAAATACCTCAAATAAACAATACAAAAGAACAAAACTATGAGGACAACAAATGACTGTTGCTTCAATGGTTAAAACAGTTACCACCTGTATAAGCACAAATCAAACACCTGTCAAGATAAATCACTTTCACTCAACATCAAAGGGAGCTGACGCAGCCAACAACACTAAGCTACTAATCGGTTATTTAAGTACATGTGTTTGATCTCTTCTTTAAAACTATGTCCATAAAGTTGCACCATCAATTACTTTTTGACGACCATGGCGTTAACATGGTGGCTTATAAGTGGTAAAAATCAGCTTAGATCCCCGTCAGTTGGGATAATGTCATCATTCCACCTGTGAACCAAACATGTGACCAACTGCCCCTTGCTAAATGTACTTGGCAGGCAGTGTCAACATTTGACATGTTCAGAGCCCATCAAAGTGCGAAGGTGATAACTAAATTGAAAAACAATCGAATCACTCCTTTGTTAGAGCCTGCCTTATGCACGAACCAACTTCAGCCACTAGACTTTACTTAAAATATTGTCAATGAAGCTGATTGATGCTGAATGGATAATTGCAGCTCACGTGAAAATATGTGAAAGATCAGACCTAATTATCCATGGCTCTGAGATTTTTGGACTTGTTTAAATCAACAATTTCAGGATTATTTACCTGACAAATATTTGTGTGAACCAACCAAATTGAGTAACACGATGTTGATTCACTAGTTTTGTCCAAAAATCAGTGAAGTGTTAGCTTCAATACTCTGCCGTAATTAGTGTATATACACAGTGTTTCATTAGTTGTGCCTCAAGCAGTAATTAAGTATTTTAGTCATGTTCATTGGAATTAAGCATGCATGGATAAAATGAGAATCTATTTGAATAAGTATTAAATCTAATTTTCATTTTTAGTATAATTTCCTATTCTTTCTTTCATTTTCAGAAATAACTGTTTGAATACCTTATGCTTTTTCTCTTTTCTGTCTATCTTTACTTATCTCAACATATTGATTTAGACAGTGAGTGGAAATTATGGCTACTGGATACCATATAGATATGTGTGTATTGAAACAATATAAAATGCTTTGATTCTTTTTTAAAAGGGTGAGAAAAAAAACAGACATGTGTAAAAACTAATATTTTTAACCAGATTACAGAAATTATGTTGATTTATCAAATGGTTTTGTCAATCTCTAGGAATGACACAAAGTAAAAGAAAAAAAAAGGGGGGAGGGGGTGCTTATTTATCATATATGGCTAATTTTTCATTGGGTCTTTAAATT
Organism: Margaritifera margaritifera; assembly: GCA_029931535.1. Lineage (NCBI taxonomy): Eukaryota > Metazoa > Mollusca > Bivalvia > Unionida > Margaritiferidae > Margaritifera > Margaritifera margaritifera. Next base: position 7,153,934 of record JAQPZY010001677.1, on the reverse strand, counting down.
CGTGGTTTGGGGAAACAGCGAAATCCACGAAAATAGGTACCCCATGAAAATTAGTGATACTACAGTACTTCGCAAAAACCACTCAAAACAGAATTTGACTGAAAGCAATCTAGCATCAAGGGCTTTCAGATTTATATAAATGATGCAGATCTACCATTAAATAAGGCTAAATAAACCTTTAACAACTTCTCAAAAACGTCTTAACAAAATTTAACCAAATTTGACAGAAAGCATCCTGGCCTGTATGGCATTCAATTTCTGTACAAATTATGCTGACTCGCTATCAAATATGGCCATCATTGTTAAAAATAGAAAAACCTTGAAATTACTTCTCAAAAGCCACTAAAAGCAGAATTTAACCAAAGTATACAGAAAGCATCCTAGTTTGAAGGTCTTTTGTATTTATACAAATGATGTGGTTTTCCTTATCAAATATGCTGCCATAACTAAACTAGAGACATTTAAACAGCTTTATCTCAGAGAACCACTCAGTAGAATTTGACCAACTTTGACGGCATCCTATCATAAAGGTCTACCAATATTGGACCTTGTGCCATCCTGTATAGATGAAAATAAAACAAAATTGAAAAATATTGAAAGTTTTTCATAATGCAGTTAACGTCATTAGGAAAACATTAATTCAGAAAACATCCTACTGACCCAGATTTCTTCATGAACTGCTTTTGCATTTGGTTATTGGGCAGATGACAGCCAGGTGAGCAATCTCAGGCCCACTTGGGCCTCATGTTTGTGTGGATGCATCTTGGTGAGTAAAACACGAGCCTAATAAAAAGTAGATCATCGTGGCAGTTCATTTATTTTCCAGAAACATTTCTAATCATTTTATTTATTTTTTTAAAATTTTTGTCAGACCGATGTTAGTGGGAAATGAGACACAGCAGTCACTTTTCCAGCAGCGCCAACAGTGTGTTAATGTTTTTGGTTACAGTTTTTCTTTTTCTTCATTTGCATACATTTCCAAAACTCCTTCATAGATTCTCATCATACATAGTATGAATTATTATAAAGCTAAGACAAATCATTCCACAACATGCTTGCTTGTCCTTTCTATGACAAAAAAAAAAATATGTGTGTTTCTGGTCAGCCAACCGTCCCTGATTCTCATTGCCAACCCTAGCACTTTTTCCCTGCCCCACCCCACCCCCCAATTTTTTTTTTTTTTTTTATAAAACAAACAGCATTGCTGAAATTGATTTGTGCATCTAATTGAGCTGGTTTTGCCAAGTACTTTGAAGCACTTGAAATATTATTTGATTTATATATAATGTTTAAAAAATAAAAAAAAAAATGCCTAAAACCAGTGAAATAGGAAACACACATTTGTTTAATTTTTTTTTTGCCTTACCTTGGAGTCAAGGTCACAGTCATAGAAAATTTATGTTGAAGTTTTGGTTAAAGTTTCTTCAGCTGCTTTTATTTCTTAAACCTAATAGATTTTCTTCATACTTGAGATGTAGATTGAATTGTTTTAGCTTCATAATAATTCATCTGCTGGCTCAACCCTTTTACCTTGGTGTCATATTCACATTCATAGAAAATTTGCAATGAAGTTTTGATTAAAGTTTTTATTTACCTATATTTCCTAAATTCCTTGATAGATTCTTATCATACTTAGCATGAATCATCATAAAGCTAAGACTATTCATTCTATGACATGCTCACCCCTTTAACCTTGGATTCAAGGTCACATAAAATAGAAAAAATTGTGCTAAGGTTTTGGTTACCCTTTTTTCTTCTTTGTTTGTTAATATTTCCTAAATCCCTTGATGGATTTTCTTCATACCTGGGTTAAATTATTATGAACCTAAGACAATTCATTCTGCAACACACTTGTTCACCCCTTTTTACCTTGAGGTCATGGTCACAGTAATAAAAAATTTGCATTAAACTTTTGGTAATTTTTTTTCATTTGCTTATATTTTTTGAACCCATTGATGGATTTGCTTCATACTTTGGAGGACTCATTATGAAGATATTGTTCATTCTGTGACATGGTTTCTCTGCCTTTTGACCTTTTACAGCAATGCTATGATCATGGGGTTGATATGCAAACCCTGGTCCTTTGTTGTTGTTTTTTTATACATTCATTCATATTTTGTTTTTTCTTGGTTGTGATTGGTGAGACATAGGTGTTGCTTTTCTGGCAGCATTGGTGACAGTATCAATAAAGTCACAATGCTGTGTTAGTGTTTATGAAAGTCACATACATTGTATCTTTTTCAAAAGTTGCTGTATTCAATTGAAAGTTTAACAAAATAGTTCTATACATCGAAAGTTTTTGCTCCAGATATGCTAGGAGATCCATGGTAATAATGCCATTCACATTGCAGAAACAATGTGCTGCAGAATACTTAATGTTTTAATTTATTTCTTTTTCAGTTGCCTTATGTATGTCAGCTTCTATACTTTCTGACCAGAAAGGAGGATGTCAAGTTTTACAGAGTCAGGCAGCTTCTAGAACTGCAAAAGAAACTGGTATAGTTATAGAAAAAACTGTAATATTTCTTAGATTCATCTTGATTTACGGATCTACAGTATTCTTGCATTCTTATATATTTTCTTTATCCACCTTGTATGTAATGGGGTGGGGGGACATGGCTATGCCTATCTGTCTGTCCATAATCCAAGAGTTTGTTGGTAAACATTTTTGTTCAGGAGCACAACTCAAAAGTGGTTCAAGATATCTTTATGAAGGTTGGTACAAATTTTGGAATAGTGATCAACATATGTATTTTGCTATTCACAAGTCTGCAGTTTCAATATCTTTTGTTTTTGTTAGTATTTCTGTCCATCCATTTGTCCATTATCCACACATTTGTTCTGAGGGGAAAACTCCAAAACCATATAAGATATTTCTGTTACATATATTAGACTCATAGTCCAGATGTGCCTTTTGCTATTCACAATTCATCAGTTTCAATATTTGTATTGTTTTTGTCTGTCCATACATCCACACTTTCATTTCTGGGGGAAATATCCAAAACCTTTTAAGATATTTCTATGTAATTTGGTACACATGTTAGACTAGTAATGTAGGTATGCCTTTTGCTATTCACATTTCTTCAGTTTAAATATGTTTTATCCATTTGTTTGCCCATCAGTCTATCTGCACCTTTGTTTCTGAGGCAAAAATAAAAAAAAACAAGATATCTCTACAAAATTTGGTACACATTAGACAAGTGATGTAGCTCAGTGTTCCCGTTCACATAAAAATGCATATGAATGATGCAGCATAAAATGTGCAGTTTAAGTACAGAAACTGAAGCCTGGTACATGCACAAAAACTAAGTCTTAGAAACCATATTAGTAGCTGAGTATCAGTGTTACTCAGTTTCTACCAGTTTGTCAATGATAACTTGTCAATGATAACAAAGAAAACCAGATCAAACATGGCTGATATGTGCAATTTGTATGACACATATGATTGGTAACTTTGCTCTGATCGCCATATTGGTCATGAGGGTAGACCAGTTCCCTATCTCAACTGTACTGATGTGCTTTCAGTGCACAGTACAGATCTGGAAAAAAATCTTGGGTGGCATATGGGATTCCTAACTTTCAGATTATTGGAGGCATTGGTAATCCTTGGGAGTACAGTGGTCCCCCTCTTATAAGGCCACCACTTCTGCATCAGGAAAGTGGCCTTATAAGAGGGGTGGCCTTTCTACAGGGGGATCACACAGATGTCAGTAATAACTACATATATATAAAGTATGAAAGGCCTAACTGATTTTTAGATATTTAATATTTTCAATTAAAAATCACAGGAATGTTATCAGGTTATGGACTTAATGTGATAAAACTAGTATCAGTGTTATTTTTTTAGAACATTAAGAATAATCATCAATCATGGTGCAAAACCACCTTGTCAGTATATCTGGCTGTAACTATCCCTCTACATTCTTCGATTCCATTTTCCCACTCGCTGCAGTTGAATGTATATTGACAATGTTTACTTGAATCTTTCTTACATCAGATTTCTTAGTAGTGTCAAAGGACTCTCCCTCTTTTCATTTAACCAAATTACTTTCACTTTTCATTCTAAACTGAGAATGTCTGATGACATATTGCACTTTTTTCAACAACTTATTCCTTCATTGGCAATTTGTAGTTATCACACGAGATGCTTAGTGTTTACAAACGAAGTGAGCTTGTCACATGATCAACTTTTTTTTTTTTTTTTTTCCCACTTTGGTACTCAGTTATGTACATTTCATAAGCTATGAGAGGGAAGCCACACAGATTAACATACCATTTTACTCTCTTTTGACCGGATGTCACGCTAACCTGAGCTGAACAATACTGTGCTTCTCAACAGTTAGCTTTTGTCATCTTGATAATTATCGGTGGTAATAATAGCCGGTAATTATCAAAGTGACAAAACCTAACATCTAAGGAACACACAGCAGTATGGATAATCAGATTACTTACCTCTTTGTATGGATTAAAGTTACTTCATCAGCATGTTGGAACAAATGTCAGTGTGTTGAGTAATCAATAAATATTAGTGAGATTTCTATTTGTAAACAACCATTATGTGGATGCTCGCAAGAGGTAAATTTGACAGTTTTTGCACTAACATGCTGGCTGCATTCGAGGGGTGACCCTCCTTGAGGGGTACTTTTGAATATAAACTTGTCTGTGTCAAGGGATTCTGACCATATAAAGTGGGTGGCAGCTGGTCAGGGGGGCTGTTCACTTTATTTTTATTAAAGAAAAATTAGACTAATTTCATTGTGAGGAAAAAGTTTAAAACATGAAAACTTTTATAATATTTGGAGCTGTTAAAAACTTATTGCTGAATCCATTTGTCTGTGTATCATTCATCCACCATTCACACTTTCTTTCTGAAACAAAAGTCATGATGGCTATCACTTCCCTATATACTTTGTAAATATGAACTTCCTATATATAAAATCTCTGACAGATCATTCTGTCTCCTAACAAATGTTTTGGCTGGGCATGGGGATATAGATGACTCCTTGATTTTTTATTTTGCCCATCCTCCAGCACCACCCATTAACATTTGCTTGTCTGGCCCATAACTTTGTAATAGTTGGAGAGATTTGATGAAACTTTGCTGAAGTATGTATCATGACTAGATAGTATGCCATGTATCATGACTAGATGGTATGCCATGTATCATAGCCACTCCTTGTCATGAGGTTATGGTCTCTTCAGGGGAAAATTGTAATTCTTTGGCTGGTATCTTTGTTCAGAGTATAACTTTTGATTGACACAAAGATATTATCCTCTGAAACTGGCAAAATATTTTAGTTCCAGTAAGTCATTCAAATACTGATTGTACCTCCATATACTGACCATTAACTTTTGAGCAATGCTGGAATCTGGAACACTTAAGCTTTTTCGCTTATTCACCATTACAGACATTACCACTGGATCCATAAATGTGAAAGCAGGATTTTGTGTCGAATACAGTATTATCATACATTTCATTCCATCAGTCTTCTGATTTTTGATTGGTAAATAAACAGTGCTGCATCTAGGATTCCAATGGTGGGGGATATTGTGCCCACCTGTCCTCCAAATTTTGGGGGGACATGCAAAATTTCAAAAGGAAAAGGAAAAATACTAAATAGTACTTAATGCACTAGTAGTGGTAAAATAAAATAATATGTGATAATCTTATTTGCTATGCCAGTTTTGCCAGTGTAACTTTCGTTGTCTGCACTGCACTATCATCTTTTCCTTGGATCCTTATATTATTGTTATAATGTTTTGTCAGGTAAACAAACATTTACATGTTTGAATATCTGGTTCACCTGAAATGAGCTGCAACATGGAATTTTCCATTCCAGATCTTGCTATGATTTAAAGTTAGTGTTAACTCGATATCTGCTAGAGTTTATTATAATAATTCCCATGTTTTCTGAATTCTTTTTCTTTTCAAACAAATAATTTGTTGAATAAATGCCAAATTGTGTATTTCTGCAAGTTTTTCATGCCAGAAATTTAGTCACTTTTGTCATAAATTCAACCTCGAAAATATGTTATACTAAACTAATGGCTATCAATGACTCTGCATTGCAACTTGGCAGGCTACTACACAACCTGAATGTTTTCATTGCCGAAAGTGGTGTTTTAAAATGGAAATAGCTGCTATCTTAAAGTCGTTAGGCAAAAGAAAAAATATTTATGTTTCCAATCAGCCTACTGACCCTGTTTCTCATTGCCTACCCTAGCACTTTTTTCCCCCAAGGTTTTTTATTAAAAAAAAATCACATTGCCCAAATTGATTTGTGCATCTAATACCTGCCTACCCTAATTTTAAAACCAGTGCAATAGGAAACGTACATATTTTTTTTGTTTTTTTTTGGCCTTATTGCTTTTAGTGACTTTGGCCATTGCTCAAGCCAACATAGACATAAACAAATGTGCAATAAAGAAAAATAGCAGGAAGATTTTTTTTATTTATCCCTGATGATAGATCACATCCAGGAGTCAAGATTTGGGGGATAAATTGTGGGAAACCCATGATACCGCACTCAAGGTACAACCCTGAATAAATTTTGGATTTTTTAAAGAGAGTTGCTGACAATTAAATCTGGTTCATGGAGATAACAGTACTGATGCAAATGGTGGATGTCATGTAAACATTGGCGTGTGGTAGTTGCATCTAGCTACTGAGAATGGAGATGCTAGTTGCCTTATCATCTTGTAATAAAGCAATCCCGATTTAAATTGCTTTGATAGTGGTAAAAAAGAGCATAAATCAATTAATCCGTATTTGATTTCTCAGTTCATATAATATAACTTTGCCCAAGCAAAGGTATTATGGGAAAGTGATTTAGGTGTAGCAGGGGTATGAAAATTTTTTGGCACCCAAATGATTGAAGTTTAGCAGGTGTATGAAAACATAGTGGCACCCAGGTTTTCAAATTGATTTAGGTGTAGCAGAGGCATGAAAACAAAGCAGCAACCAGGTTTTGAAAGATCAACATGTAGTGCACCTGCCACGTATTGGCCTTGGGCGAACTCTGGGATCTGCGTGACAATTTTGGGGAAAAAGGTTGCCTCAGATATTGCTTTAAGTGATTCATTAATCTGGATTCCTAGTTAATCCATTTGAAAAGTTTGATAAGATTAGCAAGGTTTTGCTCTATTTGAAGTCTCTCTTGGAAATAATGAAGGAGTTACATGATATAAAACATTGCATGGACTAGTACTCATGTATGCAGATGTGTGAACCCATAATACCCACATTTTCACAACAAAGGAAACAAAGATTGCTTTCCATTGATGATATGAAAATATAACATTGCTGATGGGAGATAATTCAAATCAACATGGAATTCTTAATTTGTAGGTTGCTTTGGAACTGTGCAGAGATGCCAACCATTCTGATTTTTGGCAGAATAATTTACCTCAACTTATGTCATTACAATCACTTCTGTTAGATTCGGATTTTCAGGTCCGACCTAATTTTATGTAAGTGAACTGAAACTTGATCTCTGGTATATCTAGATCATAGAAATGCTTGTAATGTCTGATTGTAATTCTTTTGCAAAAGCATACTTAAGCAACTGTTTCACAAAAACAACTGAATATTGACCAATACAAAATCATGCCAGCTTAACACCCTGATTAACCAGGGAAAGTTCAAGACATTGAATCTTGATGAGAAAATGTGCTACAGACATTCTAAATGGAATATGCAAGGCGTTAACATTGGATGAATACCAGGCCTTTGCAGTCTTTTCTTGATGGACTTCATTCTGTCACTTGGTGATAAAGATGACTGTAGGAAGCATGTTTCAGCCATAAACCTCTTAAATAGGTAAGATTTAATGTTTAAAATAAATTGTTGGATAAAATTAGGAGTATTCCTATGTTTTGTTTCCGATCCTGTAAAGCTGACATTCTTATTTCACATGAGTAATGGTTGGCATCTCTTGATGTGCTAATAATCTATTAGAGTTATACTGAGTAGTTTACTTCTTGCTCAGTACATCACTTGTTTTATAGATTCCACAGCCGTACCTTTAATCTCGGCACATCATTTATTTTACAGGGTCCACAGCCATACCTTTAATCTCAGCACATCATTTATTTTACAGGGTCCACAGCCGTACCTTTAATCTCAGTACATCATTTATTTTACAGGGTCCACAGCCATACCTTTAATCTCAGTACATCATTTGTTTTACAGGTTCCACAGCCATACCTTTAATCTCAGTACATCATTTGTTTTACAGGGTCCACAGCCATACCTTTAATCTCAGTACATCATTTGTTTTACAGGGTCCACAGCCATACCTTTAATCTCAGTACATCATTTGTTTTACAGGGTCCACAGCCATACCTTTAATCTCAGTACATCATTTATTTTACAGGGTCCACAGCCGTACCTTTAATCTCAGTACATCATTTCTTTTACAGGTTCCACAGCCATACCTTTAATCTCAGTACATCATTTGTTTTACAGGGTCCACAGCCATACCTTTAATCTCAGTACATCATTTGTTTTACAGGGTCCACAGCCGTACCTTTAATCTCAGCACATCATTTGTTTTACAGGGTCCACAGCCATACCTTTAATCTCAGCACATCATTTGTTTTACAGGGTCCACAGCCATACCTTTAATCTCAGCACATCATTTGTTTTACAGGGTCCACAGCCATACCTTTAATCTCAGTACATCATTTATTTTACAGGGTCCACAGCCATACCTTACTGGACTGTTACTAATCTACAAACATTATCATCCAGGACTCTTGTCTGTTGTTATCAACAGGAATTACAAGGTAATTGAATTCATAGATACATGAAAGGTTTGTCTTAATGATTATGAAGCCATATTTACAGTTCATGTATATATCAACATAGAAATGTCTTCTGTACTAAACAATTTATTATACACATGCATAAAAAAGTGTTTTTTTACCCCCAGAATATGACATGAAGTTATGTCTTCATACTTAGTGTGGTTTTGGAACTCATTTGAGAATTTTTTTAAAAATAGGCTGCAAAAAGGTAATTTTTCTTTGACCCTCCTATAACTCGAGGTGTACTTTGCAAATCAAATCTGTCTGTAAGGGATGACTTGTCATCAGTGAGCCGGAGTTGCACTTTGGAAAAATAAACAAGTCAAACTGGATAGATAGATAGGGAAAATAAAGAGAAAACTTGTGTAAAAGAAACATAATTATATTATTGAGTGGAATGTCGCAAATAAATTGACTACTTACATTTTGTCCATCTTCATGTAATAAAATCCATAGAAGTCCATGATGCTTGACATTTTAAATCCATGAATTCTATTATATGTCACATACCAATATAAATAGTAGTCCAGAATGATCCAATTCACAATATATTATAATATGTTAATTCTGTATGTCTTACAAAAATAAACATTGAAAGAAAAGTTGACACTTTTGTGATTCACGGTATCATATCAATGTCACTGTCTAATGTCATCTAGTAGAAAACCCAGGAATTCGTCTTGGTCATCATATTCATCGTCCAACTCTGATTCCTCATCTGTACTGTCATCTGCTGGTGCTTATTTGGAGATTGAACTTGGGTTTTGTAAGTGATACTTTAAGTATACATTCTCCAAAATCTATTAGAGGATATGCTGTGACTGAACAGGTGTCAATTGTGCAGCATGATCACACGGAGTTCAAATAACCACCATCTTTTACTTGGCACTGAACCAGTATCAGATTCGCAACTCAATGAAAGGGTTGTTAACTGGGAAAACAAACCTACGGGATTAAGGTTGGATGCACACAGGGAGCTATAGCACTCTAATTGACATTGAACAGGTATCAAATTCATGACTCAATCAAAGGATTATCAACTGGAAAACATTATGAGTATTGCCTTTACAAGCAAAGGGCTTATTGGTCCACTTAAAATATGAATCAAAACTTTTATTGCATCAAACACAAACTGTGTTTATGCAGCAAAACAAAATATAATACAAATATGGGTTGTTCAGACTTGCATGAAAATGGAAGCAATATGCTTACTAGTAAACACTCACGTTAAATAACATTGATGGACACTTCACTTTGCAGCAGGTAATTTTTCATTTAATATTTTCAAATTATTAAAATCCAAATAAATGTAGATACAAGTACATGTATTGTGTAATGAATACTGCAATGAAACAGTTAAACACAGCATACCATATATGCATTTCTGGATGGGAATAGTAGCATGAAAACGTATAAATATTTGAATCTACAGCATTTGTACATACCGCAGACATCTAGAGTTTCCAATATTACCCCTAGATTTATCACATTTTTTGTATGTCACTCTTATAAGATGACCCCCTACTCCGCATGAATAGAACTTTCAGTAAAAAAAGCATTGACTTATTAGCGAGTATATACTGTATTTATTTTGAAACATTTTCATCCCAGAAGAAGTAACGGCTATTCCAGAAATGATGGTGTGGGAGGGTCAGATGCCACTACAATTAAAATATTATATCTGGTGGGTTATTTTAAATTTACAAAATATGCATGATGGGGTCCAACTGATTTTTAATTTATGCCTGGTGGTGATTTTTGGCATATGATGCAATTGATATTGACCTGAAATTGGTATAAAAGGGCAACTTGATCAAAAATAAACTTGTGCGTTCAACGAAGTATCCTCTGACCCTTCCCACCCCATTTTAGATAATTTGGACATTTATGTTGGGGTGTATGGTCAGAATGCATTGCCTATTGAAAAGTTTGAATTTGACGACATGGCGCGATGTCGGCATAGTTTAGCCACTTACTAGCAGGCCTCACAAACTTAAACAACCTTACATCGAGCCATACCTGTATCAGATCAATAGGAGGAGGATTTATTTTCTCAGAAATTGTGAGTATAGCATTCATTATGTGTTTAATTTGATAACAGATGAGACGAAACTACAGTGTTTATGAAATTTGACCTGGTACTCACCATTTGCATTGCTAGTCACGTGACTTCCCAACTCTCGCAACCTGTACATGATATCAGAGGTTCAATAGTCACGTGATACCAGCGAAAAACCCCCTTCCAATGTTGTTGTATAAAATATTCGAAAATATTAAATGAAAGTCATGTCATGTTTGTAAAAAAAACGAAAGGACACATAATTCTCAACATATTTATTCAGAGAACAACTACCAGACACCTTTCAATATCACATCAACCTGGAGAAAGCCAGATTCAGCAAGCAGAGAGCACATGTCAACACAGTAGTCACATGAGACCAACAAAAATATCATTGACACATACTCTCTGCTTGATGAGACCTAAAATGGGATAGGGAGGGTCAGAGGAAACTCGAACTATGGAGGCTCAAACAAATTTGTTGTCTCAACGCAAAAACAAGCCATCTTAGGGACTGCCTTTTATCTTAAGATGCATTCATGCTAGGTTGAATTTTGCAAATAAATTGCATGCACAGTGGTGCTTAATTACATATATATTTCATCCAAGATGGGAGTTGATATTAATTATATTTTATGCCTGGTGGGTGAAAATAAAAGTGCCGTCCAACTCCCCCCATACCATTATTTCTGGAATAGGCCTAACATGATTTAACTAGATGTGTAAACATTAACGCATACTAAAGTGCAAGTTGTATCAGAACAAGCAAAGTGTACATTTACCTATCCATACCAGAAAATAGTATGGCTGGAATTGATCTCTAAGCTAAGTGTAGCAGCTGTTAATCAACTATCGCATAACAGACATTTCAATGACAATTCACTGACCTGGATGTGGATGTTTAGCTAATCATATTTTGGACTCCACATATTTGAGTTGGTCAATTAGTCAGGCAGAAACTCGGTCGGTCACCCATGAGACATCAACTACATAACATTCCATTTCAAATCATTATATCTCCCTTGTCCTCTGTCAGTCACCATAATTTCAAGGAGTGAACCCAGCATTTTAAAGAAATAGTTATGCTAATTTGTGGGCAGAATATTAACTAGTCCCTTACTATCATGAGTTTCACTTTGGTCCCAATTAGGATGAGGGATATGATGTTGATTCTTTGATGAAAACTTAGTCTTAATAAACATTTTGTATAGTTCTAAAATTGTCTTTAATAGGTAGGCACTGCTGTATAATAGCAAATATGTATAACCAACTTCATAATATATATTTGTGTTTTGCAGTCCTTTTTCCCAACATATGATAGAAAATGGAGTGCTATGGTACGCCTGATTCAGGAGAAAAGCAACCCACTGGAGAGAAGTCAGAATGATACTGTATTGGAAAGACTTCAACCAAAACTGGACACTTCATACTTGGCAACTGTGAGTAAACATTTGGATATATTTAATTTAAAGAAAGAGGCAAATATGGGTGCACATTCAAGACTTTTTTCATTTTCTTGGAATATCAGCTTTATGTAATACCTTGGATTTTTATGGCATTCATTTCCTGTCCAAATCACCAAACTGTAAAGAATATTATATGTAGTTGGGTTGATTATTGAAAGATACATCCAGATATTAAAACCACTCGACAAATGTGAAAAAGATCGACATTTATCAAATTTTTTTTTGACATGACAAATAATTACTTTCCTCAATGTTTGTGTAATTTGTATTCAAATAAAATGATGATTTTTCCAGAATATGTTGTTTGGAAGAATAATATCGCTATTGTATACTGGTGCACCCAGTAAGTTCAATGCCAGTCAGAAATGGGCTAGGTAAACTAGATTACATATAAATATTTGTTGCTTGTAAATCAAGAACATGTACATGTCAATGTTCCAGTGTACAAGTACCCCCACCCATTTTTTTATTTTTTTCAGCAATTTGCATAATTTCCTATTAGAGGATTTATTCAACATTAAAAAATGCCAGTGAAAAATTGGTTATGTTCTTAGATTTCTTGAAAAAAAATTATGTAAAGTTTTCCATGTAATACATTTTGGCTATGTATACAGTAAAGGAGCAGAGCTATCGCTTATATTATCACAGTTGGAGCAAGTTTTCTTGATGTAAGAGACCTAGGCCAAATATATAAAGCGTCAACCCAATGATTGACCAATAACCCTTATTCAGAGACTTGTGATACCTTTCAAGTTGTGTATACTGTGAAACACTTGCTCCTACTCTGTACTTGCTATCAGATGTGCACAAGTTTCATCCATACTTTTTATGTTCTTCCAACATTTGGCATAGTATTGCTTGAAATGTTTGAACCAACTGAATATCTTAAATGGGATAGTGACCAATGTATAATTGTTGGTCCATCACCTCTTGGATTAAAATTACTGGTTTAAGGATTCAACATCTGTGGACAACTGTAAACATTGTCTTGTCAGACAAAGGTAATATTGAATGAAGATCTGATATGTACCATTACAACTATCCATGCACTTACATTCATTTTATTGCATCCACAATGCACTTTCATTCATTTTTTACTCTATCTGCAGTCCACAATGCATATATATCATTACGTGGCGCTAAATAGCCTCACAGTGCTGGTGCGCTGTTAAACCACAATCAATCAATATACCATTACAACTATCCATACACTTACATTCATTTTACTCCATCTGCAGTCCACAATAAATATATACCATTACAACTATCCATGCACTTACATTCATTTTACTGCATCCACAGTCCACAATGCACTTACATTCATTTTACTCCATTGCAGTCCACAATGCATATATACCATTACGTGGTGCTAAATAGCCTCACAGTGCTGGTGCGCTGTTAAACCACAATCAATCAATCAATCAATCAATATACCATTACAACTATCCATACACTTGCATTCATGTTACTCCATCTGCATTCACAATACATATGTGCCATTAAAACTATCCATACACTTACATTCATTTTACTCCATCTGCAGGCCACAATGCATATATGCATAGAGATTTTACAGACTTTTCCATACTATCATAAAGTTTATAGACTTTTTTTCTCTTGCATTTTCTTTACTTAATACTAATTATAATGCCCCTATCTGGTGGAAATGAGCTGTGTTTAAAAACTGAATATTATGTTTCTTATTAGAAACATATGTAGGAAGAATTCATCACAGTCTTGATCATCAACCAATTATCAATCATTACACATTGATAATAATCATTAAAAGTGACAAAATTGAGAACAAAAACTAATTCAAGGTGGAATTAGTTCTCTACAAAACTTCTCTGATTATTACATGTAGTACAGTCATTGCTTATTAGTACAGGTGAAACATTCCTTAGTTTATGTTACAGCTTGATTTTTATTTTTGTGTGGGCTTAATATAATGCAATGTATAAACCTTGTTTGTACTATTTAAAATTGTTACTAATTTGTGTCCAGAAATTTAAAGAGTCTGGATATTAAGGTAAATGATGTTAATTTAAATTTTAAAATAAAAAGTTTGAGGATGAAGGCATCAACTGAATTCTTTAGTAATGACACCCAAAATACATTAGATACAAAATAACTACATTTTTAGTAAGAGCTACTAATATTTGAACAGAGTATCATGATTTATTGCAATTTTTAAATTTGTTTCTTCACAGGCCAGTAAGAGGAGGAAGTTGGATTGTATTCCAGATATTCACTCCAATGCATCAAGGGCTGACTTAGTCAAAGGGGGACTCAGTAAACTGAATTTACTCAATGGGACTGTGATACCATTTGTTCGTATCTCCACTTTTGAAAAGTTGCTTGAAAGCATTGATAAAATAGAAGTAAGTGCCAGAGTTGTACTTAAATACTTTATTTCAGCATTATTAAACTTTCATGAATTAATTTTATTCTGGATTTTTTTTCAAGCCCCACATGGCAGAAGCTTGACATTAGCAATCACTTTGGTGTGTGTTTATGTCCATCTGTATGCTTTTCCACACTATAGATTAAGATAATGTTAAAGTTTTAGATTAAGGTCAACATTTTTTACTTTCCTTTTATGTATGAATTTTCTTGCTAAATAAAAGGCATGCATGTCAAAATGATGTCTTTTGTTACAGCAGGAAAGTTTGCAAATTACATGTGAGTGGTATGTATAAATGTTGTATTATTTTGACTTTATTGTTGAGCCTGTCTTGTTGAAAGCTTGTCATAGTGATTACTTGTGCATCCATGTGCATGTCCCTCCATCCATACTTACATCTGTCTTTCTGTTCATATGTCTGACCATCAATACACTTGTCCACATACTAGATTAACCTCAATGTTAACGTTTTTTACTTTCATTTTGTTTCATTGCCATTTTACCCCACCTTCTTCAGATTTGGGATATAGCTTTAGTATACACTTATCTGTATCCAGCAGAGCTGTTTACTGCTACATTTTCACTATAGTCTTTATGGAATATTTCCCAAAAATATGGGCTATGGTTTAAGGTATCAGTTTTACTGGCAGTCTTTTCCTGCAAAGATGCTCATTCCAGTGTTCTAATAATTTATTAGGCTGTTCAGGTCTAACACCGAAGCACATAAGAATCTTACTGCACTCAAATCAAACATGTTTGGACTTTAAGAAACTACTGATAGACATATTTCAGGGTATTACCAAACAGGTCTGATCTAGCTAAATAAGTACCACATTATCGAAGCTTGGTGGAGGGCTTGGCATGCAGGCCATGGCCAGCTTCTTGTTTTTTACTAGTGAACAGTACAAGAAGTTGTCGCAAATAAAAATTGGTACCCTCTTTAAAGATTATAGCTTTGGATTTTCTTTTCAGTGAAGACAAACAAAGACTAGAGGTTATACAAATATTCTCATACTCAAACTGAGACCCCACTCAAAATTCTAACATTTGATTGGTCAATGCTTGGACATTAGCCAATCAGATGCCAGTATCTTGAGTATTGTTAGAGTTTGAGGATAAAATTGTTTTTCTATTATCTCCAGGTCTGGAAAAAATCTCTTTTATGGGCTATGAATCAAGGGCAGAAGCACAGTTTCTAAACATATTTTAAATTTTTCCTTTGAATACTTTCCCCAATCACAATAACATTAGGGATATAAGCCTGCTACCTCCCGAATCCAGCTCTACTAAAAGACAATTATATAGACAAAGAGCAATAACTCTTGCCCATTACCTCCCCTTGCCACCACTAGGTGTTGCCAGTTTTTAAGCTTTGGTTCTGTACACAACACATACAGAATAAGCCTCCTGTTTAATTCAAGTCTTTATGTGTAAAATTCAAGCCATCCATTCAAAATTTTGGATTTATTTGGATTATTATTGATTCATAAGCAGGTAGTATACTTTATTTTTGCATCAAATACATTACCCAAACACATTAATGTTAGGAATTACTTCTGCTACCTCTGGAATCAAGCCCTCCCATAGACTTGAAAAGTTTCCCTGTCGATACTTTGTATAGACAATGGGGGGTAACTCTTATAGATAATCTCCCCTTACCCCACTTAGGTGGTGCTCCATATATTGGATCTAGTCAGTTTTAACATTCACTGTATCCTGTCATCAGGCCTTTGTGAATCTGTGGATTTCTATTTTTTCTGTTAGCCATCCAACAATGTTTTGTGGTGGTACAGTAAGTTAAACAATCACCCTGTGTAGTGTATACTACATTTTTGAGTTTTTCTGTGAATTTGTCAATATTTTTACGAATTTGTTACCAGTTATGAACTGGTTATTAACAGTTGGTAACTCCATATTCACCTCTGTGTAGTATCACAGTACACTGTTTTCATTGATAGGTTCGCCTATTCACACATTCAATTCTTGTGATATATTTAATATATATTTATAATATTATCAGTGTCTCTTTAATTGCCGTTTCATTTTGTCCTTGTCAAAACGTTGGGTAACTGTTTTCACATGCGACTTGCAGACTGTTGTTGATTTACGATGTCTGTTGGCAACGTGCATTCATAATCTATATTCGATAGCAATTATCTCACCTTGTATTTACACCTTGTGTGTGTTATTCTTTATCTTTTCAGATAGCGATAACATGACTATTAAATGTAAAAAGTGCAGGTAATTTAAGGTGGTGGAAGACCATCATGAATTGTGCAAAATGCTCATTATCCAAGGTGTGCTCTCTGGTTAGAAGACATATGGTCCAGTGTTCTCCAAAAACATCTCAAGAGGAAGGAAAAAAAGAGCTTGTTCCAAATCTAGTGAACAAGATATTTTAAGTTTACATCCTACATCTGACTTGTTATCTAGTTTAGCTGGGAATGTGGGAATGCCTCCCCCTCCACCAGTTAAATTGCCTCGCACTGAAAAGGAAATAGAGCAACCTGATGCCAGCAGAGATCTAGAATTGAGGATTATCAATATGTCGACAAATGAGTAAGACGAAGTTGCGTCGGACAAATCTAGGCAACCCTTTTGGTATAGGTCCAGCTCCCTGCCCGGGCATGATATAGGTGACGAAGCTGGGCATATGGGAGTGTTTTTTATTCTGCCGGTCAACCCAGCCAGCCTCTTTCTTATGGGGATTCATTTGCCACTCTGGCTGTCAACCCACCCGGCCAGCAGCCCGGCCGACAAGCTACCTACAGTAATATTTTTGCAGTCCAGGCTGTAGACTGATCCATCCAGCCATTCAGACACATTAGACATGGTACAGGTTCAGTTTTCAAACATCATTTGTCTGTACCAGCAGCGATGATGTCTTTTGCAGTCTTCAATACCTGGAATGGCCAGTCAGCTGGATGGCTGTCCAGCCGACCTTCCGGTCATACAACCGACCCAGCCACACCCATAATGCTGGTTCAACACTCACAAGTGCAACAGTCTATCCAGCCATGCCAGCCAGCTGTCCCGCCCCGACCATTCGTGCCATCCCAGCCGACCCAGCAAGCCACAACAGACCATCACCTTAGGACACATGAGGTTAAGGATGTTCCAAGACCACCTTTTATAGCCTTCGTGTTCGACAGATTCCCAGCAATGCACACTGATAATGCATCATCATCTTTACCTTATGGTATGACATACCCCGGGACATACCCCCTGGAGGAAGAGGACCCTCAAGTCGATGACCATTCTGACCCTACAATGGAAAGAACTTAATTCAGTTTCAAAGCTGCCATATAGGAGATTTTTCTAATTTTACCCTCTGCGGGCTACAAATACAGCATATAAAGTCAAGTCAATGGATCAGAACAAAGAGGAAGTACATCCATCCTTCAGAGTCTTACCCCATTCTTTGAAGATTGTGGAAATAACTGATCACTTATATGAAAAAATCAGCAATCCAGGTAATAATAGACCCTTTTCTTCGGCAAGGCAACTATCGGCCGCCTTTTCTCTGTATTGGTACAGGTATCACAGTAACACCTATCATATGAATTTTCCCAGCCTCGATAAAGATTTTACAGCTGTCGGTATGTTTTCCCCTCTATATTACAAGGTGGAAAGACAAGTTTTCACTGCCACTTCTAAACTGGTATGCAATGTGGTTTCTATCTCCTCTCTCTTGGACTTGGCCTCTCTGGCTGTTTACCGCTTGTCAGAGGAGGCCAGAAACAATCATGCTTGGGATGTGATTGGTCATTAATCTCCAAAGAAATTAATATGGCAGCCAATCACGTGATGACTAATGCCCTAACAGTGTCCTGTACTTTAGACTTAATACGAAGGGATACTCTACTGCGTTTCGCATCGCTCAAACCACACCACTTACCGACTTTGCGCTCCGTTCCTTTTGGGTCCCCACTCGTGTTTGAAGGTCATATTGAAGAAATTCGAAAAAACAGGCGACACAGGAGTTGCCTTTGCAGTTGCCTGTACAAAATCTGTTCTCAGCTCGCCCTCATCATGACCAGCCTCAGAGATATGATAGAAGCTATACTCAGATGCTGCAAAGTTATAGGGGTCGAGCGAGCAATAGGAGATCATCTCGCCCTATTTCTCGCAGACAGGCCAGGAGGGAAGAGAGAAAACAGCTTTTCTCCTCCTCTAGGCCTCCCAATTCCAAAAAATGACTTGTACCCTCTCCTGCCCCCTGGCAACCCTCTGGTGGGTGCCAGGCTCCTTGTGTTCCACAATTCATGGATCAAATTATTCCCTCCCAATGAGTGGTTACTACAATTAGTTTCAGAGGGGCTCCACATCTCATTTAGCTAGCCCCCTCCCCTCTCATCCGTCCCCTTCATGATGGAGACTCCGACTGATCCCATGAAGGCAGACGTATTGCAAAAGGAGATAAAGACATTACTAGATAAAAGGACAGTAGAGATCATTTGCAAACTTGCATCCTCAGGTTTTTACTCAAGGCTGTTCTTGGTCAGGAAAGCCAACGGGAAGTTGCACCCAATTATAGACTTAAGCAGACTCAACACATTCATAAAAGCCCCAAAATTCAAAATGGAAACGGCGAGGTCTGTCCATTTGTCAGTATAAATACTGAATAAGCCTGGACCTTTCTGACGCTTACTTCCACATTCCTATCCATGCAACATAAAAAAATTCCTGCACTTTGCTTACAGAGAAGTGGTGTATCAGTTTTGCCCTACCATTCAGTCCTCATCCTCAGTCTACCGCTTTTACACAAATATTGGACTCCATCATCACCCCTCTTCCGGATGACCTCCTCATCCACGATGTCAGCATACTTGGATGACATTCTACAAAAGCACCTGGTAAGTTCAGTTTTGCTCCACGACATGCACAACCTTTTTTGCCTCCTTCACAGTTTAGGGTAGATAATGAATATGGACAAGTCAGCTCTTGTCTCTTCCTAAAATTCATTCATCTGGGTATGGAGTTCCTCACCCATATAAACCTAGTTTGTCTTCCTCCCAAATGCATAGATCATATTGTTCTTATGTCAAAGACCGCTTCCTCCACAAAATTTATCACAGTGAAGGAGTTTCTTCAACTTCTCAGCCTATTCAGTGCAGCAGTGGATCTCATGGATCTCAGTCGCATTATACATACACCATTTACAGATCTCAACATTATGACAGCAGACAACAGCCGAATCAGTCTAGGAGGCAATCTTACAGGGGAGGTGAGAAACCAAGTTTCTCTACCCCCCAATCGTCCTGCTTCCTGATGTTGACTCAACATCTGCACTGCCCATAGACAGGCAACCGGTGGGTGCCCAGACTCCTGCTTTCCAATCACGGTGGATCAACCTATTTCCATAATACAGCAGGTGACCCAAGTCATTTCGGAGGGGCTTTGGATTTTGTTTATCCAACCCCCTCTTCTTTCTTCCTCTCCCATTCTAACGGATGTGCCATCAGATGGGGAGAAGGACCATATTTAATCAGCAGGAGATACAGTTGCTCATGGACAAACGGGCGATGGAGGTTATACGAAAGCAACAATCTACATGGGGTTCTATTCACGCCTCAACAAATTCAGTCTTCTGCCGAAGGGATGAGTACGCAATCGGTCTCAATCTCACAGATGCATACTTTCATGTTCCTATTCACCCGGCATCACGAAAGTTTCTTTGGTTTCCTTACCACAACAAAGTTTACCAATTTTGTGTCCTTCCCTTTGGTCTAAATATCGGCCCCAGGGTATTCACGAAAATTATGGATTGCACCGTCACCTTGTTCCAGTCGACGACAGTGGTGGCGTTTCTGTACGGTCTCCTAAAAAAACATATGGTTAGTGCTTTAAGATCGAAGCCATCGCTTAACAGGTTTGAGGCAGCTGCTCCCAATTTTGGTGCTGTTTTTAATGATATATGTATTCGTTGACTGTCTTTGTCTACGTTATGGTGTTCATCATGCATTGACTGTTCTGTTGGAATGTGTTTCTCCATTTATTTCTTTCGGAAATGAGAACTATTAGATTTTTTCTCAGTTGTCTTGTCCCAATGGTACAAGCCCCTTTGTTGTTGAACATACTGCCATCACATGATACCGACCAGTCCACCCATTTATGCTATGATGGACCCGCATTAATTGCATTAAATCACCACTCCTCGGCGCTCCATACTATATTGTGCACTAGACTAAACAACCTTGGATGACATTCATCTTCACTTAAATGTAAACGGCAGCAAAATAAGAAATGTTTTTCAAAGCTGGCCAGCTTAGAACAGGAACAAAAAATTCCTGTTATCTAAATATCAGCCCCAGGGTCTTCACCAAAATTATGGATTGTGCCTTTTGTCATTTCCTTCACAGCAATTTGAAAACTCAGCTGTTAATTTTAACAATTTAATTCAAATTCCTCTTCAGTCATCAATCTTTAGTTTAATTTGCGGATTACCTTTATATTTTGACTGTAACTATATAGGATTCACAGCAGATGAAAGTCAGTAATAGTCTACATCCTTCAGCACAATGTAGAATGGTCCTGATTACACCTACAGTACCTGGCACAATGTAGAGTGGTCCTGATTACACCTACAGTATCTGGATCAATGTAGAGTGGTTCTGATTACATCTACAGTATCTGGCTCAATGTAGAGTGGTCCTGATTACATCTACAGTACCTGGCACAATGTAGAGTGGTCCTGATTACACCTACAGTACCTGGCACAATGCAGAGTGGTCCTGATTACACCTACAGTACCTGGCACAATGTAGAGTGGTCCTGATTACACCTACAGTACCTGGCCTGGAAATAGAGTGGTCCTGATTACACCTACAGTACCTGGCCTGGAAATAGAGTGGTCCTGATTACACCTACAGTACCTGGCCTGGAAATAGAGTGGTCCTGATTATACCTACAATACCTGGTCTGGAAATAGAGTGGTCCTGATTATACCTACAGTACCTGGCCTGGAAATAGAGTGGTCCTGATTGCACCTACAGTACCTGGCCTGGAAATAGAGTGGTCCTGATTACACCTACAGTACCTGGCACAATGTAGCGTGATCCTGATTACACCTACATTACCTGGCCTGGAAATAGAGTGGTCCTGATTACACCTACAGTACCTGGCCTGGAAATAGAGTGGTCCTGATTACACCTACAGTACCTGGCCTGGAAATAGAGTGGTCCTGATTACACCTACAGTACCTGGCCAGGAAAAAGAGTGGTCCTAATTACACTTATAGTACTTGGCCAGGAAATAGAGTGGTCCTGATTACACCTACAATACCTGGTTTGGAAATAGAGTGGTCCTGATTATGCCTACAATACCTGGTTTGGAAATAGAGTGGTCCTGATTATACCTACAATACTTGGCCTGGAAATAGATTAGTCCTGATTGCACCTACAGTACCTGGCCTGGAAATAGATTAGTCCTGATTGCACCTACAGTACCTGGCCTGGAAAAAGAGTGGTCCTGATTACACCTACAGTACCTGGCCTGGAAATAGAGTGGTCCTGATTACCTACAATACCTGGCCTGGAAATAGAGTGGTCCTAATTACACCTACAGTACCTGGCCTGGAAATCGGAAGTCAAGCTTGAGATTTTGTATCAACCAGTAACAAAGAATGTTATTTTTTTTAAAATCACTTTTAATTGGTTGCAAGTGAAAACTCAATTTCAAACTCAAACTCTGAGTTTTGCGATCTCTAGGTCTGGATATTACACATTGTTGAAAAGTTAAACTCTGGAACACCTGTACTAGTATGAGTGAAAGATTTCCTTGAATGCATTATTCTTATTTCATTCTACATTGTTTCTTGAACTTTTGTTTATTTTTAAATATGTATCATTTCAGTTTCCCAATCAGATGGGAGCTGTACTGAAGAGCCGACTCCAGCAACATGTGATATCTTACAGCTCTGACAGAGTGGCCACTACTAGGTTCCAGTTCTGGTTACAAGCCACTCTATATGAGGGTAAGTACACACCTCACCATACCTGTCAAATTCACACCTTGTGGTTGGTAGTAAGGCCTTCAAAATTTATTTTAAAGTTTAGTTGCCCACAGGCATGTAAAATTCAGATTTTTACTTGCCTGATGAACCTTTTACTTGCCCAGCATAAGCATCTTAAATTATAAAATACATTCCCTCAAGAGTATAATATTAATTTCATTTCATATGATATAAAATTATTGCATGTTTCATGTCAATTAATGTGTTCAGTGCCAGAGATGGAAAGTTATCTAACAAGTATCATATTTCATCTTTCCAAAACAGTAATCTACATCTGGGTATTTGCTTAGCCATGCCAAAATTTGCTTGTCTCAGTCAGCAGGCAGTGGACTTTTGAAGGATTGGAAGGATATTTCCTAAACTCATTGTTGAAGCACAACTGCAGTAATTTGTGATGGTAGAATTGCTTGCAAAGCCTGCCATATGCCTTTGTTTTATTGCAGAGCTGAGTGTTGGAGTGCATGAATGATTTTGTGATTACATGTTTGAACATCTGATCAGAGATTTTATCAGGGGATGCAAATTTTGATATAGGTCATGAGGGTTAGTGGTGGCTGGTGTAAGGAGTTGATGCAGACAAAGCTTGACCATAAATACATTGGAAACTGGAACCAAAAGTAGTTCCCAGAATTTACCAATGTGGAAACAATTCAGTATCTGGTGACTGTTTATGGCCAATTACATGGCAGAAAATGCAGTCCATTCATAAAAATTGGAATTACTAATTAATAATTTATGAAAGATAAGTGGGTAGGTAAAGCCATAGATATCTTAAGGGTGAATGTCGCATACACAAACTGTGCACATACACTTGCTATTTTCAGTCCTGTGGAAAATCTCAAGTTTTTGTAATTGTTACATAATGTAAAAAATATTACTTTTAAAGGTCCTGTGGAAAAGCATTTATAAATTATATAATACTGATGTCTTTAAAGTACTCTACGGCCATATAATACTAGTGTCTATAAAGTACTTTAGGGCTATATAATACTGATGTCTTTAAAGTACTTTAGGCCTATAATACTGATGTCTTTAAAGTACTTTAGGGCTATAATACTGATGTCTTTAAAGTACTTTAGGGCTATATAATACTGATCTCTTTAAAGTACTTTAGGGCTATAATACTGATGTCTTTAAAGTACTTTAGCGATATTATACTGATGTCTTTAAAGTACTTTAGGGCTATATAATACTGATGTCTTTAAAGTACTTTATGGCTATAATACTGATGTCTTTAAAATACTTTAGGCTATATAATACTGATGTCTTTAAAGTACTTTAGGGCTATTATACTGATGTCTTTAAAGTACTTTAGGACTATATAATACTGATGTCTTTAAAGTACTTTAGGGTTATATTATAATGATGTCTTTAAAGTACTTTAGGACTATATAATACTAATGTCTTTAAAGTACTTTAGGGCTATTCCAGGAAAAAATCCAAGGGAGTTGGGGGGTTTGGAACTCAACTTTATTTTTTTCCTGGTACTGGGGGGTGGGAGAAGTATTTTAATTTTTGTAGTTGTGCATATATTTTAATGAAAGTAATTTTGGTTGTGGATATTGTGTTTAGTATTTTTTTGATCCCATAAATACAAATTTCATACTTAACAGCTACACAGTCAAGACATCACAAGAAAAAAACTGAAAATACGTAAAAACCCATGAACTCACGACATTCTATGAACCCTGATAACACACGTGAAAATTAACACTATACTGGTAAATGGAAAATAACTCATTTGGACCATCTCGGCTGTTTCTGCAAAACAAAAATATATATAATCGATAGGATTGACCTCGAAGTTGCAAATGAGAAATAACTCTCGCAACACTTCCAGTGAATCCACGTGCCCTATGCACTGTACCATTGTCGCTAAAATACAAAAACATATGTAGTTTGGTGCCCTGTGGAAATGAACAAGTGGTTGGTGGAGGCAAGACCGGATTAAAGGTGGAGCAAATGAAGTAGTTGCTTCAGGGCCCCTACCTGGCAGGAGGCCCCACAACACAGTGAAATGGTAACTAACATATATTGGGGAGAGCTGCCCACTTTTTCAAATTACTTACACGATATCCTACCACCTTAATCAGGTATTAGGTGGAGGCCACGCTTGACAGGTTAGCCAAGCATGAATTAAATGATCTAATGGAAGCAGTGGCATAGCAACCACCCAAGCAAACCTGGCAACTTTGCCACTTTAACTTTGTGGTCTGCACTGTACTATCATATTTTCTTTGGACATTTACATTATTGCAATAAAAGTTTTACCATGTGCTCAAGTAACCCATGAAAACATGAATTTTCCATTCTGAATCTTGCTCTCATTTCATTTAACTTTGGTGTACACTCATCATCTACCAGCATTTATTATAATAAATACCTGTATTTTCTGAATTACTTTTCTTTTCAAACTAACAAATAATTAATGAAATGACAAATTTTGTATTTGCATAAATTTAGTCTCGTCATTGTTTCAACCTCAAAATAAATTAAATCTTCCTCACTGTAGAGGTAACTTTAACCTTGAAATACATTATACTAATGGCTGTCAAACACTTTCATTGCAACTCAGCTGACTACTACAAGCCTTGAATGTTTTCATTGCCAGACACATTGTTTTAAAATAAATATTCATTGTCATCTTATAGTTTTTATCACCTTTTGTGACTTTGCCCTTGCTGGTACCAACATGGATGGACATCCAAAAATGAAAAGTTGTAGGCATATTTTTTTATTTTATTTTTTTCTTACAAAAAAGTGTGCTTAGTGGGGTGTACAGTGTCAGGATTTGGGGGTCAAAGAACAAAAAGTTGCTAGAAAACCCACGATCCTGCACTCAATGTGTAACACTGCATAGAGGATGTATAATGTACCATTTACAGTATTCCAATAAATCAAACCTGTATTGGTATTGATGGGTAGTTTAGTGTCTGATTTCACCTATTCATAAATACTAGAATTTATTGAAGACAGATTTGTCTGTGACACATGAGTGCACAAATATCGATCATTTTTAGATCCTTTCTGGTATTTGTCATGGCGCTTGAGTTATGGTCAGTTTAAGGGTCCTTTTGGTGATCTGTACAGCATATTTCCACACCAAATTCAATGTTGGACAACTTGTAAATCCACATGGAATAACACAACCATACTACCAATCAACATTTCAAATTACTGGGCTCCATTGGCGGATAATTGACTGTTCCATCAGTATCAAGGAACCAATTAGATGCATCTTTGCTCTTCGACCTCCTGTCGCCAGTTCAAATTACCAGGCTCCATCAGTGGAGAATGGGTTGTTTCATCAGTATTGAGGAACCAGTTAACTGTGACTTTTGCTCATTTTGAAATAGTTGTTTTGGTGACTGAAGCATTCAGGATTTTTCTTGTGACTGTCACATGATGAATATCTAGTCATGTGATTATTATCATGGTTCAACAATTTGTCAAATTACAGATTGCTCGGAGCACTGTCAGTTAGTCTGTCCATACAATGTTGCTTCATTTTAATAGCCGATTTGTTAAGTAATTATACTGTGAATTAATTTATTTTCATGGGTATCAATATTTATAATTTGGTGAAAAATTACATTTGTGACAGCACTTCATTATGTTGATTTGTACAGAGGTTCTATCGTTTTCATTAAAAAAATCACTGTTCCTGGGTCTTTAAATTCGTGGTTGGTAAAAACCACAAAATCCACTAAAATTGGTACCCATGAAAGATAGTGAATTCGCAGTATCCTATGAAGTTTCTATGTGGTATCATCTAATTCCATGTTTTCAATAGGGAATATAATATGACCCTTAGCACCAAGATAACTATCCAGATATCTTGCACAAGGTGAGAATGTCAGATGACACTTCAACAAAATTGCACGATTGCATTGGTCAAACTGGAATGGAGCCCATAACCCTTAGATTTTGATAAGAACAGTGCCTACCACAAGGGCATATTAACTCTAACCCTTCAGGCATGCTAATGAATCAAAAGTCTTATCAATATCTATTATTATTCTCAAAGAAAATTATTAATTTGATGGTTCGAAAGAAAAATGAGGGTCTTCTGATACTTCTTTCTGTGCATATGTTCATAAATTTATGTGTAATGTGTTGTAACTTGTCCAACAGAAATTGAGATAGATCAAACTTGGGTTATGGTTGTGGGATTGTTTTTAGATTGTGTTCAGTAGTTAGCTCCTTTGGACAAAGTTTAATTAAAGCAATATTGTACCTGAGAATATTTCTCTTCAAGCTTTTTGTACAAGACATTCCAAATTTGATGTTTAAATTTGTCTTCTCTGCCTCCAAATATTGTTGTGATCAATTCAGAAATGTAGCGAAGGGATAATGAATATTTGAGACAAGTTTAGGATTTTCTGCATGGCAGAGTTTAGGAATGTTCTGTATGGCAGATTTAGGGATTTTCTTTATGGCAGAGTTTAGGAATGTTCTGCATGGCAGAGTTTAGGGATTTTCAGCATGGCAGATTTAGGGATTTTCTGCGCAGCAGAGTTTCAGGATTTTCTGCATGGCAGAGTTTAGGAATGTTCTGCATTGCAGAGTTTAGGGATTTTCTGCATGGCAGATTTAGGGATTTTCTGTGGGGTAGAGTTTAGGGATTTTCTGCATGGCAGATTTAGGGATTTTGTTCATGGCAGAGTTTAGGAATGTTCTGCATGGCAGATTTAGGGATTTTCTGCATGGCAGAGTTTAGGAATGTTCTGCATGGCCGAGTTTAGGTATATTCTATATGGCAGAGTTTAGGAATGTTCTGCATGATAGAGTTTAGGAATGTTCTGCATGACAGAGTTTAGGAATGTTCTGCATGGCAGAGTTTAGGAATGTTCTGCATGGTAGAGTTTAGGAATGTTCTACATGGCAGAGTTTAGGGATTTTCTGCATGGCAGATTTATGGATTTTCTGCATGGCACAGTTTAGGAATGCTAGGAATGTTCTGCATTGCAGAGTTTAGGGATTTTCTGCATGGCAGATTTAGGGATTTTCTGCATGGCAGAGTTTAGGGATTTTCTGCATGGCAGAGTTTAGGTATATTCTGCATGGCAGAGTTTAGGAATGTTCTGCATGGTAGAGTTTAGGAATGTTCTGCATGGTAGAGTTTAGGAATGTTCTACATGGCAGAGTTTAGGAATGTTCTGCATGGTAGAGTTTAGGAATGTTCTACATGACAGAGTTTAGGAATGTTCTGCATGGCAGAGTTTAGGGATTTTTTGCATGGCAGAATTTAGGAATGTTCTGCATGGCAGACATTAAGGATGTCCTGCATGGCAGAGTTTAGGAATGTTCTGCATAGCATAGTTTAGGAATGTTCTGCATGGCAGAGATCTACTTATTCAGCAGACTCTAGGAATTTCCAATGTTATTCTTATTTCTAGACTTGTGAATAAATCTTTTATTGATTTTGTGAAAAATTTAGCTTTTTTAATTCCTACAGTACTTGGAATCTATTACATGTTTTTATCATGCACTTTTCAAGCTGCTTTTGTTTACTTTTTTTCAGTTCTTTTAGATTATCCTTTAGAAAATGTGCCAGAGAACACAGCCAGATTGTTAAGATTGTTAAAGAGTCTTGTAGATTTTGTACAGGTAAGTTCACCAACAGGTTACATAGTCTTTTTAATGTTTGTTCTTTACTTTGCTCTTATATATTTGTGTCTTGTTGTTCTTGTTAATCTTGTTGTCCAGTTGATCATAACACAGCAAGAGAAATGCTTTTCACACTCCCTGAGTAAGTTATGAACCTAATACTTTCATCAGAGATGAAAAAAGCTGTTTACATGGTGCCACAACAAGTTTTGTTGTGTTGTTGTTGTTGTTGTTAAGTAAAGTGGTGGCAACAATTTAATGATATTACATGCTGAGACTTGCATGACCTGCATGTGAAAAGAATGTTTCTTCACTACATGTCTTTCTTTTATAAAATTTTCAAACAGGCTCTAAAATACCTCAGCTGATTTGTGGAGTTGAATGAACAGGCTGAACAAGAATCTTTTAGTAAATGACTGACCCAGTTTGGTTTTTGTGCAAAAGCATACATGTTTTGTTGAGTCTACACAGGTATGCAAAATAAAATAAACCCAATCTAGAAGGCAAATTGTAGGCAATAAATAATAAAATATTCAAATTTTTTTCTGAAGTTATGAAGTGTACTTGTTTTGAATTAAAGATTTTAAAAAAATTACTATCACTCAGAATTAGACTTAACCTTAAATACTGAAGACTGATATGGTAGAGTCAAATCAGTGACTGATTGGATGTCACAAAATACTGAAGACTGATAGGATAAAGTCAAATCAGTGACTGATTGGATGTCACAAAAAACTGAAGACTGATAGGATAAAGTCAAATCAGTGACTGATTGGATGTCACAAAAAACTGAAGACTGATAGGATAAAGTCAAATCAGTGACTGATTGGATGTCACAAAATACTGAAGACTGATATAGTAAAGTCAAATCAGTGACTGATTGGATGCCACAAAATACTGAAGACTGATAGGATAAAGTCAAATCAGTGACTGATTGGATGTCACAAAATACTGAAGACTGATAGGATAAAGTCAAATCAGTGACTGATTGGATGTCACAAAATACTGAAGACTGATAGGATAAAGTCAAATCAGTGACTGATTGGATGTCACAAAATACTGAAGACTGATAGGATAAAGTCAAATCAGTGACTGATTGGATGTCACAAAAAACTGAAGACTGATAGGATAAAGTCAAATCAGTGACTGATTGGATGTCACAAAATACTGAAGACTGATAGGATAAAGCCAAATCAGTGACTGATTGGATGTCACAAAATACTGAAGACTGATAGGATAAAGTCAAATCAGTGACTGACTGGATGTCACAAAATACTGAAGACTGATATAGTAAAGTCAAATCAGTGACTGATTGGATGTCACAAAATACTGAAGACTGATAGGATAAAGTCAAATCAGTGACTGATTGGATGTCACAAAAAACTGAAGACTGATAGGATAAAGTCAAATCAGTGACTGATTGGATGTCACAAAATACTGAAGACTGATAGGATAAAGCCAAATCAGTGACTGATTGGATGTCACAAAATACTGAAGACTGATAGGGTGAAGTCAAATCATGACTGATTGGATGTCACAAAATACTGAAGACTGATAGGATAAAGTCAAATCAGTGACTGGATGTCACACTGGAGACTGATACGGTAGAGTCAAATCAGTGACCTATTGGATGTCTCACTGGAGACTGATAGGGTAAAGTCAAATCTGTAACTGATTGGATGTCACACATTTGAATCAGGTCTGAGATGGAGTGAGAATTTTTTGAAATCTTTGGATCAGCTTGCAGTTGAGGTAAGAGCGTTGTCAGACATACTCGTTTTTTTTATCCAGTTTAAGAACAGTTTGGTTTGAGTCATGTTTGTTTTTCTTTTCTTTTTCCTAGGAGGGTATTCCTGTATTAAATGCAGTTTTAAGCAGTTACCTTTGTCAGTGGAATGGTTTAGACTACAGATGTTTGATTTTAAAGCTGTTAACAAGGTGTCATCTCCATCAGTTTTCAGGTAAGTGACATTATGTGTAAGAATAATGTTTTGCTCAAACTTTAAAAGATCTCCTAATGTGTCATCTTAATTGGTTTTCAAGCAAGTGACATTCAGTGGTAAGATTAATTTTGTGTTCAAACTTTGGAAGCTCGCCTAATCTGTCATTGTATTATTGCGAAATTGTCATGAGTACAAGTCTAATAAATCAGAAATTAAACTAGAACATTTGGGAAAGGCTTTCTTCTTCACCCAATTAACCTATTGCCAAAATGTCCATCAAACACATGCTGATACCCATCGGTCACTGACCAATACTATCACTAGAAAAGGTATTAAGCATTATGTTATCACAGGAACCATGGTTAGCTTGATGGACATTCTGGTCTAATGTCCATCAAACACATGCCGATACCCATGGGTCACTGACCAATACTATCACTAGAAAAGGTTTTAAGCATTATGTTATCACAGGATCAATGGTTAGCTTGATGGACATTCTGGTCTAATGTCCATCAAACTCATGCTGATACCCATGGGTTGCTGACAAATACTATTGCTAGAAAAGGTATTAAGCATTACATTATCACAGGAACAATGGTAAGCTTGACAGTCATTCTGGTCCAATGTCTGTCACCCAGCTGACTGGCACCATATACAGGCATGAGACTTTTCCTATTTTTGGCAGATTTCTGCATTTTGTCATACAAGAGGAGTCCTGAGATTTTCATAAATGTGCTCAGAAAATGTGAGTGGGGTGGGTGAGCTGGGCATCCTAATTCATTGGTGTGTGCCACAAGGGTCCCCAATTAAAAGGAGCCAGTCAGTGGATGGCTGAATATGTAAGCATAACATGTTGTAGAACCAGTCTGTGCCTATAGGTAGTTGGAATTAGTTGGTTCTCTTCTCTCTTCATAACAAATAGCATCAGTATGGCAGCAAATTGCATAGTTGAAAACATAGGGCTGGCTTAGTTGAAAGCATAGGGCTGGGGTAGTTCAAAACATAGGGCTGGGGTATAAAAATTTCAACAAAAAAAACATGATTGTACATTTTTTTGGGTGCTCAGTAAATTACTGCGGTTGTCCAAAGATTGCTATAATCAAAATTATTCAAAATGTTCATCAAATATACGATCTTAATTGTATACAAAAGTTGTAAATCACCATCTAGCCTGCTAATGGAAAGTGTCACACAAGTTTACACACTTATTTAATCTATTTGCGATCTACAAATAAAATACAATTAAACAGTTTCCTTTTTTGACAGTGTCTTGTTGTCTGTTAGCTTCTTGGTAGTTGGCCACCCTTGTCCAGAAATTTGGGGCTATTTCAGAAAGGGGGAGGGGGGCGAAGGCACTTTTTATTTTCACCCACCAGGCATAAAATATAATTAATATGACCCCCACCATGGATGAAATATATATTTCTGTAAGCACCACCATGCATGAAATTTATTTGCAGAAATTCAACCTAGCATGAATGCATATTAAGATAAAAGGCAGTCCGTAAGACAGCTTGTTTTCATTAAATTTTCAGGATCTATGGTGCAGTATATAGCATTTGTTTACTTCCCTGAGAAAACAAATTCTTTTGAGCCTCCAGTGGATTGTATTAAAGGAACTTGCAGTTCCATACCTTCAGTACACACAGTAATTTTCTCTGACAATGGAAAAAGGAACCTTTGACCCTAGATAGTTTCATGCTTTTGTCTAAATGTCAAATGGGAGGTTTGCAGGTTTTGAATCCCACTTGCATACAATATAGATGTAAAGACAAGCAGTTTTATAGTCAGTGGTTCCCTTCTCTTGTAAACTACACCAACAGACTGTATATGTTGCCATTTTTTCCACATGGAGTGTAGATTAAAGCCATCATTTAGACAGAAACTGACTGTTTGGAAATGTTTCTATCGAAGAATGTAATTTACTGCAAGACTTGACCAACGTTGCTGTTGGAGACCTGAGTATCTGTTTTAATGTGTATTCCCAAAGCTGCACATTTGATTTCAGGCAACTATCTGAGGTATTGCAAAATTACTAGCTTTAGGACAATGGCTCCATCAAACTTCCTTTCACCACTGAAGCTAAATACCCTCATATTAAAAAAGTAAAGTCAAAAAGAAGACAACAACTGAAGAAAAAAATGTTTAATTTCAAAAGACATGTACATCCTATGTATAACCATGTGTATATCATTTCTGATGTGTCACTTGCATTCACAACCAATTTTGTGGCCCAAACACATTCATGCATATTAATAAATATTTGTTTACATATATCTGAACTAGCAAATGACAAAGTCATGAAGGGCCCCGCACATGGGCTAAGTGATATCACAATGCAAATCAATAGGTTTTCACCTCTCATGATGGGCAGTGCTCACATAAGGTTTGACGCACCATTTTTTTGGTAGGAATCACAAGTGGGTGTAGCAATGGTGACTTCGTGCTCGGTATTTAATTGCATTAATTGAGCAAGTAAAGCTGAGCCAAAATCATTTTATAGGCATGCCAAAGCAATTCAGAACAAAGGTGCCCAGTGTTTGCAACTGAGCAGTGAGTGGTGACAAAAATGGCTGGCAAACCTAAACATGGATTTCAGCAATAAATCTCTTGACAGCATCCATATCTGTTCTGTCAGCAGTAAGTTTCACCAGCAATTGATAAAATGCAAGAAGATACTTTAAAATCTTTTGCATTTCATCTAAACTCAAATATACTTTCAGTAAAAAGTGGGTAATCAGTGATATGAAATGGGGGTGGAAGTGAGCTTGGGGCATGAGGTAGAGATTTAGAATTGAACTTGCTCACCTTTGAAATGTCTCAGCCAAGAATAGATCTCAATAAAACTTGAATAACTATTGCTTCTTTCAAAGGAAATGATGATCTTGTAAAAAAATTATATGGGACTATCCAATTACAGTATCCTGAAGTGCTTGTTTGAATACTTGGAGCCTTTCTTGACAACAAAAGTGACAATGACCAAAGAGAAAATGTTTTTGGTGGCCTTGATAAAGTTGCATCTGAATTAACCACTGCAAGATTTGGCATTTCAACTTGGTGTTTGTGTTTCCACAGTCAGGAGTATATTTACAGAAGTGATAGGTGTTATGTATTGCAGAATGAAACCCTTTGTGCATTGGCTAGAGAGAGATGAGCTTAGAAAAACCATGCCACTGACATTCTGAAAATTATTTGGAACCAGAACTGCTGTAATCATTGGTTACTTTGAAGTGTTCATAGACCGCCTGTCAAATTTGGAATCCAAATCTAAAATTTGGACATCCTATAAGCATCACAATGCTATCAAATTTCATATAGGAATTACTTCCCTAGAATCAGTGTCTTTCAAATCTAGAGGATGGGGTCGATGTGTTGGCAACAAACATCTAACTCAGAATTCTGGTCTGCTAGAGAAACTTCTGCTTGGGAATGTAGTTTTAGCCGACAGAGGTCTTGACGTTCAGGATCTTCTCGGCACAAAGTACCCAGTAACTGATGTCAAAGTTCATGCCTTCACAAATGGAAAAACCAAACTATCCCCTTTAGATCTCAAGTAAGCTAGGAAGATTGCACATGAAAGGATCCATGTGGAATGTGTTATTGGCTATGTGAGACAGATGTATACCATTTTAGGTGGACAACTACCGATTGACATTGTGATGCAGATAAATGGTGAAAATACCACATTGATTGACCAGATCTGTCATGTTTGTTGCAGTCTAATGAATCTGTGCAAATATGTTGTTGATGTAGACTAAGTGGATTTTTAAATTTTAGTACACTGCTTTCAGAGACTGATTACCCAGAGAGAGAAGGAGTGGGAGAGGGAGAGAATGTTAGTTTTCCTTGATTGTTTGTGAATTTTATTTTGTAAACTCCTGTCTCAGATGTACCATAAAATGTCAGTGTGTGTTGTAGAAAAATGTGCTTGCTTGAGTGTGCGTGAGAGAGGGAGCGGGAGAATGTTAGTTTTCCATTGATAAGCATGACATCATAACTCAGTTATTATTCATTTTGTACATCATAAGACAGAAAAGAAATAACTATGTTCTAATGAAAAGAATTTATTTACTAGTATGTTTTCTTACAACACTTGACTCGGAGGACAAATAACCAGACTTGTGTTAAATATTACATTTTCACTGTAAATTGCATGCAAGCCATTTCGGGAAAATGGTACTCTTTTTGTTCACAAAAAATAAAATACAAATAAAATTTGAGTAATGAAGCCTACACTTGATCTTATTATATTTATCCATTTTCTTCTCTCTCTCTCTCTCTCACACACATACACACCTGGATGAACATTGTGCAAGCAAGTATAGTTGTGACAAATTCATGCAATTAATGCTTTCAAAGGTGTTGACTTTTGAAAACTCTACACATTTGAATTTTAAAGGCCAGTCAAGTTTACAAACAGGATTAAAAAGTACATAACAAAAAGTAGCACGTTTCACTGTATTTGTTTGTATATCAAACTCCTTCTGTCTGTCCATCTCTTTCTCTCTCAATCTGTATCACATTTGCTCACACAATTGCAGTTAGTGACAAAACTCCACAGATTTTGGACGTAAAAAGTTGTAGAGTTGTAAAAAAGCTGAAGAATATATTTTAAAATATATATTTGTACACAAGATATCTTGTGACTTCACAAACTTAAATTTGTTTTTCATTTTTTTAAACTGAGACAGTTTGCAACAATCTGGGCAGTACCATCTACCTTAATATTCCTTTTTCATCTTTAGACATGTCATGTGGAACCATTCAACAGTACAATTCATATTATCACATCATATAAGGCTAGCACCTACAATATCCTACCTACAGTAGCAGTATAGTTTTGGTGTGAGTGTTGCTGTTTTCGTTCCATTGGTATGGGATATGCGTGAGAAAAACTTTCTCACTAATTATGGCAAGATGACAGTTTTGAAGAAATCTTCGGCTTCATCTCAGATTTTTGTCCAGAATTCGCAGTCATACAATATCCTTTCAACATGCATGTCATTAGGTGTCCATAGGATAAACTAACCATACTTTAGACTTGTAGTCGCAAGTTGTGTACCTGGTAGTAATAATTGTGCAATTTCTTCAATTGAAGGCATGGTTCACTATGGATCTCATTTTCTCCAATCTGCAGACAAAAGATTTTATCCACTGAAAATCTTGTAAAGTATGGGAGTATTTTTTACAAATAGGGCACTTAATTTCAAGAATACCAATGCCACAAGAATCACATCGGACAATAACATCTGGTGATGACCTGACAAAAGGAAATTCTGGATTGATTTAGAAGCCACACTCTTGTTTTCGAGGCCTCATATATTCAAGAGAACCAACTAGGACATTCTGCTCATGTCTACATCCCCATTCTTTTGCCCTGGTAGAGAGCTTGACCTGTTCTAGGTAACAGATACCCTTGATCAGTGATTGAGATGGACTGCAGGCATCTGTTGTACAAACTGCTTTCATCTTAGAAGCTGTTAAGTAGCCTGCACTAAAAGTGTACCATAACTTTGACTTGGACTGATCTTTGGTTGCATCTTGCACATTTGAAGCTTGTTCTTCAGTCACTGCAAACTGTACTTTTTCACAATGCTCAGAAGTTCATGAAAATTCATTTGGATGCATTGGTCATTCACAAGGTCAGTGAAAACTTGAGGAAAATTTTCTTTCACTATAGTTGGCATAGTTGTCAGAATATGGGGGGTATCAAGGACAGCAGCACTCATTTTGAATTTGTGGCATTCAGTTTTTAATAAAAACATGCCAGATGGAGGTTCTGGAATCTTTTTAACTGATCTTGGTTTTGGTGTGATCGGTATTGTTGGACCATCAATTTTATCTGTCTAGCTGTTTCTTAGTTCTGGCAAAAGTGAAGTCCATCTCTGATAATGGGCTGAAGCTTACATTTTTGAAGGAGTTGGGTAACAGCCAATATGCCTTACTCTCTGTACAGGTCTTTGACTCCCTTATCTTTACGGCAGCTTCTACATAGAAAAGAAGGGCAGCAACATGTGTGCAGACTTCTCCAAGCCCAGCCATGCATGTGCAATGGGCTGCTTGTATTTTCCATTTGTCTCTGCAATCACACCTGGCTGAAGAGACTTTCTTGGTGCTTCATTGAGTGCCGTACCTGAAAAATAAAATATTTGATTGGCAAATGACTAAATTATTTAAATGTATGTGTTTTTACATGTATCACATAATATAATAAGTGCATGGATCAGGATGTACAAAGCAAACTCCAAAGTCTAAGAGTTGAGAACATTTTAATTGCAGATAAGTATAAATAGTGAAATACAAATGTATGTACTAAAGTAAAAATTACAGTACTTCACTAAATATTATTACTATTTATATACCTGTCATTTATTCACTCATGATTGTTTTTATCATCATTGCAATAACTGTAAATGTAGCATATCCATAATGCACTATTGTCCAGGTTTCATTCGTTCTGAGGAATATATTATTTATTCAAGAAGTAAACATGATAGAAAATTGAAAGTTGTATTAAAATTCTGTTAGTGGTTTAACTTTCTACAACAATTTCCTCATGTATATTTGCGGTGTTCTACATTAAAGTTTGATGGGTTTCTGATGTGTTAGCAAAAATTTTACTACTGGAATGGCTCCTATTGCATCCATCACTCACTCTCTCTCTCTTTCTCTCTCTCTCTCTCTCTCTCTCTCTCTCTCTCTCTCTCTCTCTCTCTCTCTCTCTCTCTCTCTCTCACTCACTCTCTCTCTCTCAAACAAAAGTTGTATTAAAATTCTGTTAGTGGTTTAACTTTCTACAACAATTTCCTCATGTATATTTGCGGTGTTCTACATTAAAGTTTGATGGGTTTCTGATGTACTAGCAAAAATTTTACTACTGGAATGGCTCCTATTGCATCACTCTCTCTCTATCTCTCTCTCTCAAACAAACAAACAAACAAACAAACCCAACATATAATAATAAACTATTGCCATGTAAATGTCTGCTCCGTACAGTATTTGCCAGCCCATAATTCCATGCAGAGTACAAGTTGAATTCACTAATTTTGTACATTTTCCATCCTTCATCCATATATAAGATGAGGCCAGATCAACACCTTGGCTTTGTTTTTTTTCACTAGTAACTTCCGGTTTCATGAATATTAATGGTATGATTGTATGCTATTCCAGATTACTGGTAATTGGGAAATTGCGTCACCAACGCTAACATGCTTTTTGCACAGTTTCATTTTGGAGAGAGAGAGAGAGCTGTTTCAGGATGATTGTAATCTGTATTGTTCAGTTACCTGACGATTGTGATCTTACTCATGTACAAGGGCACTACTATATTCCATTATCAATTGACACCCTTGAATAAACAGTTCATTCTTGTTTTAATTATGATATCCATTGTCACAAAAACCACATGGTTGTGCAGTGTTATTTACATGCTACTTAAATATGCCTAGAGCTTTACCCAGGTTATTCCAGTTGACACCGGTTTTATGGCAAGATTTGACAGATGATATCAAATTAGCAAGGCTACCAATAGAGAAATGAGGCTATCCATAGGGAAGTCAGAAATGTAAAGAAAATTAATGACAGAAAAACAGAAAAGTCACATAAAAAGTAGAAATAAAAAACTTTTTTTTAATAATTCTTTAATATATCTATGTGAGATAAGTTGGATGATTTGTTTGGAATATTTATACAAATGATTAGGACTGAAAGGATTGATCAGAACATGCCCAACTCGAGTGTGTCAATTAAAATTCTGGTAAATCAAATATCAATGGACCTATGGCCTAAATGTGATCAGGAAGAATGAAGTATGGTAAAAAAAAAAAAAGATGAATAAAGCAAAATCTTTTCATATTTTTTTTAGGAACAAATGATATGCTTCAATAAGTACAGTACACTATAGAGTATAGATCGTAAGTGTGCTGTGTGGCCTGTGAATTGTGAACTCTTTAATTGTTTTCTTTTATTTCCTGTTGGAGAAATCAGAAAATACAAGCACACACAAATGCATACAAAATAATGATAAAACTTAAAATATAAGTGCTGTCATATTAGTGCATAACAATTTATTGACATGGTAATTGAACAAGATTCAGTACAGCTACATGACCTGTTTTCGATTTTTGCCGATTACAGAGCAATTTAAATTACATAATCTATATATAAGTCGATTCTGAGTATAAGACGAAGCCCAGACTTTCAGGTAAAAAAGTAGCAACTTATAGGTCAGCAAATACGGTTCTTCACATTATATGCAGCACTTACAAGCATATATATAGCTTTGTTCCTTGTTGAAAATTATGTACAGTACAAAATGCCATTTATCTTGGTGATCATTAAATGTTAATCTAAGATGACACAAGATGACACATCCTGAACCCAGCTGGACACGAACTGGTAGTAGGCATCAAGTCCTTTAAATGATTTAAGGTCGTCCAGTGTGTAAGGGCAGGGAGTAAATATCAGACAGTTAACGATATTTGAGTATGTCATTAGGTAACAAATTTGTATGGATCCTTACTTTGGATCAATGCAATTTTGTCATTTTAGTGTTGCCTTTCCCTAGGACTAAGTATTTTGCAGTATAAAATTTTCACATCTTTCTTGGCCATATTGATTTCTACCACCGCTGGAATTCCTTCCAAGATCGCTACCGGAAGTGATCACTGGGTAGCTACGTGGTTATCATCTGGAAAGAATTTTGCTTGAAAATAGTCTATTTTAGCAACTGTTACCCTGACCATCAACTGACAAGGGTCAAAATCAACTGAGTTATGCTCTCATCACGGGGAGTGCTCATGTAAAGTTTGAAAAAGACTGCTTGAATAGAACTTGAGTTATTATCTGGAAATGAAATTTGCTTGAAAATAGTCTACTTGCAATCCGCCATTTTGGTTATGAGAGTATGTTGTAAAGGAAAGTTTCTCCGATAATTGGCCATGACACGGAATAAAACAGACATCTCTGTATTACATGAAAACAAATAAATTGTGGTCAAATGCCTAAGTTTTTTTTTTTTTATCATGTTGCTTTTTTATGCTAGTTTCGGTTCGATATCAATTGCATCGTATGCCGAAAATCACCAGGCATAAATTTTAAATACTTTTGACCCTATTACGCATATTTTATACATTAAAAAACCCCTACCAGGTATAATATTTTAATTGTATTGTCATCCGACCCTCACACACCATCATTTCTGGAATAGCCCTTACCCATATTTTGTGTTTATCTGAGTTTACATCATTATGATTCATGCTATCATTAATCCAGTACTATGAATGCTGTTTCTAAACTGTCAGGTAACTTTCCACATGGTTTTTGTTAGCCATTACCCCACAAGCCAATATAGTATGCAACAACAATTGTGATTGGTTTGATTTTTTAAAACTTGCAATATTCCTTTAGCTGAAGTTAGCAAACAGAAACAACTGTTACATACTCTGTGGCGAGTGCCCTTTCTTCAACAAACCAGTGAGAAAGTGTGATACATGATCATTGGTATTCAGTGTGGCAGGCCAAAGATGAATGACACCACTACCATATGTTGGTGTTTTGATGAAAGACAAACATTCACAAGTCTTGTTTTTTTAAGAGTTCATCCTGAAGGGCTGGTTGTATGGATTGTGATTCCTTAGATAATGAGTAGCCAACAAATGTTGATTAGTTTGACCTCTTACTGATAGCAATCACCAATACTAAACTATGGAATTATTTGGAGGTAATTTGGGCACCCTGCAGTGGGTACCCAGAGGGACACTTTAATGATCAAATGCTTATCGTTGGAAAATATATAAAATTTGATTATAATTTTTAACATGATCATTTTTAATAATATATTTTTTGTTTGCCTGACCGGGCTTTCACATTGGACAAAATTGTTGCCTGGCATTCATATTTAGTTGTCCTGGCTCCTGGGCTCCTGGGCAATTGATTTTTCTACCCCTTCAGGGGCTCATTACAAAATGAATTAAATCTGTGGATAAATGGATATAAGGATTTGGGTGTCCCCCCATCCCTATATCCATTTGCCAGTAGTCTCAATTGTTTTTAAGGAGCCTTTGTGGTTGAAAGGGGAAAAGAAAATGTTGAAGATATTGACCAAGGTATCAAAAATGTATGAAATGGCAATGGATGGAGCAGGAAATTGGTGACCAAATGCTTAAACAGATTTTCTGAAAAGTCAGTGCTCCCAGAAAAGCATACTGCACCTTATGTTAAAAGGACGTCAATTATACTTCATTGGAAAAAAAGGCCTTAGAGAGCAATGCTGACATGAATATTCATTAGTAAAATCTGAGTGAGGGAAACTAACTGTAGCCTGCCTGATGAGTATGGATCTCAGATCAATATAAATATTTATTTATTATTATTGTTATCAAGGAATTTTTCATTCTTTCTCTCATTGAGAATGGGCTTAAATTGGGTAGCGACACCCACTCTGGCCCCCAATTTTACCAGGTTATATTAAGAGAGGCAGGGAAATACAATGGGCTCTGCATGTAGGGTCGTTATGCCCTAATTTTGTAAGGGTTGGACTTTTGTTTTCCAATGTTGGCATTGAAGGAAAAAAAAGAACAATTTGATGGAAAATAAAGAACAGAGTATTAACTATTGGCAAAAACAAAAATACAGTAAGAAGTGCAAGGAGAGTCAGTTTAGATGGTTTCTATTTCCTGAAAATCATTTTCAGCTTGGGGCCTGGGCTCCCCCCCCCCCCCTAAAAAACAGTGGCACTGACCCCAGCCCTCTCCTACCCCCAAGTTTCAGATTCTTTTTTAATCACTCCAGTCTCACATCTGTATATAATACAGTGAAACCTCGCAAGACCAAAACCTCAAGAAACCGAAATCCTCTTAAAACTGAAATATTTTTCTGGTCTCAAATTTTTCCTTCTTTTAATTTCATTTTGACACTGAAATGAACCCCATAAAACCAAACTTACTAAAAACATGGCCAGCTATCTGCCAGATCTAAGTTATATCGTCAGTCAACAGTCCAGAAATAGGCTAGGGCCATGTGTGAAGTAAAAACAAGTCTGGCACATGCACTGGTACAGATTACAGTCATTGTAAGCACAAGGTTTAATCAGTAGTCTTTACACCTGGCTGGAATGAAAGCTGTCAAAGTTAATTGTTTTGTAATATAGTGCCGGTGGTTGTACAGATCAAAAGGAGATCATTTCTATTTGCTAATCTATGTATGATACTATACACCTAAATAATTCCCAATCAACTGGCTTTTCAGTTCTCTTATATTTAGGGGCTAGTAACATTTTATCAAATCATGTAAATTTAGATAAAAACAAATGCATGTGTTGAAACAAACTTAGTGTGAACACTTACAGAATAAATATCAATAGAAACATATTATTAAAAGAAAAGTAGACACTGATCAATATACAGCATATGTTAGAACTAAGTGGACAAAACTGATTACATCTAATTTCAGAGTGGTTCTACTGTATATACAAGTTCAAGCAGGAACAACTGCATCATTTTTCAGACAATTTTCATGAAATTTCAGGGTCTATGTGGTGTTCATACTAGTTCATATTGGTGTAATTGTCAAGTGAAACAAATATGATTATCTATAATGTGGCATGCCAATCTGATTAAAATGTAGATCTGCTTGTAATAAGTACATCTGACTTCTTGTAATAAGTATATTTGACTACTTGTAATAAGTACATCTGACTACTTGTAATAAGTACATCTGACTACTTGTAATAAGTACATTTGACTACTTGTAATAAGCACATCCAACTACTTGCAATAAGTACATCTGACTATTTGTAATAAGTACATTTGACTACTTGTAATAAGTACATTTGATTACTTGTAATAAGTACATCTGACTACTTGTAATAAGTACATTTGACTACTTGTAATAAGTGCATGTGAATATTTGTAATAAGTACATGTGACTACTTGTAATAAGTACATCTGACTACATGTACTAAGTACATTTGACTACTTCTGATAAGTACATCTGACAGGTACTGATAAATGTTCATGTTCTGTTGACATTTGGAATTTCCTGTCCTGGGCATTCTCTAAGCACTGGTAGCTGGGTAATTTACACCCCTAAATCTGCCAGAGCAGCTGGCTACATTTTGCTG
This sequence comes from Margaritifera margaritifera, assembly GCA_029931535.1. Lineage (NCBI taxonomy): Eukaryota > Metazoa > Mollusca > Bivalvia > Unionida > Margaritiferidae > Margaritifera > Margaritifera margaritifera. The sequence goes on along the minus strand of JAQPZY010001677.1, from coordinate 7,111,509 downwards.
CCCCCTGTACTCCCATCAGGGGAGCACCTTAAAAACTACTGTTACTTTCAAATCTTGCCTGCTTTTTCTAATTTTATAGAATGTCTTGCTGTCAATTTATTTTTAATTACCTATAAAATAACGTGCTGCATTTCATGTTAGGGAGAGTTATTATTAAAAATGACATGTTCCAAAGGATGTTTTTCACTTTCATAAATGTGAAAGTTGTAATCTGATTGGTGAATTGAAAGGTCAGCAGAACATTACCACATATCCGTGTCTGTCAGATCGTTATGTCAGACATCTCGATTTTAATTAGGTTGGTGGTATACTAATGAGTTGGCATGGTTATCTCTGCTCTCGTGATATGTTGTTTTGGAAATGATCAGTGTGCAAGTACTTGAATTTCGAATATATTCAAGTCCTGAAAAAAAAAAGGCTGATTTTTTTTTTTTTTTTGTAATTACAATATCTACAAATTAACTTTTCCACTTAAAGTACGATGTTTAACTGAAGATTTGATTCCATTTTGGTTTGCTTAAACAAATAAGACCTAAAACATTTGCTAAACCTTTAATAAAATTATGATTATTTGTTCATAAAATAAGCAGTGTTGCACCTTGATTGTGGGATCGCAGGTTTCCCGCATTTTCTTTGCCATGTCTCTCAAATCTCGACTCTGACCAACTGTTGCATTCTTCACTGATGTAAAAGGGTGAAAGCAAAAATAGTTCATAAAAAGTGGGAATTGTCATAATAAGAGCTGGTAGATAATGAGTGAACACTAAAGTAAAATGAGACCAAGATCCAGAATGGAAATTTCCATAATGTGACTCTTTTTAGGTGAACCAGGTATTCAAACATATAATGTTTTATTAATTACTTGAGCACTTGATAACACATTTATTACAATAATGTGAATCTCCAAGGAAAAGATGATAGTGAGTCCAGATTGGCAGAGTTAAGGTGGCAAATCTGTAAAAGGAGAAAAGATTATCTTTTCTTTTTTTATTTTACTACTTCTAATGCATTAATTACTATCTAGTATTTTTTTTTCTTTCTCCCTTTGAAATTTTGTGTGATTCCCAGATTTCAAGGCAAGAGGGACAGTGCCCCTTCCCTTGGGATGTAAGGTGCAGCACTGAAAATAAGTTAATTTTGAACTGGAAGGGCTACAGGTTTTGGAATTGGGAAAGATAAAGGTGCCTTGACAGTTTAGCAGGGTTCTTTTTATAAGAAATATAGTAGCATCATCCTTGTTAGTTATCACTGAATTGATGTTTAAAAGACCTTACATATAATCAATTATTATTTACCTTTTAAATTTATTCTCAGAACATCGGATGTACTTTTTTGTGAGTATTGTATTTTGAACATTACTATTAAAATGGCAGATTTAGAAATTGAAATGTGTCCTCTCAGTCACCCAGAAAGATCTTATTGCTTGACTTCTAGAGATTATTTAGCAAATGTATGCGGATTTTCAGTATTGATGATAAGACACAGCTTTTGTATTCTCATATTTCTTTTCAGATTTTAGAGAGTCCATTCTCAATCCACTTGGAAAACTGTTTTTCAGTTCAGCAGTGTACTTTAAGGTGGGTATGTAGCCAGAATTTCTGGAAATCATAGTTCTGTATCATCAAAGAAAATGTGCAAGTTTGAAATCAGTCTGATTTCACAGCAACTGACATCTGAGAATACCAGTTTTTGTAATCTTACCTTAATTATTTAGTTATTGGCATGTTATGAAGAATGTATGGGATCTACTTCATTTAATTACAGCAAAAACAAATCGGTTTATTATACAGGTTATTCCATCATTTCAAGTAGGATTCATTTGTTAATGTGTACAAGTTTGTCCAGTCCTCCAGACAGCTGCAGCTTAAATTCGTGGGTATCTGTTTTCATGATTTTGTGAAAAATGACATTTTCAGCAGTACTTAAAATTCATGGATTGGCAAAGGAGCTCTTATGTTTCTGCTTATCATTGTTCATTGGGTCTATTTGTGATTTGAAGCACCACAAAGTCCACGAAAATTGTTATCCCATGAAAAATAGTGAATTCACAGTATATGGGAGTAAAGATGGTGTAATCACACTGAAAGCTTCTCAAAATTTTAGGTGCAAAATTACATGCATGGACCTGAAATTTGTAAAAGAACCTATATTGTTTTACCAAAAGCTGGTGAATCTTGAGTGCAGGGAGGGCAGTAAATGTATTATGGCATTGTTTCAATCCTGTAACAACATAGTAAAAATTAAATAAAGATACTACTGTACATGATATTGATTTGCCATTTTTATCAGTGAGCAATTTAAATCTTCTTTCAATTCAGTTCCCCAATTTATTGTCAAGTTTGACATAACAATCACTTTGGCATCCATGTCCATATATATGTCTGTACATCAATCCACACCCTAGATTAAGGTCAGTGTTAAAGTTGATTAGTTTCATAGCAGTAATAACCTATTTGTGACTATCACCTTGCTTACCTCTTGTGAGACAAGAGTCCCCTTGTCCAAGCTCATAATTCCAACTTTACATTAGATAGAATGTTCTAGAACTCTGGAACAGAGAGAAGCCAGAACTAGTCTGACTACCACATCATAGGCTCATGCAGGATATGCTTCCTCTTTGACAAATTCAAATTTTGTGTTTTAATTGTGTGATTATCCTCTCAATCCTTGCAAAATTTCATTGTGATTTTAGCTCTATTGATTGTTTAGAGGACTTTATTGTGCCGCGTTCATTTAGTGGTAATCTTCTTTGTTCTTCCTCTTCCCATGCCTGGTGTTAGGGTAAGTAATTCCTCCTGTGTCGTAGTTCCAGAATTTTGTTCTAGTACATTCTTCAGCAGTATTAATTTTAATTTTTATCTAGGATAAGTATTACTACCCATTTGTGGTTCTGGAATTTTCATTCCCTTTTGTTCATCAGTTGTGAAAATTAATAATTAATAATACTTGCTTAGGCTATGCCTTAAATTGCTTTGCTCATCAATTGTGGAAATTGAATAATTAATAAGTGCTTGCTTAGGCAGTACATTCAATTATTGCATTGAAATAATTTTATAATACTGCTTCATCAGTACAGTTTCAGATAAGTACTTGCATAGTGAGTACCAGTTTATTGTTGCATCAAATAATTTTATTGCACTGCTTCAAAAAAGTACTAGTTTATACAGTACAGTTATAATTGTAAAAAGAAATTTTTGCTGCTGCTGCTGCATTTTTTTTCAAAATATTATATTTGCATAATATTTTTTCTTTCAGAGAGTACTAGCTTCAGCAGGACTTTTCTTTTCAGGAATGTTGCAAAATGTGGGGAAGTGTGGGCACAAGAAGACCTCATGGGACACTCGCCCCACATGGTTAGCTTACACTAAGTGTTGTCTTATGGCCTGATAATATTTGGGACCTGATCAAGAGTAGGTACACTTATAAAGGAAGGAAGAAATGCCCTATACTCCTCAATCTCAGGTGGGTATCAGATCTTCATCTCCTAGACCCTAGGAGGGTATCAGATCCTTATCTGGGTCCTTTGGTACTCAGAAGAAGACTACTCGACCCCAGGAGGATATGGGATCTTTCTCTTTATTAGAGAAGAGTACTCCTCCATCCCAGGAGGTAGGGGATCTGCATCTGATGAAGTCGAGAGATGTTATGCTCCTGAAGAGTCGCAAAACTATCAAGGTAGGCACTTGTCGATCCCATGAGCATATGGGATTTGTCTCTCATGAAGTCGAGAGATGTAATACTCAGAGATGCTGCCAGGCCGTGGGATCACAGGTTTCTCGCAAAAATGATCGAGAGTCATGCGACTTTTAAAACCCAATGTGTAGAGAGATGTAATGCCCCTGAAGAGTTGGAGCACTCTGTCAGGGTCGGTGGCCTAGTGAAGGCACCACAGAAGGGAAAGCAGCGATATCGCTCTTGATTGTCTCATGGAAGCTCGCCCATCAGATCATCATCATCTGACCAGTGACCAGTCTTTAATCTTTGAATACCAGTGTCATGTGGACCTACATCATCTGCTCATGTGGTGCCAAATAAAAAGGAGGGAGGGGTCAGTCCTCTCCCACCAGACAATCTAGGAGGGATAGGAAGCGTTCCTGTCCCCATAAAAGCATCTGCTCATAAGGGGGTCCTGACACTGCCCATGAGCATTTGTAGGATGAGGATACCCCTGTAGGAGGGGTAAGAAGCAGTTCCCATCCTCCTAAGAATCCTGCTAGTAAGGGCGGTCCTGCCACTCCTTGTGAGCAGTTGCAAGACAAAGATACCCCTACAGGAGGTATGAGGAGTTTTCCTTTCTTCTAAGAAGCCTGCTGGTAGGAGCAGTCACACCACTCCCAGTGATGAGTTGTGGGATGAGGAGACCCCTACTCCCAAGTGTCCCCCTCATCAGAGAAACACTGGGTTGGAAAGTCCTGTCTCCCCTTAGGAATGTGAGCAGAACAGTGATCTCTTTTCCCTTTCCCCTGTCTTTAGCTAGATGAGGCGGCCGGAAGAATCAAGGGAGGAAGCCTGTAGACTCCACACCCTCTCCCAAGGGGGGAGGAGATGCCTTAGGGACTCAAACCTGTTCCTATCATGCATCCCTCTTACTGGGATTCCCATGGGTGCTCGGCTAGCCCTCTTTTCAGAGATTTGGTTGGGCATAACAGAAGATATGTGGGTCCTTTCTATACTAAAAGAAGGTACTGGTTTCATTTCCGGGAACAGCCTTTTCTTGCAAAGATCCCATTCTTTTTCACCAGCCAAATCTGGTTCAATTTAGGAAAGAGGAGCACATCCTTCTGCAGAAGGGCACAGCAGAGATGGTGCCAAATGACCACTCCAGCTATATACTCCGGGATTTTCCTGATCTAAAAAAGGTGGAAAGTTAAGGCTTATCATCGATCTTTCTGCCCTACACACATTTCTTCAGGAGGATCCATTCAAGATGGAGGCCACTGCCTCAGTCAGGAATACAATAAGGCCTAGTGACTGGGCAGTCTCCATCGACATTAATGATCTGTAACTTTACATCCCAATTTGTCTTCATCACAGGAAATACCTCTGGTTTTTCCTGGACTGGGAGGTTTTCCAATTTGAGGCTCTGCCGTTCAACCTAGATTTTACCATGGTGATGAGAGTAGTTGTTGCCCACCTGTCGGCTCTGGGGATACCCATCCTCCAGTATTTCAATGACTAGTTGATGCACAATGGCCTCAAAGAGTCCTTCCTGCAAGATCTGTACTGCTGCTGGTCCACAGTAACCCGGCTAAGACTGATTCCTAACCTAGAGAAATCAGAGCTAATCCCTTTTGATGATTTCTTTTACCTGGAAATGAATTTCCTCACCAATTGTGGGTGAGTTTGTGTTCCAGTAGACAGGATAGGCAGAATCCTGACTTTTTTGGTAGCACTTCAAGCCAAAATCGTTGTTGACTCGCTTATATCTATCCCTCCTGGGGACCTTGAACTCTGTGGCAGACCTGGTTTCCCTAGGAAGACTGTACTTGCACCCTCTCCAGTTTCTCCTCTCTACTGGACAAGGATCCTGTGTCAGATCGGATTTTTATGGGGTCAGAATTTCATCACCACTTGAGTTGGTGGGCCAATCTGGATCAGTTTCTGACTGGAGTCCCAGTGCAAGCCCCCAAACCCCACTCCTATCTGTACATGGATGTGTCAGATTCGGGTTGGGGTGCTCACCTAGAGCCAGAAGGGGTAGTTCTTCCGGGTTTGTTGTTCCAGGAAGAAGCTGTCCTTCACATAAACAATTAGGAAATGAGATTGGTAGTGTTAGCCCTACAGGGGTGTTTGAACCAGATAAGGAGGCATTGTGTGATGGTCTCCTCGAACAACACATTTTAAGTAGCATATGTCAGGCGACAAGGAGGTACACATGCTCCTTCTACTTGCATGGAGGCTTCGAACCTGCTTCTCAGGGCAGCCTCAGAAAGGATTACCCTCCATATTTGCTATATTCCAGGCAAGACAATATATTTTGGCGGACTGTCTGTACAGGACAGGCAAGGTATTCCTCATGGAATGATCTCTGCACCAATCCCTAACAGAGTTCCTGTTCAGACTGTGGGGGAGACCCTTGTTGGATTTGTTCATGATGAGACTGAACAATAAGTTCCCCTTTTATGTCCTATGAGACCAACCCAGGACATTACCTCAGAGGAGGGACTTGCTGTCTAAGCACATGGGGTCTCTTCTGCACAACAGCCCACTGATTCTCCACCTTCACACTTGACTTATCTCAAGTGATCTATCTGCCAGGACAAGTTTTCAAGCAATGTTGCCAACTGCATCGTTCAGGCTAGGAGATGGTCCATGTCCAAGGTCTATGATGCAAAGTGGAGAAACTGATGCAATTGGTGCAGTAGGAAACACTAAACCTATCCGTCCCTCTCTGAGTGCAGCAGCAGACTTTCTTCTCTTTCTGTTTAAAGAGAGAAAATGTTCAGTTTCTACATTGGTTTGGACCCTCATCGATCTGTTCATATCAAGTATTTTGAGCTGCAGAGACTGGTATTGTGCTCACTAATATCTAGATGGAATTTTTCATGCATGTTGTGGGTTTTGATCAAGACAGATTTCTTTGCCCAGTTAGTGCTTTACAGTTTTATTTGGCCACTTTAAAATGGAGAAGAAAGGGTTGGAAGCATCTCTTCCTACTTATTAAGGACTCCACTGATATCTCGGCATCCATCATTTCCAGGTGGATTGTCCTCACTATCAAGAGAGCTTATCAGTCCCTCACTGAAAGGGACTTTTCATTCATGAGAATTAAAGCCCATGAAGTTAGGACTATTGCTACTTCATGGGTCTATTGTAATATTTCATCACTGGAGGATGTTATGAGAGCCACGTTTTGGCGGTTGCACACTACTTTCTTCTCCAATTACCTTTGGTCTTTGGCACACCAGAATGAAGGCATTTTCTCCTTGGTCCCAATAGTTACGGCACAAAAAGTGGACCAATCTGCTGCCAACTTACAGTAGTGACCACGCCTACCGTAATGGTGAGTATATAATTTTTATACCAGTTATTTGAAGCCATTAGTCTCCCTCCAAACTGGCAAATTCAGCACAGCAATAGTCACTACTATTACAATGTTATCATGTTATCAGTGGGGGGGGCTATGACATGGTAGTCAGACTAGTTCAGAGTTCAGTCTGTTCTAGACTTACAGAATGTTCTATCTAATGAGAGGATGGAATTAGGATGAGCTTGGATGACGGGACTCTCATCCAGCAAGAGGTAAGCATGGCAATAGCGACAGGTAAGTATTACATTATTAAAATTAGTTCCACCACCCCCACCACCCCCCCAATACATTTTAAGCTCAGTGTCAAAGTTTTTTTTCTTTTTTTTCTAGCGAAATAAAAGAGGAGGTCTCGTGTCATTTAATTAGGAAAGGCATAGACTGATCATTACAGTGAAGAAACTGGAAAATCTTTGATATAATTGGCCACTGTTGCACCTACTCTTTCATACTTGTATGTTGGTATTGATAACCGTAGTGAGGGCATCATGAAAGGCAAAGGTAGTATTGTATTTAACTGAGATGTACAATCCAAACTCTTAATGTGATACTTTTCTGCTCTGGAGAAAGAATCATAAAGTTGGGCTTTAGGGGCACCTTGCAGATTACCTTAGTAGTTACATTTACTGTGCTTTTAAAATGTGAAAGATTGAAAGGTAAGGATTTATTGCATATCATTCAAAAGCATATCTGTTTTATCCGACAGTTGGGTCAGTTAGACATCTGTAAATGGAAATTTGCATAGGGTTCACAAGACAAGCCAGTAACTTGAGTGACTTTGTAATGCTGTCAGCTTTCTTAATGAACAGCAGATTTTGGCCCTGAAAATCAGTAACATTTCACTCACAGCACAATTTTAGTAAGTTTTGTCCCAATCTTTCTACAAAAAGTGGGGACATGGTATTTTCATTTCCATCCATTTGTCCCTTCATATGTTAATTTGTTTTTAACCCACCTGGCCATAAGGCTAAGTGAGCTTGTAGTGTGGTTCTTCCGCCATTGTGCATCATCTGCACATGATTTTACAGGGAGTATTATGGCATCAAGGCCTTTCAGATTTGTTAAAATGATGCTGATCTATCATTTAATATGGCCATCATTACTAAAAATGGAAAAACTTTCATACAACTTATTCTCAAAAACCACTCAACAGAAATTTGACCAAATTTGATAGAAAGTATCCTGGCCTGAAAGCTTTTCAAATTGTTACGAATGGTGCCTATCCACCATCGGATACGGCGAACATTACTAGAAATAAAATTTTAAAAAAAAAATTAAATGACTTCTCAAAAACCGCATGGCAGTTTTTTTTCTCCAAATTTGATGGGAAGCATCCGGGCATGAAGTCTGCCATCGATCATGTTCAGCATTTCTAAAAATCAAAAAAGTTTTTAATGATTTCTTTCTAGGAAGCACTCAACAGAATTTGACCAAATTTTATAGAAGGCACCCTGACATGGAGGGCTTTCAATTTTATACAAATGATGCAAATCTGCCATTAATTAAAATTTAAAAAAACCCAACCATTTAAACAACTTATGTGAAATCACCCAACATAATTTGACCACATTTCACAGAAAGCACCCTTCCATTAAGGGCTTCTACATTTATAATGTAAACACTTTTCAACAGCTTCTTTCAAAAAGCACTCAACAGAATTGTACAAAATTTGATTGAAAACATCTAGACACAAAAAGCTTTCCTTTTTTGTTCAAGTGATGCCGAGACGCCTTCAAGTATGGCTGCCATCAAATAATATATTTAAAAAAAGAAACAAATTTATCTAAAAAAAAAACAAACATTGCTTCACAGAATATTTACCAATTTTGACAGAAAACATCCTGGCATAAAAGTCCTTTTAATATAAGACAAATGATGCTGATGTGCCATCAGATGTTGATGAAGATAGAAAACCTTAAAACAGTTGTTTTCATAACTTGTGTGAACAACAGCATTAGAAAGAATTTCAACAACAAGCATCCTATTGACCCAGATGTATTGGCCAAATGCTCTTGCATTTGACTGTTAGGCAGCGGTCAGCCAGTTGAGCAATATCTGGTCCACTTTTGCCTCTTGTTCCATCTTTCTTTCTTTACTACTTTGTCACTTTTATGCAATTTGAGATAAATTCGTGAAACTTAGCATACTTATGTAAAATCACTGGAAGATTTGTTGCCGAGTTTATCTGGGGTCCTATCCAAGGTCAAGCTCAAAGTAAGTTCATTTTACAATAGGCATGGTATATAAATTGTATGAACTTGTTATTCTTGCTTTGTTTTCATTGCAGTGCCAAACAATACAAGCATTGACAGACATGCTACAGAATCAGGTGGCTGTAGAGAGATTACATCATGAGGATTTTGTGTCATGTCAGACATCTATCCAGTCTGACATCACGACCGTCAAGAGCAAACCCATGTAAGTATTATAAGGATTGCAAAATATGGGAATGATTATGGATATGCTCCACAGTTGTTACAGAATTAAACTATCTGACAAGTACCATATTTTAGTGTGTATAATGCAAACAGATGTATAACACACATCCAGATTTTTTTACCCAGAACTTATTTGGACTGTCATGACACATCTGAAATGTATCTCAGTGTCCAAGCTAGAATTTACCAAGACTGCATTGTAATTCTGTTTGGCACATCAAAGCTTTAGCCAGCACTGATTACCTTTAAAAACACCACGCCGAGTCAATTAAACATTGATCACTGTATTTTAACAAAGAAGTATCAAATACTCTGGTTTAAGATGACAAGTAAAAGAAAGAACCAAGTTTTTTTCTGAAGATAAGTAAATAAATTGCAAATTTACCTGGACAAAGCAATGTAATTATGTTTATCAGATCAAAGCTTTTATCATCGCTAATTACATTGAAAAGACCATGAGGAGGTAGTGAAGCTGTGATCACTGTATAGTCACGAAGAAATATCAACTATCTATGATTTAAGATGAGAAATAAAACTAAAAACCAAGTTTATTTTTCAAGAAAAACAATATTTGCCAATTTCATACATTAACTTATTGTTTTGTTTCATGATATGTATCAATGTTACCAAAACAGACAAACCTTAGTCACAAAAAAGATGTCCCCTAAATGTGCCTCTGATAAGAACATTAACACTGTTCGAATTGTAAATATTATATATTTCAATTCAACCATGAATAAATAAATTAATAAATGAAGAAAAAATTTATTAGATCAACAGTTATCAAATATTGAACATTTACAGGTACGCTAATCATTTGTTCCACTGCAGTGCGGTACTTTGCAGAGCTTTAACTTAAACATGTTGGATTAGAACAAGTTACCAGTCATATGTACATGTATTTCTGGTCGAGTCACAGAGCAAAAAGCTACACAGTGATGTGAAATTAAATTAGTTTATTAACATAAGCAATCAAAGAACAAGACTATGGGGGTTTGTAAGCATTATTTTATTCTTTAATAAGGCTAGTAAACAATTTAGTTACAATGTGACGGATTTAATATTTCACAGTGAGTGAATGTGACATGTGTAGATAGCTTTAGTGCTTTGATCCCTTTGTCAGGAAAAAAATCCTTGGGTAAAATAAGTGCACATTATACACACCAAAACGGAAGCCATGGTGGCTCATTGGTTAGCGTGCCAGACTCATGACCGAAAGTGTGCAGGTTTGAAACCTACCATCGGACTAGCCTGGGTCAACAACTGACGTGTGCCATGTGTCATTGGGAAAGGCACTTGACTCCAATTGCCTCGGCACTAAATAACCTACTTGTGCTGCTGTGCTGTAAAGCACCAAGCCAAACCAAACCCAAACACACCAAAATATGGTATGTCATCGGCTTAAGGTGCAATTTTTGAAGTAATAACTGCCTAATACTGGAACTTTTTCATATCATAGAATCTAAAGTAAAATTTGTTATTAATGTAGCTGCCAAGATAGCGATTTTTTTAATAGTATTTTTATGTCAAACTTGTTCTGCACCTTTTTAAATCCAACTGGTGAACTATCAAAAATGCTTAAAATATAGCTGAAATCCAGTAGTTTTACTCTGACTCTGTTCTGTCAACCAAATGAAAAATCTACTGCGATGTCCTTATCTCCCTAGGGTACTGCTTAGATTGGACATGTTATAACACATTTTTAAAGGAAAATGTTATGTGTAGACAATAAATTATTCAAATATGTGAAAAATGTAATAGAAACAGATTAATCCAGTGCATTTGTGATTCAGTGCCATGAACTTTCTATACAGATTTGGCACAAAATAGATTCTGCCAATATGGTTCCTTGTCCCCAATGAACTTGATCTTTTAATCTTTAAAATGTGCTGAAAAGTAATGGCAAACTCCATAATGATGCGTATAAAAATTTCGAGTCAGAATCTTGTTTTTTATGTACATTGCTACAATGCCCTAAGTAGTAAACAAATATTTTTTTATTCTACTGTTGAAAACTGGCAAACAATGGATTTTTTGCATATCATACAATTCAAAATAAAATTATATCAGTGTAGCAGGTGATTTTATAATATTTTTAAGTCAGACTTATTCTGAATCCCTTGAAATTGAAATATGACTTATGATCTTGCAAAAATGATTCAAAAATAGCTTAAATTGAGTATTTTTGTCCATATCGTTTTAACAAATGAACACTCCTACACATACACACATATGAAGATTCTCATATTTGTTATGATGCTTTTAGCATCAGACACTTACAATTCTCTCTCTATTAATAATTTTCTTGATGAAAGTATTCAATTTATTCCCAAGATTTATCTGAGTAATATAGTCTTTAGTTTTTGTTTCCACCTTCACTCTAGTTTTAAAAACAAAAAGCCTGAAGGATATAAAAAATGCATTCATTAATTTATCATTTCTAACCTGATTGTCACTAGGGGGTCCCTAACACTGTCATCTTTGTGTTTCAAATCAAATGGGAGTGTCTATACTAACATGATGTTCATATTTGCATGGGCGAGTCTATTTTGATGAATTTGTACACTAAAGTTACAGTTCTCCAAACTACTTACTGTGCATGTTTTCAGACTTAAGGGCATATTTTTTCCATTTCTATATTTTTCTTCAATTTTTATGGAAAATATTAGAAATAAAAATTAAAAGTACTGGATGACGTTTGCCTTCTGTGTATATGCAGGGCAATCCCACCCCTTCACTGAAAATGGACTCTTCCAGGCTCATCAGTTACATTGAAACTTCCATTTGGTTTCAGATGCAAAGAAGATGACAGTGTTAGGGACCCCCTGGTGACAGTCTGGTTAGAAATTATAAATTAATGATAGAAATGACCCAAGTTGTGTGCACTTTTTTACATTAGTCAGGCTTTTCTTTTTTAAAATCAGAATGTGGGTATAAACTGCTGGGAGGGTTGGGGGGGTTGGCAGATACTATAGTAAGTTTTCCGATGTACTGTTATTATTAGATTAGTTCAAGATAAAGTAGTTAAGCAGTTGTTATTATAAAATCGCATCTTTTTCACAGTTACTGGTTTTCCAGAAGAAAGAAAAAGAAACTTGAACACTGTGTCGATGCCACCACCACTGCCCCCAACATAAGCATCGTATTGTCTCACTTTTTCTTTAAAATAAACCTATGAGAAAATAAAAACAAGAATAGAAACTAATACTTATTCACATTTATTTATAGGCCGAGGCCCCACTATCAAAGGAGCAGATTGCCCTTTTCTCCAGTCAGAATTTGGCTGTCATCAAGAAAACATTCTCCTTATCGTGATCTAATTGGCTGTAAGACATTGGAAACTACCTGAAATTGGTAGACAGTGAATCTTAACACCAAATTAACCACCTGTCAGTGTTAATTGGGTATTGAGGTAGGCTGACCAATTGCAAAAGCCAATATAACCCCACCTATTCATTAGCATAGCGTTTTCTGTAAAATCCTTTAACCCTGGATTTTCCTTTGATATTTTTATCACTTTATAGGAGATTTATTTTCAGTTGACAGTGAAAATTTCTCACTAGGATGAAATATTATTATTTTACTGGTACATTGAATTTATACATGTTATACAGTGCAAGCTGTCCAGGTGTCCGACCATTAGAACTGCCAGCATATGTAATGGATCAATGTTGCCCATGATAAGATTAGTTTTGGGGGCTGATTGGAATGTAAAATAAACAACAATTGGCTGACAGCTGTTGGTATATAGGTGAAGTTTGGTGATTCATCAATTATTAACCTGGGTTCTGTTCAGTACACCACATGAGTGACCACTAGATGTTTTCTTATTGTACCTTCTGTTTTTTTCAATAAGGATAATTTGTAGCTCATCTGGCCATAAAGCCAAGTGAGATTATTGTATGGCCCTGCATCCATTGTCCATTAACAATTGCTTGTTACCACTCTGAAGTCCATATTTCTGATCCAGTTTCAATAGTCTGTCCATTAATAATTGCTTGTTACCACTCTGAAGTCCATATTTCTGATCCAGTTTCAATAAAACTTGGAATATGGGTTTGTATCATAAACATCATGGACAAATTAAATAATGGGCAAGACCCATGCATATTAATCAGATGATCTTGCATCTGATTGGTTATCCTTATTACCGCTCTGGAGGCCTTAATTCTGATCTGATTTTGATCAAACTTGAAATATATGTTTGTATCATTAAGGTCACCAAAGAGTTTGATGATGAGCGAGATTCATGCATATTAATGAGGTGATCATGCATCTGATTGGCTGAGCTTGTTAATACTTGTCATGCCACATTTCTGATCAGGTTTGGAATATTAGCTTATATCATTAAGATCTCAGAAAAAATTGATTATGAGCAAGATCCACATGTACTAATGAGGTGATCCTGCATCTAATTGGCTGAGCTTGTTGCCACTCTGGAAGCCATAGTTCTGATCCAATTTGGATCAAACTTGAAATATGGGTTTATATCATCAAGATCTTGAATGGTTTGATAATGAGCAAGACCCATGCAGATTAATGGAATAATCTTGCATCTGATTGGCTGACCTTGCTACCACTGTAGAGGCCAAAATAGCAGTTTGCGTATTAAAGCAAGGGAAGTAGCCTGTGATCAGGCCTATTGAGAATCACTGGTTTTGTGTTATGGGAGTTCTCCCCCTTGTAATCCATATAAAAATAATTTTAAAATACAGGTTACATGAATTTCAATAAAACATGATATATTAATTAGCAAAATATACACTATGGGATTAAATTGAATAATCTGTAATTTGAAGCTGAAAAAAAATATATTTAAAAAAATAGGATTTAAAAATAAAAAGGAAGAAGTCTTAAGTAAACTAGTATTTTATAAATAATGTTGGAAATGAATATGCTTTGTTGAGCTTAAAAACCAGGTAAGTATTGGTTGAGGGTTTCTCAAAAACCGTATTATCTGATTACATGTAAGGTGGATTGGTGTACTAGGGAGTTTGAAACAAAATCTCAGAATTTAAATCAGCCATTGCCTGATCACACCACACTTTGACTGTGTGTCTGCAATGATGCACATCAGTAACATCGGATGCACACAAGTAACCTCATTGCAAACCAAAACTTAAAAGTCACTAATACGTTAAAATGGTATTGCTATGTTAAAATACATACAATATGTTGTTTTTATGTTATCACATGTATATTCAATAATTTATGGCATTTCATTTATTAAATGTTATTAGTTACATATTATTTTTTATTTATTTTTGGCCTTTAATAAAAATAAAAAAATAATAACCCAATATGCTTTTCTCCTGAACCACTTCCAGATTTAATTACCCTCATAAACCCAAATATACAGATCCTCCAATTTTCAAGGGTGTTGACCCTAGAAATTTTCTGACCATAAAACAGAATTTTAAAAAAACCTAAGAAACAAATTCTGGATTTTCTGAACATTGTGGCTAGACTGCATTTCATTTTGTTCTTAGGTAACGGTATTAGAGATAATGTATATTTTGACATTTTCTGTTTCAACCAATATTTTTTAACACCTGCTGGACATATACTATAACATGATTTAGTAATGGCTACCTTCAAGTGCTGTTTCTAAATCATGGTTGGTTCAAAGTTACAGCAAGTTACATCAGACAGATGCAGGGTACTTATTAGTATTATATAGAGTGTATATCTAACTATTGTTAAACATCATGTTGTTGAGTAATACTGACAGTCTTTTCTCAAAGGAATAAAATTGGGTTGAGCAATTGTGGCTCACTTTCAGTAAGTGGCAAAAGATAAATGAGTTTTAAATTTTTTGTTATTTCTGACCAACCAATTAAATTTTTTCTTTTAGCATGAAACTGAAAACACTCATTTTTTTAGGCCTAATAGACAATGTGGCAGTTATGTGCTCCAAATTTTTTTTTCCCACTCCACACTTTTACTACATGTATGAATTTGCGTTCACAGGTTTACATTTGTCAGTTAGGTGAACAATATCAGACCCACTTAGGCCTCTTGTTCTTTTTGCTTGTCTTTTTTTTTTTTTGCTTTTTTTTTTGTTGTCTAATGCTTTGACCACTGAATGTCACAGCTCCACTTGGTATGGATAGGTAGCTAGGTTCCACCCACTCGACCAATGATAATTCATACATAGTCTATGCAAGAACTGGTCACATCAAACACTGCTCTACTTCTATATCTTCATTATTGACGTAATATTTGGTTGTTGGTATTTAAAATATTGGCAAATATTACTTTGTATCTTTAGTTGAGTGTGAATGAGTGTATTTTGTGTGTGTGTGTGTGTGTGTGTTAGATTTTATATATATATATATATATATATATATATATATATATATATATATATATATATTGTTCATCCAAATTGTTTAGATTTTCAGTCACTTATTAGCATAAAAAGATGCCCAAATCCTTTCGGTGACTGGTGAATCATATTAACTGTGGGCCGATCTTAGGTGCAGACTCAGTGTAACTTAGCAAGAAATGAACTATGTAGACAAGATCCTGAAATTATTGAATAGTAGTCATAGACAGATAAATGTTTGAAGAATCTGATGATGTAAGTTACGCATGACAGTTTTCTTTATATGTGGGTACAGTAGTGGTATGGAATAGTGTCCTGTCAACTTTCCACCTTTGTCTTATTTTATACAGACATAGATCCCCACTCCACTCAACTACCAATTCCTTCCATTATAATCCAAATCCCTGTGTCAAAACATCATTCACACACACAAGCCCCCACTCCCCTCCACAACCAATCCTTATAGTTATAACCCTGATCAAAGCATCATTCACACATAGAGCTTCTTCCCTTCCGCCACCCATATCTACAGCTATGACCTAAATCTCTGTGTCAAAACATCATTCATTTCTCTCTCATGATTTCTCTTTCTATCTTACAGTATTTCAGTATCTTTAAATTCTCTTCAGGACTTTGCCAATCTAAAGTGCAGAGTGTAAAGGAGTGTTCATATATTTAACCTAAATAAAATTACCCTTACCTAATAAGTGCCACCACATTCTTCATTTTTAAATTTTTGTTGGCAATTAGCATAATTTCCAACTCAAAGGATTTATTTATGATTGAAAAGTCCTGGTGAAAATAATTTTTTATTCATAGATTTCTTCCAGCTTTCCCCTTTCAATTTGTAATGAACAATATTTATGCTTAGATGTAGGATAAATAAAGCAGCTAGCTCTAGTCTGCTGGAATATTGCACCGTAACAGCTTCATCTAAAATAACTGACCTAATCTACATGTAAAAAGTGTCAACCCACTGTTTGACAGCTTGCCTTTGTTCAGATACTTGTGCAGATATGCTGCCAGGGCAACTGAATCCCACAAATTAGTTTATAAAGTCACGCATATAAAAATGTACTCTGTGCAGTATACAATTTTTATGTAACTGTTAACCCTTAAAGTGCTTGACGCGGCATAAGTCGCGCAGACAGTAGAAGTCTTATAGCGCTTGTATCGTTATCTGGTGTGTTTTTTTTTCCCCATAGGCAATCGTTTACGAATCTGAATACTTCGGCTTGACATGAACGGTTGTTAAACTAAATTTGATTGGCATATTAGGTTGAACCTTGCATTTATGAAGGAAGTTTTACAAATGCACGTTTAAAGTAAGGGCTCCTAGAAAACCCAAAATGGCCAATGCCCAACATGGTTGATCTTCAGATGACAATTTCGTTCGGCAAATACTGGCTGATGATGGTGCTGATGACATTGATTTTTAAATTTTTGAAGTATATCAGATTATTAGAGCCTGGAAAGTGTTACTGGAAATACCAGTGAGTAATTTTGAACCCGAAAATGATGTTGAATACAAGTCAGATGTACATGTTGGATGGACAAAAACAGATGACATGCTGGTCAGCCCATATTAAGCGGTAGTTCGAAATTAAACACCGTAAAAGCAGAATACCAAGCCTAATTAAAATACAGTCAATTTAAAAGTAGTGCAGTTTTCATTTCTTTTCTCTAACAATTCTACCTTGAGGGATCTTGTGCTACAAAACTATATAGCACTCTTTGGGTTATGATACATTGAATAAATAAGAATCTAAAAAGAAATTAAAAAGTAAGTATACTTGATCAAAATACCTCTGTCTGAACAAGCAGACTAAGGCATTCATGGACTTAAAATCCTAATACAACATGCTTAGGTGTATCAAAAACATTGTTTTTTGATTGGCTATTATGATCATGCATGTGCAGAAGGGTAAAAGTTGGATTTTTTTTTTTTGTTTTTTGTTTTGTAATGGACCCCCGATTTTTGTGTCCTGGCCCCTTTTTACTCCAAATCTCAAACTTATCCTTCTTTTTGCAAAAGTTCAACTGTCCATGCATGTGCATTTCATACTGGGCTGCTTTAGATCTAAGTCCAAAAAGTCTAAAATCCTGACACAGACTCCAGTTCTGAAACTGGCAGTTTTTGACCTAAAAAGAAATAGAGTCTCAAAATTAAGTTTTGTCCACTGTATATTTTAATGCGAGTAGAAAGTCGACATTACTTGGTATCACTGTAGAGCTACATCTGTCTGCTTTCATGCAATACCATCTACTTTAGTGTATCTTAAATGGTGTTGACATTACAGAGCTTGGAAGTAGGGTAAAACCTCATGATGCATAAACGTGGCGACAGGGGTTAATGAGTTAAACAGGTTTTGGGAAGTTTCTTAGAAATTGTCCAAGAATGGCTATTTTTGTAATTTCTGTGCAGAGGTAATGCACAAATGATCAAATAAGCAAGAAATATTAAAATTTGGTGACATCATCGAAATTCACCCATTTGCTCATTAACCCCGGAGATTCTTTTCATTTTCGCCTGAAATGGGGGTAGGAAATGCATTTTGGGGGTTACTTCTGAATGCAGACAAACACATCCATTTAAGAGTTTTTCATTTAGCCAGATGCTTAGGTATATCCAAAACATTTTTGATTGGCTATTTTGCTCACACATGTGCAGAAGGGTAAAAGTTGTACTGCCAGGGGTTAATGAGTTAAATGTAGTACATGTAATGACTATCATGTTGGTCTGGTATCTCTACTTGGATTAATGTAACTAACTTAAGGATTAAACATCTGTCAACACCTTTAAACACCTGTGAACACCTTTAAACACTGTCACCTAAAAATAGAAAGGATATTTAATGAAGATGTGGCAATTTACAGCTACCCATTTGTTTTGCTTGTGACCACAGTTCACAATGCATTCTTGCATATGGACTTTTGTAGACTGTTCCGTATAGTGTAAAGTTTTGTTGGCTTTTATATTTTTTGCTTCTTTTGTTTTGTGCATACTGTACTTTATAATGCCCCTATCCAGTGGATATCAGCAGTGTTTGAAAGCTGAATATGTAGGAAGAGCTGTCATCACAATCTTGGTCCGCAAACTATAGTCAGCCTTTATACACTGATAAAAATCGTTAAAGATAAGACAAAGTTGATATACTAATAAAGTTTCAAGGTAGAATCAGTTCTCAGTGAAACTTTTCAGATGATTGCAAATAGTCGGCCATCAGCGCAGCTAAATAGTGGGTGGGAGGCAGATCATATCAAAGAACAAAAATTTACCTCAAGCATGTACACCAAAACAAAAATTTTCAAAGTGCCCTGGGGGTTATTCAGTTGGTTGTGGTATATGTATTTCACATATAGATCTTCCCACAAGCAAATATCATTTAGTATATTCTCTTAGTAGACTACAAGAACTGAAGAAAAAACATCTGATTGATTTCCATGGTCAAATCTGTTTTAAAATATATATATATATATATATATATATATATATATATATATATATATATATATATATATATATATATATATATATATATTTAAAACCCTGGCGTGTTGTTTATTTGTTTATATAACATGATGGATATTAATTTATACAAATCAAAGAAAATTATCCTCAGAAATTTAATTTAACTTTCAAATATCTCCTATTATTGAAAATTGCACAAAATATGTAATTTATTACTATTTTTTACACTTTATTATGATTAGATATTCGTCCATAATTATTCTTTTTAAATTTATTTTTAGAACCTTATTATGATTAGATATTCATATTTAAATATTCTTTTTAAATTTATTTTATAAACTTATAATGATTAGATATTCACACTTAATTATTCTTTTGAGATTTATTTTTAGAAATTTTCATATATTTTGTTATTCTAAGATCATCTTCAGAAGATCAGTGAAGAATGATTATGTTGTATCTCATTTTTAATATAGAGCACATTTATGAACTGACTTAGATTTGTCACATTACATCATTAATAGGGGTGAAATGATACACCTGTGCCGTGTATCAATACATATTGCGATACAGAAGCTACAGTATGATACATTATCTACACACATATCAACTTGAAGGTCTTGTCATCTTTAGAAGGATTGTCATTGGTAGGGTGGTGCCATTTCAGATGTGTCGAATTATTGGTCATATATACAGTATGCAGATTGCTGACAAATCTAGACTTATCTTCTGTTCATATGCCATTCTCATTCCTAACAAGATAACAAAAATACTTCCAAACAGAACTTCTGCTGGTCATCGATGAGTCTAATTCAACCTTTTTGGCCATTTCAGGCTGCTCTATTTGATCGGTTGTAGGACTCCTCTTGGTTAACACACCCTTTATTTTGCATTGCATGAATGCTTTAAAAACATATCTTATTACCAATTTTATGTCTTCACTTAAATTTGGAAGGCATTATGATGTTATCTTAAAACAGAAGAAATAGTGCAATTTCCTCCTGCAAGGAAAATCTTATCTAGAACAGGTCCAGGTGTGGGAACTGAAATGGCTAACAAGCAAATTTCTCACATTGTACTTCCTGTAGATACAAACCAACTACTGCAACCACAGGCACTTGTTTCTGTCAGTGAAAAAGGAATACTATTGACAATATGCACTCCCCTTCTGCTAATTAACACAAGGTGACTGACTCACACAGTTTGAAATCTACCCCCTTGCGTATTCTGTGCTAATATTTTTAGCCCGTTGGCACGTTCAGTCACTGATAACATATATCAACATAAAGGGGACATTCCAAACTTGTTTCCCATGTATGATTTAAATATATTATTGAACAATTAATAGCCACTTTCATACAAAGTTTCTCTGTTGCTTTATATCTAGTTGGATCAAGTTTATTGCTAACACTTCTGGTGTCTCACAGTGTATAAGCTACATGCAGTTCTGATTTGTGGTTATTGTTTACGCTGGGCTGGAAGAAACAATAAACACCAATCAGAATTGAATGCAGCATATTTTCACTGAATGACACACTAGAAATGGAGGCCTCTAAATTTGATCCTAGTTGACAAGATAGAAAGCAACAGAAATTTAGTGTAAAAGTTGCTATTAAATGATCAGTAAAGTATTTAAATCGTACACGGGGAACAAGTTTGGAATGTCTGCATTATGTTGATATATGTTATGAGTGGCTGAACATGCCAACAGGATGAAAAAATCAGCACTGTATCAGTGGGGGGTGAGTTGCTGATTCAAACCATGTGAGTTTGTCATCTTGTGTTAATTTGTAGAAGGGGAGTGGGTGTTGTCAATAGTTTTTCTTTTTTACTGATGTAAACAAGTGCTTGTGCACAATGGTTCACTCAGAATTCTCAATTTAAAAAATAAAAAGGCAAACTAATAATTATTCATGACTGCTGAAGTCTAAAGTAACTTGTATATGATAAGTATCGTTTTGTATTGATTCCTCAATTTTTTATCGATATATGTATTGATATGGCAAAATTATCGATACATCAGTGCATCGATGAATCATTTCACTCCTAGTTATTATTAGCATGAACTACCATCAAACAATAGCATGATGGGAAATGCTTGTGCTCTATATTAAATATGTTCCTAAAAGGTTATCTTTCTGGCTAAAATTGCATTTTCAGTGTTCCACTACCATTTTGTCATGTGACATCATGACATCAGTACGTGTGTATGACATCATAGAGGTACCAGTCTGAATTCCCATTAATCCATGGGTCGTGGTTCGATACCTGCCCAAGCCAGCCTGGGTTAGCAGCTTTGGTGTTGTACTTGGGAAAGGCACTTAGCTCCTATTTCCTTGGCATGTTATAGTCATTAATGTGTTAAAAGTGCCATAAAACTATCAATGAAAATTTATTTTGTACCAGATTTTAGGGCCATTTTGAGGGTAAAGTAGACCTAGTCCTTTAACTCCATGCAAAATACAAAACTGGATTGGAAACTAAACACATCTCAGATTTCATATGAAATGTCCATTAGTGTAAGATTATCTGTATTCATTTCCTTAGGCTAATCCAACCTATATCTTGGCAAATTTCCAAGTTTTCTCCCTCAGGCTGCTTAGTTTGTCATTGTACGAGTCGATATTTGTAAGGTGTAAAAAAAAAAAATTTCGGCTTGTTAATTTTTCAGGAAAGATTTAATGTTATTACTAGTAAATGAATAAAAATTATATCAGTATTGCATCTAAGAATGCAAGGGTAGGGGGACACTATCACTGTCCTCCAAATCTGGGTGACACAAAGTTTTAGCAGGACAGAGAAAATATACTAGAAAATACTTGAAGACACCAGAATAAAAATTAGATTTTGCTTTAGAGGTTTTTTCCCCATCTGTACTGCACTGTCATCTTTTTCATGGATGCTTACATTATTGCAAAGTTTTATCAAGTACTAGGGTAAAAATATTTATATGTTTGAATACATATTGTACCTCAAAAGAGCTGCACTAAGAAATTTTCCATTCTGGATCTTGCTCTCATATAACTTAGTCTTCACCCATTGCTCATTGTGTTTTGTATAATCCCTTTTTCTCTGTTTTCTTTTCAAACTAGTAATGAATTGATAAAATGCTAAATTATGTATTTATTTAAGTTTCTTCCTTCAGAATTGAGTTGCACTGGTCAATAATTGAAACTCCAAAATACATTAATTACCATCAGTGACATTGCTCTGAAACTCAGCAGACAATTGAATAAACCTTTAATATTTGTGGTTTTCATTGAAATGACTCCCTCTCTGAAAAGTTTGATCACCTTTGGTGATTTTGTTATTGCTAGCACCAACATAGACATCCACCAAAGAAAAATTGTGGTCAGATTTTTTTGTCACTGAAGTGGATAAAAACAACGGAAAAAAAGCACTTGAGGGTTGGTGGGTGGGCACAGGAGTCAAGATTTGGGGGACATAAGACTAAAAGTGGCAGGAAACCTGTGATCCCACTCTCAAGGTGCAGCACTGTTAAATGGTTTACAGAAACAGAACTTACTATATATATCAGTTTGATTATGAATTCTGTATGCTTTTTTCAGGTGCCTTCACACTCAACTGTCATGTATATATGATGAAATTTTCTCTTATTTGTAGGTCAGTGTTGTTCTGGGAGGATGAAGGTGAAGAGGAGGACTTTAAGACAGTGGATTTTGTGAGAGAGTTTGTTCAGTTTGTCAGCCAACTGTGTCTTGTAGTCCTACAATGTGAAAAGAGTCATCCATTATTGGAGCACTGCATACTTAACTTCCTGGAAATGGTTAGTGCCACTTAGAGCTATCATTTATAGGAAATCTAAATATTGATGGAAAATATCTTGCTATTAATTGATTTTGAGGTCAAAATCAATAACATGAATTGATTTTTTAAAAAGTCTTTTGTATGATTTATAAATCTGCTTTGTAAAATTGTGCACAAGTTGATAATGATCAACTGCTTATAGTAGTTCACAATTCCTTGTATTCCAGTCTGCAAATGAAGTAAGCCCAAAGTTACTTCTTTCTGAAATAAAATTCAAATCAATGGTAGTCATTGTATTGGTGAAGGAATTTGAACACAATTTTTTAATTTCTTTTACAGTTATGTGTATTATACATTTTTATAAAATATAAATATATCAAATATTACATTTTAAATATTAAATATTATAACTGGTATGTACTATACATATATTTGGATTTAACAAAGCACCAGTATAAGTAAAAACTAAATGAAAACAAGATGTCCAAGTGGGCCTGTGATCGCTCACATGGCTAACATCCACCTAATAGCCAAATGCTGGAGCAGTTGGCCAAGAAATCTGGGTCAGTTGGATGCTTTCTGTAGAAATTTCTTCCAGTACTGTTGACTGCGTATGTTCTGAAAATACTTTTTTGAAACCTGGATGGCTTTCTTAGTGTATCTTTGGGAAAGGCACTTTATTCTATTTGTGTCAGCACTGAATAACATACTTGTGGTGCTGTGCCTAAGAAATCAAACTAAAACCAGTTATTAATGGTGGCTTGGAAAAGCTTGGTAAGAATGCTTTCTGTCAAATTTGGTCAAATTCTGTTGAGTGATTTTGCATGGTCTGTTTTCCATCATCCATCCATCAATTAGCAAGTTTGTTATTGCTACTTCTCTTAAACTACTTGAAGGATTGACATGAAACTTTACAAACACATTTATCCCATGGTCTAGTTGGTCCTAAATGAAAATGGTGCTGCTCGGACATCCAATATGGCCACCACAGTGATCATCTTGAAAATCTTGTTATGGAATGGATGGTCATATCAGCATGGTTTTCACTCCAAGACTTATTATAATGTCTAGTTGGTTCTAAATGAAAATGGTGCTAATCTGATGTCCAATATGGCTGCCACAACAGCCATCTTGAAAATCCTATTATCGCTACTCCTCCTGGACAGAAAGTCGTATTGACGTGTGGTTTTCACCAGAAGACTTTTTATGAATTCTAGTTGGTCCTAAAGAAAAATGGTTCCAATCTGACATCTAGTATGGCTGCCAAAGTGGCTGTCGTGAAAATCTTGTTATCACTACTAATGGATGGTCATATCAACATGGGTTTTTCACTAAAAGATTCAGATGATGTCTAGTTGGTCCTAAATGAAAATAGTGTTGATTTGGTGACCAATATAGCTTCCACAGCAGCCATCTTGAAAATCTTTTTATTGCTACTCTTCCTGAACAAAATGTGATATTGACATGGGGTTTTCACCAGAAGACTTTTTATGATCCTTATGCCACTTTTACATTCAATATGGACACAACAGTGGACATCTTGGAAGTCTTGTTATCGCTACTCTTCCTGAATGGAGATGGTCATATTAACATGGGTTTTTTACTGAAAGACTTCTTATTATGTCTAGTTGGTCCTAAATGAAAATTGTGCTGCTTAGACATCCAGTATGGACGCCACAGTGGTCATCTTGAAAATCTTGTTGTTACTACTTCTTCTGAATGAATAATCATATCAACATGGGGTTTTCACTGAAAGACTTCTGATGGTGTCAGGTTGGTCGTAAATGAAAATGGTTGCTAATCTAACCTCCAATATGTCCATCACAATGGCCATCTTTAAAATCTTTTTTATCACTACTTCTAAATGGCTGGTGTTATGTATATTGAATTTATAATATGTGTCCATGATTGTAAGTTACACATAAGTCAGATTAAGGTCATTTTGTAAACAACATGTTTACATAGCATTTGAATTCAAGGGCAGTTTTGTTAGCAGCTGTACTGTTTTATTTCCATGTCTTGTTGTGACAAAAGTCAGGTACACAAAGTAATTTTCCATAAAAATTACTCATATTGTGATGTGACATTTGTCATGTAGGCATGTGTATTTATATACAGATTTTGGTAAACAAATTCATTCATATTGTTGATTTTCGATTCTAAAAGATCAGTCTATAAGGAATCTATTTTTAATTGTGTTGTTGATACCAGATATAATTCAGAGAGAGGAATTGTTTATTTAAAATATTAATTGGCAAAATAAAAGTACTCATTAACTTTTGGATTAATACATGTTTTGGGGATTTATGTCAATTCATTCAAAACATTCTGGATTACATCATTGTGGTACATCAGGACATTCGAGACTTGAACATCAGGACATTCAAGGCTATTGGAATTCATTTGGAACATTATATATTTTTGGACTTGTGATTAGGACACTTAGGATTATTTGGACTTTAATTCACATTATTGAAAGAGTCTTTTGAATTTTCACTTTAATTGTCTAGAAATAAATTGCTTGTTGATTTTACTTGATTTTGTTGGTTTCACTTTCTTTCTGTTACATATTTTAGGCCATAGAGTCATAACACTGGTCATATCGACATTGTGCTTTCACCAAAAGACTTCTTATGATTTCTAGTTGCTCGTAAATGGAAATAGTGCCAATTTGATATTTAATATGGCCACCTTGGTAGCCATCTTGAAAATCTTGCTATCGTTACTTCTCCAGAACGTCATATATGGAGTTTTCACCAGAAGACTTATTAATTAAAATGATGCCGATCTGATTCCCAATATGGACCACCATGGTAGCCATCTTGAAAATCTTGTTATCTTAAATGGAAAGTCATTTTCACCAGGTTTTCATCATCAGAGTTTCTATGATGTCTAGTTCGTCCTAAATGAAAATTATGCAGTCAGTCCTCTCGAGGGACTCAGTATGGCCACCATTGTGGTTATCTTGGACATATTGTTATCTCCACTCCTCACAAACAGATGGCGATATCAATGTGGGATTTTCACCAGTAGACTTCTTATAGTACCTAGTTGGTCCTAAATGAAAATGGTGCCAATCGTATATCCAATGTGGCAGCCATTACAGCCATCTTAAAAATCTTGTTGTCACTAATCCCCCTGAATGGATGGTCATATTGACATGGGGTTTTCACCAAAAGACTTATAATAATGTCTGCTTGGTCATGTATGAATATGGTGACAAAAATCTGACTTCCAATATGGCCACCACAGCAGCTAATTTGAAAATCTTGTTATTGCTGAAGAATATCAGAGAAACTTTAAACACTCAGCAGTTAAAGGAAGAAATGGTCTTATCTTGAATTCCTGGAAATTCTTTTTGGCCAGTAGAGAGTCAGTCCTTTTGAGGGACTGATGTTTTAGAAGAAATAATTTTAAGGTTTTTCTATTTTTAATAATTGTGACCATATTTGATTGCAGATCGGCATTATTTGCCATTGCTCTTTATGCCAGGATGCTTTCTTTCTAATTTAGTCCAATTCTGTTGAGCAGTTAATGAGAGGATTAAGTTGAAATGTTTTTCTATTAGTAATCAAGATGACCATATTTGATGGTGGATCAGCATAATTTGAAGAAATTTCTGTTTAGTGGGTTTTTTAGAAGAAGTTATTTGAAAATTCTGTTTGTAGTAATGGCAGCCATATTGGATGATGGACCAGCATCCATTTAATAAAGACTATTGAAGTGGAGTCATTTTCTGCACCAATTTGTATGAAGAGAAAAAAAAATTCAGTATACAAATAAAACTCCTTTGTAGTAATTTTGTTTGTAGATTTCTGTTTCATACAAAAAATGATTGTCCGACATCAACTGGTATATTAAAAATTGCAGAAGATATATGCTTGGTTCAGCAACAAACTTTGATTATTGCTGTTTTATCACTGAAATGAGACTGTAACTGTAAGAAAGTTGAGCAAATATCTGATTAGTTTCCAAGAATGCAATAAAATTATGCTCAAATCTGTTTTGAGGTTTTTCCATCAGTATGGGGGATATTCACAACTCCTGAAATAAAACTACTAAATATCTAAAGAATAAGGTTAAGATCAGAGTATATTTAAAAAAGTTTCATTAAGTCAGTCTTTTTTTATATCCTTACAATACAGCTCTCATTATAATGCGATAGTCAGAACCGTGGTATGTCGGGCACTAACAGAATATGTTAAATAATTGTGTTTTGAAAAGGAAATGAAAATAGAAAACTAAGGTTCACCTTGTTTCTTTCAACCTATATTGTTATACATTGGTATGAGTTTGGTTATGGGGTCCATAGTGGTACTGCGTTATAACATGGGAGAACTTTATTCCTTTAAGAAATAAATGTAAAATACAGTGCAACACAATATCCTCAAAGTCAGGCTACTTTGTAAACACACTATATGTAGCTGACAATAGAGTTATTAGCTCACTTGTTAAGGCAGCTTCCTGCTACACGAAAGAAAGTTTGATTCTTACATTCAACTACATTGAAACTTTCTTAAATATACCTTGATCTTATCCTTACTTTGGTATATATTTGTTTTTTTAAACTGCCTTCTTTGGGAACCATTCATGTTTAAATGGTACCATGCATGTTTAAATGGAACAGCCTTTGGGTACCATGCATGTTTAAATGGAACAGCTTTCTTTGGGTACCATGCATGTTTAAATGGAACACCCTTCATTGGGTACCATGCATGTTTAAATGGAACAGCTTCTTTGGGTACCATGCATGTTTAAATGGAACAGCCCTTAGCTCAATTTATCTCAGTGTAGTGAAATTGTTATATTAGCAGAAAAGAGATAATTTTGGTTTTGAGAGTTTTTCGGTTTACTGAGGTTTGTATAGATGTAAAAAAAAAAAAAAAATCTTTCTAAGAGCTTATGAGATGAGAGAGATTATATATTATTGGGCCTGAGACTGGAATGTTTTTGGTCCATGCTTGGCTAAACCATTGCCACACAAGATCATTTAGTTTGTCAAATTTGCAGGCATTGTTCAAATGATGCTTGTTTGAATGATTTTTGTTTCCAAATTCATTCTTATAGAATTCAATTTTCCTTAGAATATCTGAAACAGTAGATGTTCCTATGCCGAATTTTTCCCCTAGTTTCTTGAATGCAGGTTTTGGCACAGATTCATACCCATTGATCAGATTAATTTTATCCTGTAAGGATAGTGCAATTCTACAACGCTTAGCCAGTATTTCAGACATCTTGACATGTGAGTGAAGACAAATGACAGTCATGGCTACTTCAATGTATGTATCTAATGATATTTCTCCATTGAAAATCAGTTGAGTGAATCTGGCTTTTAAAATACTGTTTTATCGGTCTCTGTTGATAAAACATCAAAAGCGAGGCCACATGCCTGGTTAATAAAGCCCTGATATTTAATTTTAAAAAATGACATAAAAAATGTTCTATTGATCATGTATACAAATGAATAGCATCAGTCACAATTAGATAATAAGCAGATAAGCATAATCTTTCTTTTAAATGGCTTATCTACAAGCATTTAGTTATGAATAATTCGCCTTAAAAGCTGGCTCTGTTTTATGGTGCCAAGACTTCAGAATAGCCTATTTTTTATCCCTAATCTGTGTCAGCATGCATGTCAAGTATTGTTTAAACCTCACATAACCTTGGGACATTTTCTGGGTCTTTGGCTGACAGATAAACCTACTACAGTACTTGCTAACCATAATTAATCTGTTCTGGAGTGTGTGTCAGGAATTTGGCAGCAAAAATATATTTCCAAGTTCGAAGTGACTTTCGTTTGTATGAGTTTTTTTTTTTTTTTTTGCATAAAATTGACATTTGGGATCAAAATTTCTTTCAGTGTTCAGAGTTGAGAGGTTTTGGTTTACTGAGGGAAAAAATTATGATATTAAAGAAGGAAAAATTCAGAACTCCAAAATAATTTTGGTCTTGAGGGGATTCATGTATACTGAGGTTTCGATTTTGAGTTTCACTGTAGTTGAGACACAGAGCACAAGCTTGCTAATGATCTAGAAGGTTATTTTTATGTCTATTATGTCATGTTGCCATTGAATATGTGTGCCCTTTATAATTTTACTGTGAAAAATGGCACAAGGGCACAGCCTAGAGAAAACACTGTTGCTAGCAACATTATGACCAATAAAACTTCAAAAGTAGAAATTTACATTTTTGTTTTCCATATACTTTCAGGCCAGTTTTCTTCACAAATGTTACAATGTTCCATTTGTGGTGTTCCCACCTGCCAATCTGTTTGTGCAACTCTTGTTTAGCACAAATCCATACACTGTCTCTAGGCTTTGTTCTGTTATTTCTAGGTAGGTACAAGAACATCCATTTTATGTTTCTACTCTTTTTACTCAGAGCTTCCATTTTTATTTCTTTAATTTTTATTTATTTGTTGACATGATTTGATTCCATATATGGCATTATATTTATCTTGTTGTATTGGAATGCTAGAACCAAGAGTCACACTCAAAAATTTGATGAGGAAAACCAAGTGCATTACTGCTTCACTATCCATGCATGTTATTATGTTTCAAGTTGTATTTAAAAAAAAAAAAAAAAAAAAAAAAAAAAAACATGAAATAACTAATCATTGACTTGCATATATGCAGTGTTACTTCTTTATGACACTTCATGGGAGTCATAAGTTTGTACCACATTTTAAGTAAGAGTACCTCATTAACTCATTCAGTCCTGATCCCGCCTATACACGTGGTTTGTTTACTGCATTCAATGGCCGATCCCACATATAGTCGTGGTGAATGGGTCTGTAGTAAAAACGTCTCTGACTGGTCACAAACGGTTTTTTTCCAAGAATCTGATGATATTAAACCAATCAGAAATGACTTTACATTTCTTTGTTTAAATATTGAATATTCATAAGCTAAGGTTACGAATTGACAGGCCGTTTTACTACATGTGTTTCATTCATGAAAAATAGTAAACAATGGCAGATTTCTGAGTGATATTTGATGATTATGAGAGTGAAAATGAAGAGTTTCTTGGATTTGATCTTGAAAATATTGAGGAAGCAGAGGAAAGATATATTAGACAGTTAGTTGCATATTTTACGAGATTTAGACTTGGACATAGAAGTAATCCGAGATTGAATCGTCGGAAGAAGAGGATAATGACAGCAATGATGCACATAATTTTGTAAACAGTGCATAAATAACCTGTGAAAGACTTGGACAAATAACACAAAAAATATATGACTGTATAGATACATTTATTTTGAGCAATTGGTGAAAATTTCATGGATTTGTATTGGATATAAGCAGAGAAATTAAGGTAAGAATGAATGCATGTGCATGATGTTTACAGAATTTTCTAATTAGCTAAAAACTGTCTGGGGCACAAGCAGCTAGACACAGCTTAGTGCTGCTGGGGCATAAATGCAGTGATACTGACAACAGTGTTTGGGCTGAATGAGTTAAGAGGTATGTTTACAAGCGTGATTGGGTACATCATATACAAAGCCACCCAAAATAGTGTATATAATTATGTAACAACTAAAATCAAGTGAAATAAGTAGTAATGATATAACTAAATTAAGCCAATGAATCAAATCCATGCACATACCCCCATTATATGATGACAGCATTTTACAATCAGGGCTTTATAGCAGAAATCCACTATTTCTGCAGGTTCAAGTCAGTGTTTCAGTCATTGAAGATGCAGCAGAGTTCTGGTCAGCTAGAAGGAGGGAGAAATGACAGTTTTGACTCGGTTGCTGAAGTAAACAAAACTATCCTGTGTCTAATCAATGCTTTGTGGAGATGTAAAGCTTTTGACCACTCGGATGAGTCTAGACAAATGGCAGAACTGTCCTTTAGCCCAGATCTTGTGGATCCAAAAATTGGGGTGGAGTGTGATGAGATGCTGTCCATATACCATCATCAAGCTTTCAGCTGCTTTACATACAAGTTTATAAAAGAGGTATGCAAGTAGCTGCTAAAATTTCAAAATGCTTTTTGTTTTTTAAATATAAGAAGGGGTGGGTCCTGTATTTACAATCATTCTTGTGCAAAAGTTAAACAGCCATGAAAATTCCATTAAAAATGTGCATTATAAGAAATTAAAAACAAAGAATAATGTCTGATGGACAGCAATGTAAAATTTAGCCAAAAAGTTGGTGAAGCATAGGTATCCTATTTTCAAGGGCATGTTGTCAGGGTGTTAAGATGTATCATTGTTACGTATCCCATTTCCAAGGGCATGTTGTCAGGGTGTTATATGTATCATTGTTAAGTATCCCATTTCCAAGGGCATGTTGTCAGGGTGTTAGCTGTATCATTGTTAAGTATCCCATTTCCTAGGACATGTTGTCCGGGTGTTAGCTGTATCATTGTTAAGTATCCCATTTCCAAGGGTATGTTGTCACGGTGTTAGATATATCATTGTTAAGTATCCCATTTCCAAGGGCATGTTGTCACGGTGTTAGATGTATCAT